>JAHHUM010001458.1:0-526039 GCA_036173005.1 Crenichthys baileyi
TTAATTAGCATCACGAGTCACTGTGCATGAAAAATATGTATTCAGGTAGTCATTGCAACCTGTATTTTGCCTTCTTATTCACATCTTTTTATTCTGTCCTTTTCTCTTTGCTTACCTAAACATTATTTTACTAAATTATCTATAAAGCTGCTCTCCTTCACGCGTTTGCATGCTGTAGTTGTCAGAAAACAAGACATAAATTTTGATAAGTTACCCTTTAAGATTATGTTTTGTTTTTTTTTGTTAAATATGGCAACTTTTAATGCACTGTGAGGTTCATTTTTGAGACAAAATCCTGATTCTATTTAAATGAAACCACTAATGGCACAATTTTTCACATAGACTAAAGACAGCATTTCAGCAGTTAATTCTGCTGTACGTACCTGTATGGTGATCTGAGTGTAAAGTTAGAAGTGACAGAACACCTTAACATGCAGCTCCTTTCCTCTGCTTCGATCTGCTGTACCTGAAACCAACCCTAAGCTTATTCCCTGACTGCAGCAGGCTCAAGCTCTTATGAAGCAAAATTGGGGTGCAGTTTCAACTTACTATAATCCATATGTCTTGATGATTTAATGTATGACCATTCAGTTTCTATTGTTAGGTTTAAAGCAAAGGAAGAGGCATACTTTATCAGCACCCAGCTCCCACAGAGACCAGTGTAGCTGTGCATAGCTGCCTGACCTTTGCCCACATGTGTACTACACGTGCTCAGCAGTCAAAAAGCTCTTCCCTTCGAAGGAAAAAATCTGCAACCTTGCATAGAATAGCTAAAGTTTGCTCCTAAATAGAAGACGATTATTAGATGCTAGGGTTAGCTGCACTCAGTTAAAGTTTGTCAGGTTAAAAAAAACGACATTGTTGGCATGAACGTTTACAACATTTGGCTCAAACACGATTGAAGTTTTTACAAACTTAGAATTTGTATTGGTGTGTATTGTTTAAAAAGAAGATGAACTTAAGTTTGTGATAAGAAGAAAAAATAAAGCATAAATACATTTTCCTACAGTTTACTGCTCTTTGGTTTTTGTGTTTTGAGTGTGATGAAACCTCTTGAATTGTTTTATGTGACATTTTGCTCTGTTAGCTTTTCAAAAGCATGTAAATTATTTGTTTAAGGGTTGAAGATCTGCATGCAGTCAGTTTGCTTATTTAGAAGCTAATACAAAAACAAACCAGTTGTTTCTTCAATGAAAGAAAAAGTATAACCAACACAGGAGTGAGTTTACGTGTCTTTATTTGAGAGTTTTTCAATAGACTGATAACTCAAAACTTTTAGGGAGCTTTATGATCATATGTGTGTTTTTTATTTATGGTGGACTAAATGGATTTTTTCCTTAGTGAGTCGGTGAACAGATTGTGTGAAATCCAGAACCCTGTGCTGCGTACATTCACTCTTGTCATTTATGTGTGCCTATTTGAAGGAGGTCATATTGATTTAATTGGTGGCCATTGGTTATTGATGTGAAATTTGGCCACTAGACACATGGATTAAATGATATTTGGGTGTTTTTCCTTTATGTGTGTTCTGCAGGCGTGGTTGTGGAAGGAAAAGAAAAGGGACACCAGTAAAAGTGTTTGTAACACACACAGAGGAAGAGAGCGTGCGTGAGCAAAGCATCAGCCCAGGTATGTATGTGTGTGTCTGTCTGGTACATTTTGCATGTTATATTCTTATAGCCATCAGCAGGGACTGTGTGTTTGTTTGAGTGCTGTCTGCGTGTGCATTTGTCTGTGTGTCTGTAATTATTGTGGGGGAGGACTGTGTGTATGTGAGTGACCTACTTTTGTGCATGTGTTTGAATGTGTGTGCCTGATTACGTACATGTTGCTGTGTGCATCTGTGCCTGCGTGCGCTGAAGGAGATGAGGTTGTGACCTCTGTGTTCATGTGTGCATGTCCGTATGTGTGCATCCCTGGTATGTAATCCTTTTTCACCGACTATTGCTGTACTCTCAGGTGATCGAAAGGAGGGAGGAGAGAGTAAACGGCCCACACTGGATGCGTCTTCTTACAGTACACAGCCTGCTCCTCACAACTGGTGAGCTCACATTAATCTGCTCCTGTTAGTTGATTTAAGTGCCATTTTATAAAACATAAGTAAAAAAAAAAAAACTGTTGCTGATATTACCCGAACACTTGAGGACAGCTTAGTTTAAGCACAGCACTTATGGATCACGCTCTTCATGTCCCACCAACCATGTAGCTCTTTTTTTCACGTATCTGGATGGAAAATCAGCTGTGCTCCCTAGACAAAGGTTAAAATTACTCCCCTGAAGCACTTGAACAGCACGTCTATGTATGCATATATATCTATATCTATATCTTTCTAAAATCACCTCAGCTTCGAAGGGTGGGTATAAACAACGTCACAGCATGACCCCCCCTCCCCCGTTAGACTAAATCTTCCTCTGTCACTTAAAATTCTTAACTTACATTGAGGTTTGAATGAATGAATACATGCCTGGTGAGCTGCGGTGTTATCGATCAACAGATGAAGGAGTGAATTCGTGCACTGGCATTCTTAAACGGCAAGAACTGCACACATATACAGAATAAACACAAAAACTTCTCTCCAATAACAAAACTCTAATGATAATAACAAAATACTTCAACTTCCAGTTAAAATACTTTAGTCAAGAAACTCTTTAACTAGGTGAGTGACAAAACAAAACTGCAAAGCAAGAATGAAAAAAAAGAAACCTTTGGGCAAAAATAGTAAAAAGAAACAAATAAGAAAAAAACTGAAACCAATAAATTGATTCAGGGATATCAGCTAAGTGAGAATATGTTTGAAGGTGTATGTTGCATCTTTCGTTTCCTTATTTAATCCTTTAACCTTTCAGCGGTCCATCAGAGCAGACTCGAGATAAGGTCTCCACTGGATCCAAGGGCAGCTCAGCCTCCACACCAGCTCCGTCTCCTGCTGCTTCCTCAGCCCCAACCCTGACACCTGTACCCGCTCCGGCACCAGCCACCACAGCTTTGGGTCAGGGTCACACTCTGACCCCAGCTTCCACTGCTCCAGCTACTCCAACAGCCTCGGCGCCAGCTCCGACAGCCATGTCCTTCCCTCCATCCCCCAACTGCCGCATCAGGGAGGTCCACTGTGGCAGCCAGGTGCGCCTGGTCGTCATCGCCATTCGAGACATCACCAAGGGGGAGGAGATCACAGTCGACTACAGCCTGACTGAGTGGGGAGAGAATCTAGTGAGTACAGAGATGAGATAAAAATATTCAAAAATATCAATTTCATGACGACTGTTGTTAAAAAAAATCTATTATTTGCTGAAAGAAATTTTGAGTCAGCGTCTACACACACACTCACACACACACACACACTTCTTCATGCACAAGCTAAACAAGGCATAGGGTTACCATGGTGATCCACAGCTCCAGCTCTTCCTCTACCTATAGTGCTGTAGCAACCGTAACCATGGTTACACCATGACATTAGATTGGATCAATTTACTTAACTGATACCAGAAACTATTTAAGTTGTAAAACAGTAAAAAAAATAACCTCAAAGGTAGCCAATGGTGATCAGATTCCCTTCAAACACATTCTTTTATCTCTTAGATTGATCTGGTCTTTATTTTTCAACAGTTGCATACTTAAAGCTTGTTTTAAACAATACCTCAGACACATTTTTTTTTGTTTGACTTATCAGTGGCAAATCTGTAGTCTTGTTCTTCCTCTCTATTCGGGGCTAACTACTGCGGAGAGATTTCCTGCTCTCTGAGTGACAGCTGAGACTGATTGTAATGCTAAATATTAATGAGCAATGTGCCTGCTGCTGGTTTAATCGGAGTTTTATGCTTTCCTCAGGGTTTCCATGCAACTGTGTCTCCAGCGCAACCGGAGTGTAAGTCTGACTCTGAAAATAGCAACAATATCAAAAAGGTAAAACAATTCCTCCTATTTACACATTACCCTTTATTTTATTTTTTAACATGTGTTTTGGAGGTTTAAACCCTTTTAATTGTTTATTTTCCTTATGAATTTAAAGGTTTTCTGTGACTGCGATTGAAATAAAGCCCAATTCCAAGCTGTACAAAAATCACAGCCAGAACTTGCAGATCTGGGTGTGCACCCTGAAACTGGAGGGAATGTTCTTTTTAAGACATTTTAGAAACATTTTATTTAGGGAATGCCAAAAATCAATATTTGACCTAATTTTAATATTTAAATATATAAATATTAAAACCGATATTATATATATTGTGTATATGTATATATCCCTACCCTTTTGATACTGTTAAAAAACGGCCAAATCGACGACATTTCTTCTCTGCATCAGTTAAACATCCCACAATCCTGTGCTGCATCACTGTCACATGCACAAACAAATAGCACATGGCCGACCCCCTCCCCACCCTGTCACGAAACACATAAACAGCAGCTAGATGGACTTAAATGTTGGGTAATAATATCCGCCCAGTTGTTCTTATCGGACCAATACAGATACACTATATTGATAAATATATTGGGTCACACCACATAATCAATTAATTCTGGTTTTAGAATTACTTGTATAAAGTTTGGTGTGGAGACCCTTTCCTGACCCGCACAGAGTTCTGACCTCAACCTTCTTGAACACCTTTGGGATGAATCAGAGCAGATGCTGCAGTTCTGTTTTTCGCATCTAACTATGAACACACTCCTAAACCTTGTGGAAAATGTTTACAGAATAGGTAAAGTTACCATTGATGGAAACGGTGGGTCCATCAACTAGTTGGACCTTATAGATTAAGAACAGGATGTCATCAAAGTTCATGTACATGTAAAAGTAGATGGACAAATACTTTTGCGATTATGGAGTATGTCAGACAATACTGATGTTGATCCCTAATTTTATTACATGGTGCAATTCTAAGCAAAATCTTATGTTTATGAACCTTCCCTTCATTTGTTTTAATGGGTATGTTGGGCAATTAGCAAATGATAAACTAATCCATCTGAATAATAGGTTGGCCCCTGTGAAACCTGTTTCTTGTCATCTTTTACATTTTTTTCCCAAATACTGTTTTTAATTTTCTGAAGTCTATGTTTTATATTAACACATTTTCACCTAAAATATCAAATTAGATGGTTAATGTATAAAACACTTATTCAGAATTTAATTTGAAGTGCTTCAAAATCTGCTTACCAGTCAGTTAAAAAAACGTTTGAGGTAGGAAAAAAAAGAGGCCTCATCTCAGTTTGTTATGAGAGCGAAGAAAATTAACAGTATTTCACACTATATTTCAAGTATTGCATTATGATCCATAGAACCATTTTTGTGCTCACACCTACTTAATAATAGTTGTTGAGAGCTGTAAAACCTGTATGTCCCCCAGATGAAACATAATGCATCAATTTTTAAGAAAAGCTAGGTTAAAAAAATAATGCCCTTTTTGTTGGTGGATTTAAAGAACCGTTTTTTTTATTTCTCATTTTTTAGGTTTGTGACCAAAGAATAAATGAAAACCTCACAACTATGGAAAATTTATCTTGAGTAGAACAAACCCAAATGAGTCCTGTTCAGTCAGTCGGTCAGTCATTTTTGACCGCTTCTTCCATAGTGGGTCGCAGGGGAGCTGGTGCTTATCTCCAGCAGTCTACGGGCGGTGGGCGGGGTACAACCATGCACCTCCTATTCATATTAATGGAAATGGCAGAAAAAAAATAATAATAATAATGAACATCATCTACAGCCAAATGACATAAAAAAATATTTCTACCATTAGTTCAAGTTTGTTAAAAACAAAAGAAATTACAAAACAAACTTTTCTAATTTTCTATAAAAAAAAACATTTGGCCCTTCACAGAGGCTCTTGCTAGCTTTGTCAAAAAATGTCCAAATAGCTACATTCAGCTTCAGAACCTCAAGTCCTGCATTAGGGTGACTGTGTTACATTTAATTCTCACTAATGATTCTTAGGATGCTGGAGTTCCCTTTTGGACAACCTTCTCTGCTCCAACACTGGGTTAGCTAGATTAGAGTTAACACATCCAATCACAGTCTGAAGAAACGTGTGTCTCACACATGCTGACGATGTGATGCCTTGCTAAAGGGCTAGGCTAACGCTAGTTTACCTTTCTCTCTGTTTTGATATGACTCATCAATAATTCGACTTGTTGCATATTTCAGTGTGGTTCCATTTTACCATGTGAGAACAAAACCTGCTTTATACACTTAGCATTGTGCTTTTAAGATATTTTTCCATGTGTAGTGTTTCAGCTGAGCTCTATGTTTTGCTCAGATCTTTCACACACGGATGGCCGTGTTGATTGGAGGAGAGCTGCAGCTGAGTGAAATCACACAAAGAGCTGAGGCAGTCTATGCAGTCAAGGTTTCGCTGTTTAACAGTAAATTTTATTGTAAGGGGTGAAAAACACTTGGATTGGTAGGAAAACCCAAATTCCTTAATGTAAGAAATAATGTTCATAGCTCAAAATACAATTATGCAAGAAGTACTAAAGAAAATAGACTGTGACTAGTGCTGAAACTCTATGGCTTTATACGAATTTCTAGCATTAACTGCCATTGACAAGGTTTGTTTTAGTGGGGCCTTTATGGTGTGTTAGTGGCTAATTAAGGGGAATTAATATTAAACCTTCAATGGATAAAAAGGGAAACCGGTTAAAGTTGACAGAACGATGGATGGAGCTAAATACGAGATGATCTTGGGAAAAAAAAACCTGTTAGAGGCTGTAAAAGACTTGAGGCAGGCGTAAAGGTTCAGCTGAATCCAGCAGGATAATGACCCTAATCTTATAGCTTTAGCTAAAATCGAATGGTTTATATCAAAGGATACTTATGTGTCAGAATAACACAGTCAAAGTTCAGACCTTGAGTTTAAAATCTCTATCAAGATTTGGAAAATGAATGTCCACAGACCCTTTCCCATCCAGACCAACTGAGCTTAAGCAATTTTGAGAACCATATCTAATTTTCCGGCTTCCTCCAACAGTCCAAAAGTATGCCTGTTAGGTAAATTGGTCTGTCTAAATTGCCTTTAGATGTGAAAGAGTGTGTGTGCATGGTTGTTTGTCCTGTATGTCTCTGTGTTGCCCTGCGATGGACTGGCGACCTATCCAGGGTCTATCCTGCCTCTCGCCCGTAGACTGCTGGAGATAGGCACCAGCTCCCCCGTGACCCACTATGGAATAAGCGGTACAGAAAATGAATGAATTAATGAATATCTAATTTTCCTTACACTTCACAATTATGGGCGACTTTGGTTTGGTCTAATATAAAATACTAATGAAAGTAAAGTTCTTAAATATTTGATGTTAATATTACATTGACAAGCTTCTCTTTTCCCTCCAGGAGGATGAGTCTCTCTCTCTGAGCACCCAGCAGCATCGGCAACAGCAGCAGCAACAGGACTATGTCACCCCCTCCTGGTCCCTCTCCCCATCATCCTCCCCCATCTCTCACTCTGATGCCAGTGACTCAGATGTTGGAGATGAGGACAACTCCAGCCCCCGTGGTCGTGCACTTCGCCGGCGGAAGAAGCGTCGCGGTACCCCTTCGAAGAAAAAGACCCCCCATCGGACCCCGCCCAGACGCTGTTCACCCGTCTCCTCCTCCATCGCTCCTCACCATAATCGTCCCCTTTCTTCCTCCCTTTCTCCCGGTCAGTCTTCTCCTGCCTGCTCAACTTCCTTCAGCTCCTCAACTTCTTCCAAACCTGAATTCAAAACCTCTGGAACTGGGGGAAATGTCACAGCAAACATCCCAAGAGAAGGACCGTCCAGCGACTCCGCACGGCAAACCTGTGAACACTGCGGACGCCACTTTCGTTCGCTGGGCCGCCACTTGGACAAACACCATGCCCACCAACCTGACGTGTGCTCTGCCCTTGTTGAGCGCTACACACAGATGCCACGTCTGCATGCGCCGGGCACAAACCCTGCTTCAGTGCACCATTCCAAGTTTTCCCAGGACAGAGGGCAGAGCCGCTGCTCAGATCCTGTGCAGAGTGGTGTTCAGGACCTTTCCATGTCCCCGCCCTCTCTCACTTCAGCGGACCAATCCCATAGCTCCTCTGGGAGAAACTCCACAACTCAGGTCTTGACTCCTCCTCATGGGCAGAACGCAGTGCCAGTGTCCGTCTTAAAGAGGAGCCCTCCACCCGTGGCAGTGACACAGTCCAGGAAAGGTGGGGTGAGGAGACTAAAGAAAGAAAAAAGGATGGAAGAAGATGAAGATGTTGAGGATGAAGAGGTGGAGGTAGTGGATATAGAGAGATCAAAAGAGGAGGAGGAAATGGAGCTGGTGTGCCCTCAGTCCTTTAACAGCAAAACAGCCAAAAAGATAGAGGCACCCAAAGAGGAGGAGGAAGAGAATGAAGAAGTGAATGGAGTGATGGAAATAGAAGATGACAGTGGGACAGAGGAAAAGGAAAAGGAGTTGCTGAGGTAATTTGTTTCTTTCTTCTTTAGCCAAGTTGGATAACATTGGTTGCCATGCAGCTACTTCATCTGTTACCTCCTATTTTCTCCACATGGATTTTATGTACAGGCACAAATAAATACACACATCTCTAGTGTTTAAATTAATGACCACACACCGTTTGTAGCCATAATCAAGCTTCTGGTACAATTCTGACTGGATATTTGACTACGACACTTATCAGAGTTAGCAGAGCTCATTTCAGTTGGCTGGTTTCCTGGCATAATCCCAGCTTGTAAGCATAGTCAGTAAGTTACAATAGGGTTCCGATTCTGGCTGTTGCAGAAGCTTGATTTTAGCCCGCTTTACCATTCCTAAACTACTTTGAGCTGCCCATATAGATAAACACAATGCCTTCAGTGGAAACGTTTTATGTTCAGATGAGACAGAGATTCAGTTAGGAAATATGTTTAGAACAGTGTACCGACTGTCAAGCACGGTGGTAGTAGTATAGTGCTGAGGGTCTGATTCACGGCCAGAGATACTGGTGCGCGTTGAATTTAATAATAAAGGAGGACAACCTCTAAATTCTTCATCTTTCCCTTAAATCAACAGCTGGGTGGGTTGATTTGGATACAGGTCAGGGTGTTGGTCCCAAACACTCATCATCTGGCAGGCTAACATTAGCTTCTGTAATAGTCTTCCAGATATTTAGTCGATTGAAAATGCATGGAGTAATCCTAAAAGCAAAGTGGGCAAATATCTAGTTAGATCTATGCCGTAAGCCTGTTAGCTGAGAAGGTGTTTGGGTTCTCTGCTACTTGCTCATGGACATTTATTTAAATTTTAAGTGGGGATGTTTATATGTGAGCCTGTGTTTTATAACTGTAAACCTGTACAGATTAAGGGGTAAATCTACTGTCAATTCAAACTTGTGCACCAGTTTCATGTATTTGAAATGAATTAAACTTGGATCCTGTGAAAAGATACAATTCAAATCCATCATTAAAGGTCCTAAATCTATGACATTCATGTCCATTATGACTATATGTACATAAACTTATGACTCCCACTGTATGTCTTTTATGTCACTTTTTTGCAGTAGTTCAGGCCGTCACCACATGCTGCCACTCCTTTCTTCCCTGTCCTCTCTGGTCCTGTATCTCCGTCGGCTTCAGCACTCGGCGTTCTTGTCCCTGTCCCGGCAGCTGCAGTCTGCCGAGGCCTGGCGCCTTCTCTGCCACTCCAGCCTTGCGCTCCTCATTCTGTACAACCGAAGACGCGAGTGTGAGGTCTCCAAGCTGACCATCGCTGAGTATCGTGCCCGTGTGACTCCCCAGTGCCCTGTTCCCGTCCCTCCTGGTGCTCCTCCAGCTCTCACCCCATTGGAAGCATCCCTCTCCCCCTTTGAGCGACTGGTTCTTCCTCACCTCCCTAGAGTCGGGGTCCAGGGGAAGCGTGGACGTGTTCAGCCCCTCATCCTTCCCCCTCACTGTGAGCCCTGCCTGGAGCTTCTCCTTCAGACTCGACATGACGTGGGGGTAGATCCTGTCAACCCGTACATTTTTGCCAGACCCTACCACTCTCCAGCCACCCCTCTGCGTGGTACAGATCTCCTTCGCAGCCTGGCCCGTTCCAGCGGCACCCGCAACCCCAGGGCCCTGACGCAGACTAGGGTCCGCCGTCAGGTGGCTATCCTAACCCAGCTCCTGCTTCTAGGTGAGGGAGAGGAGCATGGGCAGCTGGGAGGCGGCGCTGTGGAGAGGCTGGAGCACTTCCTCGAGAGGGAGTACCACGTGACACAGAACTGTGCTGGAATTGGCCAAGACCCAGGCTTGATGGGCAGAGTGGGCCGAGTAGTACTGTGCGGAGAGAGAGATGGAGTGCTGTTCAGAGGGATGAGCCTGAATCACATCTGTCTGGAGCTGGATGGTGAGATGGATGAATGGATTCAGAGTTGAATGAATCAGTCTAGTCATCAGTGTTGTTTCCTGGTGGGGGAGGGTTGGTTAAAATCTTTTAACGAGTTTTAGTTCTTACCCTTTATTCGCCTGGTTCTTACCTCCAAACTTGATTTCCAGTTTTGTCAGGAAACTCTGCGGACTCTTACTCAGAGGGAGACTCTGACGGAGAACATGTGAAGGAGAAGCCTGAGGTGCCCACCCTGACCCCTGCTCTGAGCCCTCCACCGACCCTGCTGTATGTCAGGAAGGGCAAAAATAACGGGAGGGTGGGACGGCCCAAGAAGCTCAAGAACATCCAACCTCCCACACCACCGCCGCCCCCTCCTCCACCACCTCCACCTATAAACCGGCGGAGAGGCTCAGGTTAGCCCATTCACTTGTTGTTAAACTTGACTTGGCGAGGTTTTAATGAAAGCTAGAGCTGAGGCTCTGTTTGTATGCTGCACATTTAAAATAAAGACAAATTAAGTTCTTCATGTACAGTAGTAAAAGTTGGTCCATATTTTCCTACCTCATTTCCATGAATTGTTGAGCCGTAAAATAAAAAATAACCCAACACTCAGAGTAAAGTCGCAGGTTTTATTGTGATATGGAATGTTTAAGCTCCGTAATAAAAGACGTTTCATCCCATCGATCCTTTTTTCCCCAAATGTCTTCATATCAATTTGTCATATCATAAACACAATTTCAGTGTATTTTATTGTATGTTTTACAGATATAAATCTGAAAAGTGTGGGGTGCATTTGTACAGGACACCCCCAGCCGCCCTCTAAGCCAATACTTGATTGAACCACCTTTTGCTGCAAGTCTTTGGGTTCTGTCTCGGTTCGGCTTCGCTCATCAAAAGACTAAAATTTTTCCCGTTCTTCTTTGCAAAGTGGCCCAGGCTCCATCAGGTTGGATGGAGAGGACCTATAAACGTCATTGTTCGAGTTGCCACAGTTTCTCAATTGAATTTAATTCTGGACTTTAACTGGGCCACTCCAGCACATGAATATTCTGATGTAAACCATTCCATTTTAGCTGTTGCTTGATGTTGACAGTTTCTTTGTAACTTTGGATTTTAATGCCCTGGATCATTGAGAATCTACACTAATGTATGTTTAGGTCCATTGTCCTGCAGAAAGCTGACCCTCCACCCCAGTTTAGTCTTTTTCAGCCTCTTAACAGGGTTTCTTCTAGCATCAACCTGTATTTGGCCGCCTCCATTTTTCCCTTAATACCAGCCAGCTTCCCTGCTGGAGAGAAGCATCTTACAGGCATAATGCTGCCACCACCATGTATCTCTTTACTTCCACTTCACTATTATGTGCTATTTTGGCGATGGTCTGTCACATGTAATCCCTGTACAATATGGTGAAGTTTGTTACATCACATAAGTTTAAGATTATTAATACTTTTGAGAGTATTATCATTCTGAATGAGGCATAAGTTGTTCAGAGGAATAATTTGAAGTATTTCCTTTCTGTCCTACATTGCAGGAAAGCGAGGTGTCCTGAAGCGTCCCTGGTCAGAGGCAGAGCGTGCAGCAGTCGAAGAGCACCTAACCAAGAACATCAATGAGCTTCGTGTCCCTGCTAAGGCTGACT
The DNA here is from genome assembly GCA_036173005.1 of Crenichthys baileyi. Lineage (NCBI taxonomy): Eukaryota > Metazoa > Chordata > Actinopteri > Cyprinodontiformes > Goodeidae > Crenichthys > Crenichthys baileyi. The sequence continues at coordinate 11,937 of JAHHUM010001458.1, forward strand.
GCGAACGCTGCCTGCAGCAGTGCCCCCTGCTGGTCAACAACCACCGCGACTGGCGAGCGGTCAAGTTCTACTGCCACAACCGCATTCAACTTCTGAAGAAAAATCAGCGGCGGGAAAGCCAACCACAGACGCTTACTGTCTGCTGAGAGAGGGGAGGAGCCGGAGTGTTTTGTGGTTGTTTTCTGATTCAGCCGATCTGCAAACATTCAGAGACTCTTGACTTTCACCAACTCTCTGAGAGTGGACCTTTTCGTTTGACAAAAATGACATTTCATGTCCTTAAAGAAAAACGCATTTCAGCTTTCTCCTGCTTAGTTTTATGGTCTTAAATTAACAATAGCGTATTTGCGATGGTCCTACTCCTGGAAGCTGCAGCGCTGGTTGGGTGCAGAGCAGTGGGAGTGGATGGCAGCATCTGCCACATCCTTCTTATGTTCATGTTAAAGGATGTGTTTTCTTCCATCCAGATCACATACACTATAGAGATATCTAAACAAAGAGGGGCAGCTGATCCCTACAGTGTTAATTGTGAAGTAGCATTTGTCTTCAGACCAATAAGAGACGTTTATAGAACAAATGGCCTCTGCTCGGGCTATACTTTCTGTCATCTTTATGATTACAGTGGAAGAATACAGCTAACAACGTTCTCTCCTCAGATAAGCTAGTTCTTCTTGTCAGACAAATGACTGTGCATTTCTTACCATGATAAAATGATAATGGACCTTAACTAACACATGAGGTACTAGATTGTAAATGATTTGTGTTTCTGAAGTCAACCCCCACCCCACCCCCAAAGAAAAAAGTAAACATCAGCCTGGAGCTGGGAGCTTTGGTTATTTTAGAGTTAACAAAGTTGAGTCCAGAAAGATTTACAGTGCTGTGAAAACCTGTTATCTTCTGTCTGCTTTTCAATGTTGCTGCAGTTCTGTTGCTCCCCTGAGCAACTTTATTTGGTTTGCTATTTTTCTGCCGGTTGCAGAATTGTTTTTCAAAGGAGTAAGAAGGTGCTATTGGCCAAAAGCTGACTATCATTTTATGTGTAAAGGGGTTTTCCTTTGGTGGTGTCCGTTTTTAAAACAGGCCGTTTATTGGAGAAAAGAAAATGGGATCCTTCCTGACAGCTAGAGCTCCTCCTGTGTTTTTCACACTACATGGTTTGCAGCTTGACCAGAATTTTGGTTTTGCTCCGAATCTGCGTCCGTCGGACTAAAACCTCCACAAAACCTCACATCGGATACTTGAAGTTATTTCAGTCCATTTATTTTTTCAGGATCTCTTTCCTCATTTCATGCTTCTAGACTGGCCAGTTACACCTGTACATAGAAGTATATTACCGTTCTGCTAACTAGTTGCTTGAGTTAGATGTCGCATTGCGTTTTCTGTCCACTTCTGAGTTTATGCTGTGTGTAAATAAGCCTGTTTTGTAAATACTCCTCAGAGAATCAAAGGAAAAACACAATGTATGACTTGCTTATTGTGTTATGTTTTTTCTTTTATATAAATCTTATAAAAAGTTAAAGCTTAGTAATATGTGGTGTGGGCATTTATTTCACTGGAACATTTTGATAGAGGTGGATTGGTAGATTTATGAATTTTAAGTCTTACAATTAAATTTGTTTTTGCCTAAATGTTTACATTACCTGGCTACAAAGGGACTCAAAATAGCTCCGAAATATTCGAAAAAGTATCAAACTTTTGATTTCGAATGATCGTCTTTAAGTAATACTTTTCCTCCAGTAAGGAATCTTAACTACTTCTGTCTATTTGGCCATATTTTGTGGATCTTTATCTAGCTGATAAACCAAGTGACCACCTCTTTCCCACCGGATTTATTTAAAAATCTCTTGGTATTTTTAAGAGTTCATGATGCTTCTCAAATAAGGTTCCCAGTGTCTCTGGAAAAGAAACTGGCCCACAGCATCCCTGATCCTCCACTATGCTTAATAGTGGACATGTGGTTCTTTTGTGGTCAAGCTTAGTCACATCCTGACCAAATCACAAGGTTCCGGGTAAAGTTTTAGTAAAATTTCAAGGCTTTATTTTCTGCCACCAATCTCAAAACAACAGTTTGACATGCAGATGGCATCTAATGCGGTGGTGTCCAAACATTTTGCCACGTGGCCCAGAATAGCCAAGTTAAAGGTACCTGTGGGCTCATTAGAAACACAAAAATCATTTTGTGGTATTTGTTTCCTGCTAAATAAACAAAATATTTTAACAAACTGATCAAAGTAGTCAGATGTTTGTAGAAAAAGGATCTGTGAATCATTGTAGATCAGAATCATAAATAGGGTTTTGCATGTTTACCTTAAAGAAAGGTATAAAGTTTCGTAAAATGTTGACAGACACGCACCAAAGATCTCCAAGGCCAGGAACCGAACGCTTGATGACCACACTAAGGAAAACAGCCTCTGTATATGTGGGACACCATGAACACAGTGTTTCCCATTTTGAAGAGTCAATAGGAGACACCACCACAGGGAAACTGGAGGGAAGTACTACTGATGAAAGGTTGCTCAATTCTCGGATCAACTTGGAAAAATTTGGCACAAAGGCCTAAAATGCTTTAGTTACATTTATTTTATAGGAATTGGTGTGGGGGTGATAACTGTGGCATCATTGATTTTTTTTGTCAATAAAAATTATTTATCCACCGTGTATTTTTTCACTAAAATACACTTAATGTGAGATTATGTTTGTGCAATAAAAGATTAGTTCTTTTCATATTTTGTAAGGGTTGCAAAATTATAAAGACTGCTGCGTAATTTAAAGACACCTAAACACATGTACTGTGTGGATAAAAACTATGTGTGTAAAGACAGTCGCGCAAAAAGAAGGTATGCAACGCATAGGGGAGCTGCACCAGAGGGGCGTCAAAACCCCCAATAGAAAAAAATGTTTTTCTAGTTGGCATTTTCTATATTTAATAGCATGAAATGATCAATAACAAAGTAACGCCACTGATTAGGCGCCCTCTGCTCTTGACAACAAGATGGAGCGGCAGAAAACAAAGTTATCCGGGGCGCAAAACAGAAAAAGGAAAAGGGAGAAGGATAAAGCCTTTCAATGTGGTTGAAAGATAGATAAGTACCATCAGTGTATCGACAACAGGACAAGAGGGTTATAAATATTCAGGTTAGCTAAAGCCAGCCTAATATGGAATCGTCCCATATTTGGCTGTTAAATGTTGCCTCCCCTATTGAACCGATAAGGGACGTGATTTGTTCGGTATTTCTATGAATATCTGATACATATGCCTGTCACACACACATATCCACACACTAAGTGTAAGAATGACCGAAATAAAACTCAGGAAATATTAACACAGGAAAGCCAAATGTTCGTGGCGCCAGTGCCCAGCTATAGTCCAACGCTTAGCCCTCTAGGCTGCAATTTATTCACTCATATGTATATTTATTATTATTGAGTCTTTAATTAAAGATGAGTTGTACAAGTTTGTGTGTATCAGACAAATTAGTCCAGTGTCACTATAGCCCTTAGACTCAAAAAGTGACCCATGTTACCAAACTTTTTGGCAGGGGGACACTTGAGTTTAAATGTCTTATTCAATATCACTACAGTGGTGTTGTGATGTATTTGATAAGTCAGATCAGATGCAATGTCCAGTCAGTAACTGTTATCCAACAAGGAGATCATTTAAATTTAAAGATTCATTTCATTGTGTTTTGACTGCTGTATTTTTTAAAAACATACTTAACACAAAATTACTGTCATTCAGCTGTGAGGATGGAGAGAAAGAAGAGAAGATGACAGAGGAAGAATCAGGACAGACAGGGGAAGGCAACAGGTTGGTCTAATATTAGGTGGAAGTGAAGGAACAGCAACTTAATCCCAAGCAAAAATGTTTAAACATTATTTAAAAAAAACTGTATTAAGATCTGTAATTTTTACAACTAATATAGAATGCTTTTTTGACCATATGACTTAGTGGAGAATGCCGCAGACAAGGGGTGAAAGAGGCAGACATGAGGTCAGTGATAGAAGAGACAAGTGATGACATCAGGTAGGAATAATTACGTTAGGGAGGCAACAAAAACCTATATACCATGATGGTTTGAATTTTTGATGACTATCTTTCATTGTGTTCTTTTTTGGGAAAATTAGTGCAGGCAGACATGGCGAGTCAATCACCACAAAGGAGTATGTGGAACAGAGAGGTGCAGATAGTGTTGAGGCAAGGCTTTAGATCCATTTGAATGGCCTTTACCACACAAAACGGGGGACACATTTAGGCAGTACATGGTTGAAAATGGCCCAAAGAAAGTTTCTAATGGCCCATATCCAAGATCAGAGAAGAGTAACGGGTGTTTTTCCAAAGCATACTGTTTTCGTTTACTGTCTAATGGAGAGGAAGTTGAACGAGATTGGTTACTGTATTACAAAAATACTAACAGAGTCTATTGTTTTGGATGTAAGCTTTTTGGTGAAGCTAAAGTTCCTGACACATGCCTTGTGGCGGGGTATAATAACTGGCGAGGTCTTTCAGAAACACTGAAGCACCATGAAACCAGTCGTTCCCACATAAACTCTTATCTGATGTGGAAAGAAATGGCATCTCGCTTACGCCTAGGTAAGACTATCGATAGTGAACTGCAGAGAACCATGGCAGCTGAAAAAGCATGCTAGAGAAGTGTGTTGACTCGAGTTATTGACTGCATACTCTTCCTTGCAGAGAGAAACTTGCCACTAAGGGGGAAAATTCTCAGTTAGGAATCTTGAAAATGGAAATTTTCTGGGAATCCTTGAGCTCATAGCACGATATCTTAGAAAGGCTGCCTCCAACAAACCACTGGATATCTGACATGGTGCACTCAGAATGAATTTTTAGATTCAATATCAGAGTGTGTTTTGGGTAAAATATCTGCCCAGATCAAAGCCTCCAAGTACTTTGCAGTGGAACTGGACTGCACACCTGATATTTCAAAGCAAGAGCAGGCCTCAGTCATCATTCGATATATTCATACAGATGAGAAGAAAAAAGTCACTATTGCAGAGTCTTTTGTGGGTTTCACTGCTGTGAAGGACACAACTGGGAAAGGCCTCACGCATACACTAACAGGGGTACTGGAGAGTTTGGGGTTGGATTTGGCTAATTGTAGAGGGCAAAGTTATGATAATGGCTCTAATATGAGGGGAATAAACAAGGGTGTTCAAGCTTTAATACAACAAAGATGTCCAGAGGCTCTATTCATCCCCTGCTGTAGCCACAGCCTGAACCTTTTGTTATGTGATACAGCCTCATCTAGCAGAGTGTCTAACTTTCTTTGGCACTGTTCAAAGATTGTACACAATCTTTTCGTCTTCTGTGAAGAGGTTGGATGTTCTCACAGAGTTTGTTGACATCACACTGAAGCCTCTGAGTGACACCCGGTGGGAAGCAAAGCTAGACTCTGTCAAAGCTATACGTTTCCAGATGGGGGGAGTTTTAGATGCACTACAAAAGCTTGGAGAAGTGGCAGAAGACAGCAAAATTGTCTCAGAGGCAAAGTCACTATCTGATGAGATTGTTAGTATGGAGTTCCTTGTGTGCCTCATAGTTTGGTATGACTTACTATGTGAGATCAACTTTGCAAGCAAAATCAAGCAAAATGTAATCTGAATATTTGCTGACAAAACTTTTTCTTAAACTCCGATGTTTACTATGGGCCAGATAAATGTGCTTCTTTTATCATTTACATAAATTTGCGTTTTAAACGTTACATTCTCATCAAAGTGTTCCACTCCTGAGGCTCCATTGTCTTTATTCTAACATTTCAAAAAAATAGAGTGGTATAATGTTGATTTTCTTAAATCTTAGTCAAATGGTAAAATCCTAAAACACATTTGTTTTATTATGCCAAGAGCTTTCGAAACATTTTATTAATATTGTTCTTTCTTTTATGAACCTGTTCTCTTTTACTGCCATCTTTTCGGCCCTTCGTTCCACTTCTGTAGAAATTTGGCCTGTCAAAAATAATAAAAGAAATATTTTACAACACACTCTGTTGTTCTGCACTGAGCATGTGAGACATTAATGCAAAAAATCTGATTGTTTTTAAATAAAAATGTGAAGTTTAATACCATTTTGTGGCTGCATATTTTTAATACTTCTAAGTTTCTTCTATCAAGAAGTCTGGGACCATTCAGGAAACATCCGGGACTTCCTCCCCGGAAGCCCACGTCTAACGACGCGCCTGTGCAGAATGTAACTTTAGATCAAAAGCGGATCAGTATAATTTGTCAGCCTCACGTTCCAAACTTTATTTGACACAATTAAAATAAAGTACTACTTCAGCTATACAAAGCTAACTCCCTCCAAATAAGAACCAGTTCAGACGGTCTCACTGGGCCCCCATTAAGACCTCAAAGAACAGCTGGCTACTGTCGCCCGAATGCAGTTATTACCGCGAACACCAGGGGGAGGTGTTGCATCATAAACTAAACAAAGAAGGCCACTAATATCCATTTTGTCCAACCAGTTAATGAAAATGCACTCCTGGAATGAGAAGTATATATAAGTATTACTAGAATGAGAGTAAATTACAACATCTACATACACCGAGTTAAAATTATATGAATGCAATTCATGCTATACTGATCCTAAATCAGATTTATCATCGACAGAACAATGATTTTGTCATTTTTATGCAGTTACAACAGGAGCGTGATGCTGCTCAGGACTCTGCATCCAACCTTATATAAATAATACATTATCACAAAATAATCAGTAAAGTTTATATTCATTTAGAACTGTTCTTGTTTTATAAAGCTTGACAGTGTTTCTCAGAAAATGGCATGATTTATCGAGACTACTGTGGAGAAAAAGGACGGCATGGCATAAGCTTTGCTCTTTTCAAATAAACTAAAACTAAAAACAATATTTTATTCAGAATATTTAGATCATTAATAACAAAACTGACCAGTGAGTGTATTTATGCGTCATTTATGCATTTGGATCTAAAAAATGTACACATCCCTGTTGAAATGTCTTGTTTTTGTGATGTGAGACCAAGACAGATTGCTGAAGAGTTTTCCACCTTTTAATGTAGCATTTATTTTGTATTGTTTAACTAAAACATAAACAAATTTCCCAAAGGCAAAAGTGTAAGGATAAAAAATCTGCTATGACCTAGTTGCATAAGTGTGTGCAACCTATTACTTTGAAACACCTTTTGATTCAATTTCAGCGCTTAGTCACCTTCACATCTTGAATTCACACCTACACACACATCTTAGTAAATCTAATGAGCTTGAAATACAGTTCAGTTTAATTCTATTCCATTCAGTTTATTTATATGGCACCAATTCACAACACATGTCGTCTCAAGGCACTTTACAAAGTCAATTCTATCAAATCAGACAGATTCCAAGTCAAGTACATAGATTCCAATTGATCCTATTTATCAAACAGTGCAGCCAAACCCAGTTTATTATTCAAATTGGTTAAATAGTTTTCTCTTCAAGGAAAACCAGCAGATTGCTTGTCTAATTTTAGTTAAACTTTTTCATGTGTCAGCAGAGAACATGCCTCTGAAAAGAAAGAGAAAGGTGGATGCTGTCAGTCGCCTGGAGAGATTAACTTTCATCAGTCAGTCAGTCATTTTCTACCGCTTATTCCATAGTGGGTCGCGGGGGAGCCGGTGCCTATCTCCAGCAGTCTATGGGCGAGAGGCGGGGTAAACCCTGGACAGGTCGCCAGTCCATCGCAGGGCAACACACAAACAACCATGCACACACTCATTCATACACCTAAGGGCAATTTAGAGAGACCAATTAACCTAACAGGCATGTCTTTGGACTGTGGGAGGAAGCCGAAGTACCCGGTGAGAACCCACGCATGCACGGGTAGAACATGCAAACTCCATGCAAAAGAGGGGCTGCACGGTAGCACAGTTGGTCGCACTGTTGCCTGGCAGCAAGAAGGTCTTGGGTTCGATTCCCAGCCGGGGGTCTTTCTGCATGGAGTTTGCATGTTCTCCCCATTCATGCCTGGGTTCTCACTGAGATTTACTTTCTTGCAGGAATTTCTCCAAACTCAAATCAGTTCTGAAAGCTGAAAAGGTTTAAACATCTCTTTGACGGTAAAAGCTCGACTTGTAAAGCTCCCTAGAAAAGTATAAATAACATGACAAATCTGCTAATTAGAATTAGCCGAATGGTTCTTACATCCTGTTTTCTCTGATTCATTTAAATATTTAATCAAAAGGCAACACAGTCAGTGCAGAAGTTGGTGCAAATGCAGGTTTATGTTAACATGTTTACAGTGTGGAATATCCACTTTATGTTAAACCTGTTTGCAATGACGAAAATTGTCCAGAGCAAATTCTTTTTTTTTTTCATTTCTCTCCAAAAGGTGGTAGTAAAGGGACAAAAACCCAATCATTTCATCGTCAAAGCCTTTTCAGTTTATGCAAGATCAAGAAAATGTTGCTTAATATTTACCTCTTGCAAACCCAAAAGCGTGCTGTCTTGACTATTGACATTTACCAGGCTTTTCATGATTCACACTGAGTCTCATGATGTCTCAGAGGAGGACATGCGGATACCTGCTAGAAAGGCAAACTGGTGCAGTGACTGTGTGCTTGACTTTAGTTCTCAGATCCTTTGGAGAACATGTTAAAGAAAATGTGACCCTCCGATCAACACCCCAAACACCTGCAGATTGTCATCTGCCACTAGTGACAGAATATGTGAGTGAGTGGAGGGGTGAATGTGAGGTTATTTTTAAAGCTCCTCAGCATGCTTAGAAAACATAACAGGGCATCAACTACAATATTTTGTTCCAAGTGCAGCAGGTTCTGGAATATACACAGTAATATACACATCGAATTTTACCTCCCTTATTTACAGTCAAAGTCACGGTCAGCTTCTTCAGATTAACAGAAAGCATTTAAAGCATGAAGCTTTATAATTAACCTAAAGACCAACATGCTAGATGCCAAACACTCAGGTAGACAGAGAGCAGATTAAATCTGCGTGGAAGTGTGGTAGAAATCTGGCTGATAATAGTGTGGATGTGAAAAAAAAATATGATTAAAAATGTAAAGTAAATGTGCTTCTGTTGATCAGACATTTCTTAAAAAGTAAAGCGAAAATAAAGTTGGCTTCAACATCACAATGTTCATGCTGCTGCTGTTTCCTGAGCATACCTGAGTCACTATGCTGGGGTGGCGGCTAGCTGACCGAGTGAGTATGCACAGAATGCCTGGAGGAGAAGGCTTGAGAGTAGAGCTGTTACCTCGTAATATCTTGCAGCTGACCTGCAGAAAACAACCAAGCTAGTGCCTTTTCCTGCTATTGTTCATCTCTGAGTTATGTGGATATATTATCTACAGTTGCAAGTGAGAGACAGACTTGCATTGTTTTTGACTGTCTCCATCGTAATGTCTGGGGGCGCTGCTCTTGTGGCGACCGGCAGCAGGCATTTGGAGTGCATGTCTCTGTATATTTTTGGTGTACCCTAGTCTTCTAACTGGCAGTATCCTGTTATTTGTATTTCATTAAGTTTTTTGTGTGCATCAGAGGGGAGTTTTTTGTGATAAAGACAGTATTTCTACTTTTCCTGATGGCTCTGCTGTATCTGTCACGCAGACTGTTCACATCCTCACACTAGTGGAACCCATTAAAGTTGCGACGTTCTACTTGGGTATCAATCGCACGATCTCCCAGTGGATCTACTTGTGGACTTCTCCCCATTCAGCAGCAGCCTGTGTCTCTTTTACACACGAGCTCAGGGATGTGTGCATACTAGCTTTTACTGAGTCATGGCGAAAGGACACGGATCCTGACTCCATCCTAAAAATCGATGGATTTAGAATTACTATGCGGCTGGATTGAGATCCAGGAACTACAGGAAATAAGTGCAGTGGAGGCTTCTGTCTGTACATCAATCCCGTCAAAGTGGTGCAACAACATAACAGTTTGTAAGAGTACCCATCTACAGGACATTGAGCTGTTGACGATATCTGTAATGCCCTTTTATCTTCCGAGGGAATTTCCTTAAATATTTCTGACTTTAGTGTACATCCATCATGGCGCAAACGCAAAAGCAGCTTCTGATGTAATCTATTCATTATTACAGCGACTCTGGTCTTTATCACCTGATGCACCAAGTTTCTTTCTTGGAGATTTTAATCATGCGGACTATAGAAAAGCTCTGAATGGCAGTATGGTGCTTGTTCTACTCGTGGCAATAAGACTGGACCTGTGTTATGGCTCTATTACGGAAGCCCACAGCTCTGCTGGCCCACCGATTGGTTCCTCCGACCACAATGTTGTGAATCTGCTCCCCACATATATGAGTCTTTGTCGCGTAAGAACAAAGTGAACATTTGACTGTACATGTTTGACTGGTCCATGTTTGAGTAATCATCTAATAACATTGATGAGTTGGCAGACGTAGTATGCAGCTATATAGCTTTTTGTACTGAGAGTGTGATCCCTTAGAAAAACTTTATCTTACCCAAATAATAAACCATAGATCACACAGTGATTACAAATCAAAAAAAGTTTTTAGAGCTGAGATTGGAAAAGCCAAAGGTGTCTGCAAACACAAAATTTAATCAACATTTAATGTCTATGATCTCAGGTCCATTTAGAACGGCATGAAATCAGTGACAGGCCTGAAGAAATCGAATGATTTTGTCTCCTTGAAAGGTTTCACCTCTGATAGGCAGATGCAGATTAATTTAATAGTTTTTATTTGAGATTTAACTCAACTGCATTTAAGGAAGCTGTAAGCAATATGCAGGAATTTCTGAGAGATTCCCCTGGGCGTAAAAATGATTTGTCTTCTGTTACTTAACTTTCAAAATATACTAAAGTAAACGAGAGTCTGGGGCCAGATAATATCTGTGGCAGAGGTCATGCGCTCTCAGATCGGTCACAATGTGTGAGCGTTACTGGTGTGCTGTCATCCAACTCATTTTCATCCAGAGGCTTCCTACAGGGCTGTGTCCTTTCTTCACTGCTATTCATTCTCTGCACAAATCCCTGTAGGAGTTCTCATGAGAACAGGCATATTCTGAAGTTTGCCAGTGACAGCATGGTGCTGTAGTGGATGACTTTGTAACTTGGTGCATGAACTTCTTCCTGTCAATTAATGGATCAAAAACTAAAGATAGGGTTATTGATTCACGGAAACCCCAACCTAGCAACACCTCTTGCACAATTATTCAGGACAAAAAAGTTGAAATTGAAGCAGAGCATAAATATTTGGGAACAGTTATTGAGTTGTAGATCAAACATGCATGCTGTGTGCAAAAAGGTTCAGCAGCACTTTTTCTTTTTGAGAAAACTGAGTTTCTTTAAATTTTGTAATTTATTAATGACTCTTTTATCAGTGGTCTTTTGAGTCTGTTCTTTCTCACTGTTGTGTGGTTTGGTTTGGTTTCCTTACTTTGTGTAGCAAAACTAGGCAGATGAGGCTCATCAATGTGGCAAGCAAGGCGATTGGATTGCAGCAAGCCCAGCTCCAGAACAAATACTCTAAGCAAGCAAGAACTAAAACAAACTTTATCCTTCTGTCCTGAACACCCACTTTATAGAGAGTTTGACCTCCTTCAATCTGGCCGCCTTTTAGGATGCCTAAGATGAGAAGGAGGCGTGCCAGGGGTTCTTTCAGTCCTGCTGCCAATGATCTCCCTGGGTAGGACTGCACTACCCAGACTAGATAATCTCCCAGGCCTTTTGAACTGTAATGCACCCTGATGTTCATGTTATCCTAGGAGCACTATGCTCTATAATGCATGATGTGCAATGCCTTTAGTTTAGCTTGTGCTAAGATGTATCAACAGCATCTGAGAGTGGTAACATGTGCCCATGATTGTTGTATCTCTGTAGAAATTTGCAAATGTTTTGTGCTAAGAGAGTGACTGTTGATGTCATGTGTGACCGTCTTTTTTGTGTTGAAGATGTCTGCCGCAAATCAAATTTCCCCTCAGGATATTAAAAAAATCAAATCAAATCTAAATCCAGCTGGAAATTCTTGTCAGGTTGGAAAATTTAACCGGGTACATCAGGTGTGCTTCCATCTGAAATTATAAGCAGTCAGTATCTTACCTGCTTTAGACATTGTCCTGAACAGCTATAGTTTTGAAAAAGAGAGATAAAGTCTCACTAGAGAGTAGCGCTAATGACTGATTTCTAACATCTTAACAACACCAGTCTAAAAAATGTCTTACTGACCCATTCAAACTCTGTTTTATAAACCTTTACACTACTGTCATATTTGCATTAGATAGGCATTTATAAAGACGTTTTGGCTTATTTCCACTGGAGGAACACGCTTTCTTCTCAGATCCTTCGAAAAAGCAATAAATATGGTCAGTTTGGACTTTACCAATATCCAATTTTGTATCTTCCGGAAAAATGTTTTGGTATCTATGTGGCTCACATCAGAAATGGCACCTCTGTCTTGTAAGGTTCCTCAAAGCTCTGTTGTAGGCCCTTCTTATTTTTCTTACCTCATGTACTTCCTCTGGAACATATTAGAAGATGCTATAATTAATGTTCCTTATCATCTGCATCCTGATGACATCAAGCTGTGCTAGTTTGCTTGTCTGAGCTTTAAAGATTGTCCAGATAAACTGACTTCCTTTCTTTCCAAACAACCTATTCAGAATAGCTTTTATCATTTATTGAACCTTTCTAACCTTAGAAACTACTAGTGGCAAAAGCTGAACTGGAGATGATTATTTGTGCTCTTGTTTCAATTGGCTAGGTTACCTTATTAATCTTTTCTTTTGACAAACCAATTTTACATTGACTTCAGGTTGTGCAAAATGAAGCTATTTTTAACAGGCAAAGAAAAGAGCCCACCTCACCTTTGGAAATTTCCACACTTGTTACAAGTTCATTTGAGCCTACTAACTTTTAGGGCTAATTGGACATGTTTCCCAGTAAATCTCTGATCTACTGCAACCTCATTCTTTGTTTTGGTTCCTAGATCTTTAGGCCAAAGGGTGCTGATGGTTCCAGTTGCTCGCTGGTCAACCAATAGGTATTGATCGCTCAAATCACTTCTCAGACTTTAGATTGCACTTCCTTTTCCTGTGCAGCATAGACACTATAGACTTTTTTAACAAGCAGCTGAAGGTGAACTTTGAGTTCGATAATGTTAATGTTTCTTTGGATTTCATTTGACATGCTGTTACGCACCTTCCTTAATGCTGCGTTCAGACCAAACGCGGTTTCAGCGTCAAAAAGGCGTCCAACGCCTCAAGTTGGACGCTTGTGCACTTGAACTCTCGACGCGCGTCAAAAAACTGTGAACCGTTGCGCGTTGGGAGGAGCTTCCTTTCCCTGTCTCTTGTGTACAATGGAGGATGCAATCGAGAGAGTGGCTTGGCTTTATTTGCTGAATAAAGCAAGAGAACGTCTGGCGCCTCTGCGCCGTGTCTGGATTCACCAGACAATTCAGAGGCGTTCAGAGTTTGGTGAATTTCACCACTTGCTCCAGGAGCTGCGCGCAGAGGAGGATCGCTTTCAGTGCTATTTTCGTCCCAGTTTGTAGTGGTAGCTGGATGTATCATAAATAATTGGATGGGCACAAACCACAACGATAAGTTTATCCTGGATTGTCTTTGTGGGATTTCCCGGGATCTTTGTGGTCTTTCCGTCACATGATAAAATACATCACTACGTCAGAAAGCTTGCGCCGGGTCAACCTCCAAAAGTTCAGATTTCCCAACTCAAGCGTAGGACGCTTTGGATGCGCGTAACGCGCGTCAAAGGTTTGAAATGCTCGAAACACGTGCCGCAGGACCTCTCGCCGCTCCAAGAGGCGCGTCCACATAGACTTTGCATGAAAACCAGACGCTCCTGATGCTCAAACCGCGTTTGGTCTGAATGCAACATAACTCTGTGGTGAGAACTAATCCTAGTTTCTCTAAACTGTTTTTTTTAGAAAGCTATCTACTGGAGGTACAATACTGACGGCAGATAACTACTCCCTGGGAATCCACCCCAAAAAATCCAAACAATCCCTTTAAGTACAAGCAGTACTTGTGCCTTTCCAGCTGATGAAGATTTAGAACGTATTATAATGAGTTGTTATCTCCAGTATCTCTTGGGATCGAATTTCAGCATTATCTCAACTTGCTTAGAGTATACTGACTGACAGCGAAAAGAAAGGATGAAATAGAGGGTTACTTATTACTTTGCCAGTCCATCTGATTTCGTTTGCAGGACATCTGATTTTTTTCTGATATTCAGGGTAAATTCAAGGCTGCAAGTAAACAGATCAGAGAGCTGTAGGAGGAATTTGGCCAATGAAGAGGTCACAAAAACCTGCATATAAAGAGGTGTTATCCTAAAGACTTGGAGCACTTGAAATGCGTGTTATTCTAAGGGTTTTCGGTATAGGTTGCTATTTAGCTGAAGAAGATCACTTCTGTGCTAGACAAGAAATACTTTGACGAATGCTGACTAACATATCTGACTGGCTTTGGACTGATGTTCACAGCTGAGCAGCTGTCACAACACACAACCTAAAGCTTATGACTTTAATAGTTTTCTAAAACTACTAAATGAACCACAGTTACTCATTTGAGTGGGTGTATTCTGAGGTTTTCATTCTATTATGAAAAGATTAAAGGTTTCATCTTCATTATGTTTTTGTATTCTATAGATATGTGAATTTCTCATCTGTGATGCGTAAAATTCATCATCAAAGTATTGAAATTGTAAGAATGATTTACCTTCAGCTTTCACGAGGATATGACTGAGTCATTCAAGGGAAAGCCAGATCTTCGATGCTGAGAGGTTAATTATTATTTTGGGCCTTTCAATTAATAATTTAAAATCTAAAATATTGCCTGTAAAAGAAAATACAGAAACAGAAAATTCTTCAATGAGGTGTAGAGAACTTTTATTATTGAGCTGTTTCACCTCAGAAAGCATCAGAATATTTGGTTTTAATATCAACATGTCTAAGCTGGTCTTTTCTTCGCAGAACTAACCATGTCTGTCTTTTTCATGTCAGTATTTCTTAACCATATGGACTGGATTTCCAACGTGCACACAATCCTTTTAAAATAACAGGTGTTTGTGATGTGCAAAATGAGTCTATGATAAATCTTTTCAATATCTTTTCCACCTGTAATGTAACGTATTGTACAATTAAAAGGAAATATGAAAAATAGCCTGGTTGCACAAATGTGCTCCCCCCTAAACTAATACTTTGTTGAAGCATCGTTTGACTCAGTTTCAGTTTTCAGTCGTTTTGGGTTCACATCTGCCATTGCTATGATTTTCAAACGAACAAGGACATAAATGCAGACTAGGAACCGAGACTCATGGTGGAACTGTGACTTCAAAAGGAACAGAGGAACAAGGGAACCAGGAACAAATGAAGGTCAACAGAACCAGTAGAACAGACAGGTGAAAACTGGTACACAGGGAGTGATTAGAACACAAGTGAACACTACAAAAACAGTTCAGTATCAAAAAATACAAGAATAACTCAAAACACAAGTAGTGGAGTACAGAAGGCAGATAAGACCAAACTGAATGTCTATGGGATCATGACAGCCATCAACTATAGTGAATCAGATTAACCTGAAATAAAGTTCAGCTTTCCTAGATGGATTTTTCTGACATTGTCACTCTTTAGATAAAGTTTGCAGAGAGATTAAACTGTCAAGAGACCAACAGCAACAATTAATGTATGTTTGTGTTGGCCAGAGATTGCCAGAGGTTAAATCTCTGCACGTATGCAGGTGCTTATTAAGGCTGATCATGGCCCTCTATAGCGTTTCCTTCGTGTTAAGTTTGAAGAAATGAAGAAATAAGTCATTTTTTGTTATATTATGTAAGATTTCAGCTGCCTAGTTAAAAAATTGCCCAACTCTTTTGTCTTTATTTAGTCAGCTAAAATAGAAGTATTGTTTAAAACCACATTTTGACTTAATGCCCATAGCAGGTGTCAAAATACTAAGATCATGGCAATACCTTGAAGAAACATGGATTTAGATCTTTACTGGATTCACCTATCTAATTTTCTGAAAAACTTAATTTTAACTTTAGCTGTAAGTTATAATCATCGGAATTAAATAAAAAGACCTTTAGATAAATCAGTCCTGTGTGTAATACATCTATACAATAAATTAGTTTCACTTTTTAAATTCAATTAATGAAATGAATTAACTTTTTGATGATGCTCTAATAGATATGCGCCTGAATGCATTCAAATGTTTCATTTTTGGATTATTTAAAAGATGCTGGGGGCTGAAAGACGGTCCTGCTAAGCCTGGTAGCTCTGCACCACAGGCTGCAAGTGCTTCGCCTCAGCTGGGTAAACAGTCCATGAGAACAGCAGAGACAGCAACTTCACTACAGATGATGTGTAAAAGGAAGAGGAGCCCTGAAGATTGTGTTAGCTGTTCTTATTACTTTAAACATCAAGATTCGATGGGAGGCGGACCATCTGCCACATCAGAGTAAGGTGTTGTGACACAGGAGGCCCTCTATGAGGCTCGTCAGGATATATTGAGGGCAATGGGTTGGAGATTAGTTCTGATCATCTGTCTCTTTTGGCACTGCCCTCTTGACAGGGGAGATAGTGTTCAGAGGCCATGTCCAGTCATTGGTGTGCAGTGCATGAAACCTTGAGGAGTAGATGAGAAACAGTGTAAAGTTCCTCTAAGCGTCACTTAAAGGCAGTGCTGGAAGCTTCATCGAAGTTGAATAGACTCTTAACTGTGTAAGAACATCCATTAAAACACTTTTACAGAGAGTTGAGGTAATGTTTTTTTAATCCTAATATCAAAAGGGATGAAGCCAGATGAATCTTTGACATGGTTCTCCTGATAAAGCCTCTCACAAACTCAGCTTTACAGGGTCTCCAAAGGCTCTGGTGATGCACTCGGTGAAGAAGAAACACAGTCCTGATCAGGGGTTACTAATATAACCTTGGGAAATATGTGGTACTGTTTTTTCTCTTTTGGAAATGTGGTAGAATGGTTTGACAGGCTTAAACTTCAGTATAAGACTAGTATTTACCTTTGGCCTGATCCACAGTTTCTCGATCAGATTCTAGTCAAGAGTCATTCCAAAGCATTAATGTTATCTCCAGTCAGAAGAAACGTCTTGGTAAAATTAAAAGATTACTTTAAACCTAGATCTGATATGGGTGTTAATAATTTTGGTCTTGACTGAGGTGACTGTGGCTCAGTGGGAAGAGTAGTGGTCTTGCAAATATCTTGCAAACGTCTTACAATCCGTAAGTTGTGGGTTTGATTCCAGCTTCCTCCTTCCACATATCGATGTGCTCCTAGGCAGGGCACTCAACCTCAGGTTCCCTATCGATCTGACTCAAAAACCAAAACAGAAGCATCGGCAAAAATAAACACAAAATAGGACAGAGCTAATCAGAGTGACAAAGAGGTTGCTGGAGCTAATGGAGATGGTTTCTCTGACAAGGAAGCCTATGGGGATGGGGTCATCCATGGAGATGGAGGTGACTTCAAAAATGTCCGGTCAGAAGATCATAGCTTAGATGATGAAGAGGATATAGATGGTGCTGATGGGGGTTACTTAAAGACTTAGATGAGGAATAGATTGCTGAATTAACCGGTGGTTGGTACAACAAGGGATGTCCTGCTGGAAATTATGTCACGGTTGCGGGAAAGATGCTGATGTTTGCTCTGGAGATGGCAACTCTGGTGATGCTAAAGATGGAAGCAGGTTGGAACACGAAGAGGGTGTAGTTGACGGTAGACTTGGTGAGAAGAACAAGACTGAAGATGGGGATGTTGCTGGAGAAGGCGATAAAGATGGTGCAGGTGATGGCCTAAAATGCAAGAAATGAACACAGAATGGTACCAAACTGATCTCAAAGTGACAAAACCAGAGTGTAAAAGAAATGACAACAAGAGGATTGTTCTTTCATAAAACAGTATCTTTAAGCTTACTGCTAAAGAAAACAAATTGTCTTGTTTTATTTATCACAACCAAAACAATTATACTACGTGCAAAAGTGGAAAAATCGACAACATTGTTCATGTTATCCTAATTCATGATGCTGAATTATTCCGGCAGCATCCACAGTACTTGGACATTTGTTCTGTTCTGCTATCTTCAGGGACAGTTACAATAATTCCCTCTTGCATCATAAGTTTTTAAAATTAAACCAGTGAGGCCACCCCTCAGAGCAGCTATGTCTCACTGATTCACTCCTCCTACAGGTTCTTTGCTCATTTTGCTCACATCTTCCTCTATCGATATGCCCTGAATGGCAGACAGTGTTTGCCGCAGCAGGATATTGAACATCTCAACTCTTCTTCTCCCTACAGTGACATTATTCTGTTGTTGCATTCTTTAGCTGTGAGGCAACTGTATTTTTAATTATTTTGATTTACATTTTGCCTAACTCTATGTTCCAGTACACCCAGCTGGAACAAAAAACAATTAAACATTGGTAATATTTTAGTGCTGATGAGTCTAAAGAGGTTTCTGCATTGTGGTTCAGCTGGTGAGAGAGACAAACCCTCCATTTAGTCTGTAAGAAGGGTCATGCCTGACTAAAAAGCCTTGGAGATGGGTTAATTAGCTTTTTTGTTTATCATAATTTGTGCAGTATTGCCAGAACCTCCTGAGAGAGGCTGTCGTCATCTAATTAAACAACACAGATTTTAAATCCTGATGTGGACTCCTTGGGAATAGACTTGCAGAGATAGATTTTAGCCACTGCTTTTAATCCTTTCATTAAAAAAAAAAATATATGATACAAATGTAATCCTGCACATTGTACAATGGACTGTGTCAAGCAATGAAAATGTTTCAGTTTTCAGAATTTTACATGTTCAGAAAGTTGTCATCTCACAAAGACAGTTCCCAACTAATATAAAAGTTTTAGTTTACGATAGAAGAAGTCGGTGGGACACAAAAGGAGTCTTATAAAAAGGATGTGTGAGTGTAGGAATGTCCTGATCACGGCGTTTTAAACGATCAGCATCATAGATCCTGATTAAACTAAACTACCCATAGCTTTCCTTTTGCTGGTGTATTGTCTGAACTTGTCAGGCCCACCCCCCTGCCCAGACACTTGAACATGCAACCACATGTTGCACAACCAATTATAAACCCCCTATTTATCTTTGAATGGCTTGTAAAAATGTATAATATAATCTAGGGTTTCCTAACAAAGTGTTTTTTTCACCTCTAATAATAGCATTTACAGGGACAGAGAGACAGTATAGGTGGCTGTCTGTGTCATGTGACCTGCTCAACATGCCAGAAATCATCAGACAGCTCTTGGTATCGGATAGAGAACTGCTGAAATGTGACTTTTCAAGGAAAGCGCCATGGTTATGAATCAGGAGAACAACTTTTCCTGCAAGTTTTATCTGTACACAATAAACTGGTACCTCAGTAAAATACACTTTATTGCCAAAAGTATTTGTGTCTACTTTTACACATGCATGATCTTTGATGACATCCTAAATTCGTTGTTTAAGAAAAGGTTAAGGATGCATATAGTGGTTCGAAACATCTCCACATTTTATTTTGTCTGAGACAAAAACCCCAATAATAAAAATAATAATAAAAACTTTCAGTCAGACTGGATACAGGTTTGGCCTCATTTGAAAAAAAAACAAATTATGTAAATTTCAAACAAATGCAGGATGGTTATTAAACTGCCCCATTCTAATCAGCAAAATGCAATCTGATTTTGTGTCTATATCACAATTTCTAAAAGCTTCTCTAAGCAGGACCAGCTAAGATCCAGAACGGCAGATATACAATTAAGGGAGCCTCTGTCCACCATTAAATATGGGAAAACTGTGAAATTGTAAATAATTGTCTGGAATTAGCTTTAAATAAATAAATAAAATAAAATCCTATCTATGCTTTTGGAGGAGTTTAGTAACAGCACTGTGTTGATTTGTAAAAAATATGACTTCTTGGCATCATGATTAATTCACAGAACCTTTCTATGGTGCTTTGTCAAGTTTTATCTGTGAGGTTTTTCCACTTTTATTTTACTGACGTTATTACTTTTTTAAAGAAACAGTTAAAGCTGAGTATAACGTGAAAATGTTAAAAACAAACAAAAAAGAAAAAGAATACTGCTGGATGGAAACAGACTGTATGATAAACACTCAACATTATGAAATATGGGGAAATATCCAGAAGAAAAGGCCACGATTGTCACAGCAACTCAATATGTAGAACTTGGTTGCCAATTCCAGTTTAAATTGCATCTGAACTTTGCAGAAATCCTTTATAATAATAAAATGAGTGAGTCACAGCTGAGTGACTCAAGAGTCTGGAGGGGTGGGCTGTCTGTGTAAACAGGAATTTCTATTATATATCTGTCAAATATATCTAATTAACACCCACAGGTACTCTCATGAGTTTTCGGAAGCTTCCTGCACAGACCTAAAACATACAGAGATAATGTGTGTTGTTCATACTGCGCCCCTCCTCCCACCTGTAGTGACAGCAGAGAGAGCTTTCAGCCAACCTAGACCCTCAACAGAATATAATTGGAGAGTGACATGTCAAGGCACCTTGGAAGATATAAGCGTTTAAGCTAGTTTTAAAGAATCCAATTAAGTCAAAGTTCAATTCAATTTAATCCAATGCATTTAAATTGAGATTCAGTTACCTACAGTCAATAGTAATTGTTTTATAACTAACTGAAACATATAAGATTTCCATCCATTCAAATCTGACCAGCTTCCTGTGGAAGAATAGCATCCCTACAGCATGGTGCTGCCACCACTATGTTTGACCCAAAGGGTGGTGTGTTCAGGGTGATATTTTTTGTTAAATGTACCACCACATCATCATAAAAACACAATCATTCAAATAAAATCCTGTGGTAACAGTGGGAAGAAATGATTCCCATTTAACAGAAAGAGACCTAAATGAAATGGAAACTGTATTAATTAATGTCTTCTCTCTTTCTCGAACCTTTGCATCTTATACAATTTTATCAGTTCTTTGCCCTTTATATCAGGTAACTATCATGAACAACTACAGCATCGTATGCTTCTTAATCTCCTCTGTGATAGCTGTTTATAAATGCCAGACATTTGTTTCCAGACTCTCAGAAGGCCTTAAGCTTGATGTACCCACACATTAATATAAAAAGCTACGGCTTTTCAAATGTCAGACCAGCCTGCACCAGAAATGATGGAAATGATCAGAAAAATGTATTTATTTATTCATATGATGGATTAAATGAACCTATGGACAGAGAAACCCCCCCCACAGAACTGAGAGAAAGTAAAACACCTTACTCACTGCAAAGCAAACAAGAGATGCACTTATAAAATGGAATTGTGAATGATATGGATGTTTTTGGTTGGCAGCTACTTGGTTAGTATTCAGTGAGATTGTTGAGATGCTTTGTAACCTCTCTATAAACTCTGGCTTTACCGAAAGGATGCAAATGTCAGTAAAATACTGCGAAGACAGCCGAACTTTATTTCTGGCTAATCAGAATTAATCTGGGAGCAAACAGGAAGACAGAATGCTAAAACTAAATTATACATAGCATGCAACCAGGTTAATGCAGCAGGTGTTTTTTCCAGTTGTATAACACAGCATATATGTCCACTGCTCTGGAGGACCTGCAGAACAGAGTGATGATCAGACACTGCTACTGGAGCCAAAATGACTTGTTTGACACAAAATACGTTTCTGAGCTGTTGTTAGTTGGTAGAATCAGAGACAAAGAGCTGATATGAAAATTTTTTCCATTTAACAGTGACAATCATAAGTCAGGAGAATAAACAAGGGAAATTATCATTATGAAGATGGCCTGCTTGTCATAAAATAGCACTGGAGAATTTATGAGATTCAACATCTTTCTCATATCAGGTTAGTCTCAGTCACTGTTACTGTCATATTTCCTGAGGAAATGGTGGTTTATTATTTTTTGGACATCACCAAGCTGGTGCTTAGGCTAGATTTCAGTCTGAGCCTACTGATACTTTTGAACAAGCAAAAATAATTCAACAGTTAGTGTCAACTTTATGGTTTTAGGCAGGCTGGGGACATCTGAATTGTGGCTTGCTGCAGTGTAGCTTACAGAGGAGTTGTAGGTTTTCAAACTAAAAGATGTGGCCAGATGCGCCAAGAAGTGGCCAGAAGCATTTGCCAATACTTAAATAGAAAAAGGACAATTCTTATCTTGCCGATAACAACAGTTGTCTTTTCCTTTGTGTAGACCACTGACACATTTCTTACCAAGTAGATGTGAACTAATTTTGTACTTCACTGACAACAAGTAGTTCACCATATCAATGTATGAAATGTTTGGTAGCTTAAGCACTCATCGTTTGGACTGAAGTTGCTTTTTGGCACCTGGTATTAGTTTAGTCCATCGATTTAAATTTTCAATGTCTTGTTTGTCTGCTTTTGATATTAGTTCTCTCCAACGTAACTGCATGTGTTGCCATTGTTACATCCATTACTTGTCCTGCAATGTTAAATGAAGAACTGAAAATGTATCATTGAATCCAGCATAAACTGAATAAGTCTAATTTTAAAATCGATCTCTTTCTAGGGGTCTCATTTTCTTCTTTTATTTTTATCAGCCTTTAACAAGTGTCTATTTAGTTTTCCTCTAAGCTGCTGATTTCATATTCCCACAGCAGGACCAGAAACAACCTGACCCGCATTGTTAATGTTATCTCTGGGAACACTGGAGTGAAACAGAAAGCTCACTTCTCTTTACAACCAGCATATCTTCGAGACCGCAGGTTTGGCCTTGTCACGATTTGTTTGTATTACTCTGTGTGATCTTCCTGTCTTCCCGGAGAGGCTTTGCTGATGGGCGTGGTGTGCAGACTGCTTCTGCACACCTGTATCCAATCTTTGGCTGGAGCGTTTTTAAGGAGCTGCTGGACAAGCATTCTTCGCCTGATGCTCCACGTTGAGTGGTAACTCAAGCCTCCGAGATACCAAGCTCCCTAGTTTTTGGCTGAATCTTTGTAATTCCTGTGCTAACATTGAATTAACCAAGCTCGTGTTTTTCCTGCTCTCAGGTCGTATGGATCACAACCCTGGATTCTCAACCCTTACCTTCGGACAGAAAACTCAGGACCTCATCTACCGGCTGCCTCTGCAGGCTCCTACCGAATCCTCCAGCCTGCCCGCTCTCCAACAATTATTCTCCTCTGGCCCACAGAACTTGGAGACTCAAGTACAGACAGGCAGGCAGAGGCCTGAGTTTTAATCAAAAAAGGAAAATTAAAAACTTACAGGCTGACACGAGGATTGGCAGAAAATAGGCATGAACTAGGCATGAGCAAAAACAGTCGAATACATAGACAGGCGTGGCATGGCAAAAACAGTCTGTCGTCATCTAACTAGCGTGGCACGGCAAACAATATGCTCCATCAAGGAGTAAACAGAACAGAAGGATACATGTAGAGCATGGCATAGGTGAACACAGTGAGATTAACTGCATGAAGCAGGTTGGTTGAATAAGGCTGACTGCAATGGCAAAGAGACAAAACTAAACATGACTGGAACTAAATCGAGGAACAATCACAATAAACCAAAGGATGAATCTTAAGATAACAGAACTGAAATGCATAATACCCAGAACAAGTAAGAAACTAACCCTAAAGGAATGCACTAATGCACCACCTGGAAAACTTAAACAATCATGATCAGAGGGAAGACTCAAAACAAAACTCAAATACCTACAAATCATGACAATACATTTCACATGGAAAACTCTTATACGGATTAAGACACTTTTTTGCAAGTGCTTATTAGCCCAGACACCTGCAGCAGTACAAAAATAACGACAGATACAGATATTCCACAAATTTAAAGATAAAATCAGAAAAACCCATCAATAAATCATAAAATCTAAAGATACGCAGCCCAAGTGTTGATCATCATGATAAAGTGTCACAAGTAGCCACGGCCAGTCATCTGAATGCCAAAATATTTTTCTGTTCCCTTTGTAAGACCATTAAGGTGCTTTAAAGTTGATTACCTTCTTCTTTACAGAGCAGAATACCTAAATGTTGATTCTCCTAATTTAAAACATGATTCTAGGAACTGAAAGTAAAAATATAAATCCTGAGAGGTATGAAATTAATTTCAAAACATTGTCTTGGGAACAAAAGAACATGCTGAGGACAAATTGAGCACAACAAGCAGAGGTGAGGGAAAACAGAGGGATATAGATTAGAACTCCAACACTAATTACTGGATTACTAATTAATTACAGGGCTGCACACAGTGGTACAGTTGGTGACATTGTTGTCTTGCAGGAAGAAGGTCCTGGGTTTGAATCCCAGCTTGGAGTATTTCTACATGGGGTTTGCATGTGCTCCCTGAGTACACCAGCTTCCTCCCACAGTCCAAAAACATGACTGTTAGGTCAATTGATTACTCTAAATTGGCCTTAGGTATGAGTGTGTGGGTGCAGAAGATGAATGGATGGGCAACTAATTACAAACTGCAGCAGAGCCATGATAATGGAGTTTCATATGATTTCAATGAGGAGTGTCCACAACACAGCTCCATTAGCAATTACTGATGCAGAATACTTATTTTATCTTGTATTTGAAGCTCAGCTTTGAGAGATATAGAGAATATAAAAATCCTTCACTCTGAGCGGTGTATGTTTGGAAAGATTACTACAATCTGTATCTGCCTCCGTATTTGCCTGATTAGTTGATCATTTTGTTTCAATTTAAAATGAAAGACTCATTAAATTCACAAAGTGAAAAATGATTTTGGCTATTTTAAAGGAGCTTTGGATTTTGTACACATAAACACAACAGCAGCAACAAAAAAGAAAGGACCTCAGATTGTTTGTTTGTCAAACCACTTTTCCATTTTTCCCTTTTATCGCCAAAAAACTGCCAGTGCGACTCAGGACAATGGGTCAGATCAAAAACCTCTGCGCCACATTTGTTTCAAACTTGGGTTTCATAAACCAGATTAAAAATGTTACCAAAATGCATTTTATCATCTGAAGAACATTGCCAGTGTGTGATTGGTCTCCCAGTCCAGTGCAGAGACTTTAGCTCCTATAATTCTATAAAATGTAGAATAGCTTCTGGTATTAAAAGAACCTTAGCTTTATCACAGCTACTTCAGAACTATCTATAACTGTCTTTAATTTATTTGTATTATTTGTTTCACTACCAAAGACCACGCCACACAGATTAAAGGTTTATTGAAGGAAGGGGTTGAGGGGATGAATGAACTAGCAGTCAGTCTGTAAAGCACTCTGTGTAACACCTGGCTGTAGGAAATGTGCTTAATTAATAAAGTTTGACTGATTGATTGATTGATTGATTGATTGATTGATTGATTGATTGATTGATTGATTAATTGATTGACGTCAGTCACTTTCCAACTCAAAGTTGATGTTTTATGATTTATTTTCAAATCATTTTTGGTGACCTGTTGAGTCTTGGGGATGACAACATTAAATGGATTATTTTTAATTTTGGAATTTGCATGCAAAGCAACAGCTTTCTTTCTGGGTTGCTTAACTTACCATCAGGCAGTTTTGTTCCCGGGGAATATAAATACAACTTGTTGTGAGAATGCTTTTTAACTCTAGAGTTCCTTCATGCTTCAGCTCATCATGTTCAGAGAAATGTTTTAAAACTAATTAATTATTACGTTTTAATGCTTGGCACAGATGTTATTTAAGAAGTAAAACAGCTTCAAATTCAAGCTGAATTAATTGAATTTAATAGTCCAAGGACACAAAAAAATTAGTCTATAAGTAATTTATGTGTAATGAAGTTGGATTACACAAGGAAACAGTACTGAAGATATGAAGAAAATGATATATAAAAAAATAAAGAAAGCCAAGAAACCTGCTGAATTCGGTCAGCGATTAGAAAGCTTTCATGCTGCTATGTGAAAATCAACATTAGCTGGTTTAATACTAACTGATGGCCTAATTACCAGTGTTGCACAGAGTGGTTTGATTGGTAAAAGCAAAGAGACCTTTACAAAAAAAATCTTACTATTGCAAAACATACAAATGTCAATGCTTAAAGCTGCATTTCTGTACTTCTGTATGGTGCAGTAGTTGTTGTTGGAGCCATAATCCAGAAGTGGAAAGAAAATCATTTCATCATAAGGCCAGCCAAGGCCAGGTACCCTTCATAAGATTTCTGACAGAAGAGTTGTGCAAGGAGCAAACATTTTCAGAAAGAACTGGAAATAGCAGGTACAGTTTTTCCCATGAAAAACTGTAAATGCACTCAACCACAATGGCCTCTATGAAAATTCACAAAGCAAGACTTCACTGCTGAAAAAGAAAACTTGCTTGTTGAAAGTTTACTGCTGAACATTTGGACCAGAGATACTCTTGTCAGATGAGGCCAAAGCTGAACTCTTTGGACGTTATTGCTCACATCATGTACGGAGGAAGACAGGCTCTGCACATCTCCCCAAAAACACCATGCCAAATTTGAAGTTTGCAGATAGGAACATCATGATACGAGCTGTCTAAAAGTATGTGGTTCTGACAGACTTCATATAAATACAGAAATGATGAGTTGAGAAATGTACCTTAATTTTATTGATAACAATTTGATATTGAAATAAGTCTTCACTGGGTTCTGAAAAGAAAAGTAAAACCTCTAGAATGTCTCAGTCAATTACTTGAATACAATTAAAATTTATGGAAAGAACTAAGGTTTAGAATGCATATAATGGATCCACAGAACCTTCAAGATATGAAGACAATTTTTGAAGAATGGGTCAAAATCACACACGAACAATACATGTGTCTAAGATCTCCATACAGCAAATGTCTTAAAGTTGTCATTGCAAAAGAAGGCTTTTCCAAAGTATATAATACATTTCTATAAGTTTGGTAAATACTTATTTACTGTGTCATTCCAGTTTTCCAACCAATAACTTAAATTTTGTAATTAAATTGCTGCTGACATCTGGTGTGAATTTCATATCAGTGGCCCCATTAGAAATGTTGAAACTGAGAAAAAATGGGAGGTGTTCAATACTTAGTTCACCTGCTGTGTATCTTTAACCTTCTTACTTATATATACAAAAGGTTTACAAACTATCTTAATGCATGCATTGTTGTTTTACAGTGCAATATATTTTTTCAGTATTAAACAAAAATCACATTTTGTCCTTCCTGCTCATTTGCATACTGTAGAGAGAGTAACTAAACTATGTTATAGCATTATAAAAACAAATCACCCACTGATGATTTCTGAAGAGCAATAGATCAATAACTAGTGGGTTGTAAAGTTTTTAGAAATTAGCTTGTTTTTTGTGATGGCAGTAATAAGAAATCAATTCAATTAGAAGCCACTGTTGGGAAAAAAAAGCCCACTATGACACATGGTGGTAGAGGCATCATGCTGTGGGTCCCATTTGGGGAAAAATCAGGATTTTTCCACCACCTCTGTAATAAAGTCTTTTCGTGCAGAGGCAAATTGCATGGCAGCCTTTTTGAAGCTTAAAGCAGAGAGCTTCTCCTTGTGTTTCAGAACTCTTGTATACTGATTTCCTGGAGGCAGAAGACCACCTTTGTTTGCATGCATGTAACCACGGAATCCAATAAACTGTAGTAGCAACTCATTAAACTCTCTGACTTTAGTCGTGGGTCCTTCCTGTGTTTTCAGCAGGGACGAAGCTCATCTCGGGATGCTGCGCTTTTATGTTTTCTGTATTTTGCTCCATGTTCAAAAGCTCTTGTGAACAGATGATAAATGAGATAATAGTTTGTGGAGGCAGGCTAACCAGTTTTTGATGCCTCATGAGTATTTCTGAAACACACTGAAGTGTCTTTATGGCTCCTTCTTGCTGTGAGGTTGCAGCAATTTGCATTTGGTGCACAGTGTTGTGTGCATTTTGCCTGTCTGTGAACACAGGACATCTTGGGCATCTGTGGGACTACAAATCCTTCAGACTAATTCAAACTTAGATGTGAGTTTACCTGATGAGATTTTAATGCTTTCAAAGTAATTCAAGATCTTGATTTTAGCATCTGCTACAGCTGTTGTGTCTCAACAGCTCCTTCTTTTCACATTTTAGCCTAGCTTCCTTTTCCTCTAAAAGTTGATACTCTTTCAAAAAGGATGTTTTGGCTAGCAAAGTAGCTCTTTAAAGTTCTACCTTTAGATGAGAAGCAGAAGATAACATACTCTGTGATACATGCACAGACGTCCTTCAGGAACTTTGATTTGATCAGGGAAAATATATTTTCTTGTTCAGAAATATGTGTGTAAACAGGCAGTTATTTATTACTTTTGTTAAGTTCACAGAATTCTCCAATGTATTACAATCCAGCATTGGTCGTCATCTCCACCATCCACTAACTGTTGCATCTGATTCTTTTCCTCTGTTAGATTGGCAAAGTTGGACCTCTCTGAGTGGCACATTGCAACCTTATATATATTGCTTTAACACAACTGTAGATGCATTATAATTTTTGGGCTTCATTTTGAGTAAGCAACTTGTTGCTTGAGTTCAATTTCGTATTACCATCCACAAGTAGCAGCAATACACAGCACCTCCATTGTCACATAAAGTGTAGAAATGTCCTTTTTTAGTTGATAAATCCTTTTAAAGCCCATTTTTTCCAAAACCTTTCCTGTCACGATGGAGCTGCTGTTTATCTCTAGCGCTGTTCCCTTGCATGTGTCGAAACAAAGACTACCCTTCTTTTCTTTTCTTGGTGTAATAAACCTCTGTGGTGCAGTAGCTACCACCCTAACCATCAGAACGATTTCTGTCATTGCTAAGCACCACCGGGGTGTAGCTGTCTTCAGTGATATCTTCCACGAATGCTTGGTACTCTGCATTAAACGGTATGTTGTTCAAAAGCTTTGTCTCAAGTTTAGCATGTGCTGCTCCACCGACTTCAATCATTGAGCAGTTTCACATCTTTGTTGCAAAGTAGCAAGGCAATGATACCTTCCTGTAGTGTGCTGACTGCACTACAATGGCATGAAACTAAATATCGTCTTGAGTCATTTCCATCTTTTCATCTTTGTCACACTCTGGAAAATCACTCTTGACAAGTTGACTCCAGTGTAGCAACTGAAATACGGTTTGCTGGCACTTGCATCATGGCACTTGAGATGTCGTCACTATCCTCTCCCTGTATGGGTCCATTGGTGGACCAACCAAGTCTCGTTCTTACAGCACATGTTCTCACTAATAATGACATGCTAAGGTTAGTAGCCTTTTCAGCATTTAGTCCAAAAAATTATCTTATTCCTGCATCTATTTTGAAGAATTCTCACACGTTAAGGTTGAAGCCACTTATTGACATCGTCTTGCGATGGTATGTTTGCTAATGTTGCAGGAGTTATCTTTTCCGAGAAGGTATCTAGATTTTTAAAAATTGGCTGCACAAAAGCCTCTGTGGGGGTGTTAGGGGCACAAATAATTTGAAATAGCCTAGATCAGGATTGTGACATCCCTTGTTTAGACCTAGCGAGTGTTTTACATTTGGTTTCTCATTATACATTTTTGATCAGGTTAAAAATTCTGAAGCTCATGCAGAGAATAAAACATGAGTCTGTTTTGGCTGTTTTATGAAAATTCAAACAGCTCTTGTGAGCAAATTTAATCAAGAGATTCTCCTGCTACAAGCTTAAGCCATCATCAAAATCCATCTTTTATTTATCACTTTATTTTATCCTGCATGCTTAATTTGTCCCTTGTTTTTGGCCTTTTTCTTTTAATATCTTTGATTTCATTTTCTCTTAGCAGAGTACCCAGTTTCAATAAGTGGATTGACATTTGTCATGCATATTGTTTTAGTGACTCAGGAAAAGAAATTGTCTCAAATTCTCAACACTTAAAATGTTACAATGTAGTTTTTTGTCACCTTTCACATTTACTGTGAAATGTAGTTTAGAAATGATTGCGATAAGTGTTTTGATGTAATGTCATCAGCTGCATTACTGATTAAATGTTAAACCTCTTGACTAGTTTTTTTTCCAAAGTAAATAATTATATGGCTCATCATGCAAACATTACAATTTAACTGGTACATTTAGCATGAACAAGCAGGTGGGGTGATGTTTTTGCGGGGACAAATCTTCCTCTGGCTTAGATCTTAAGAAATTTAAAAGTATATACTTTATGTTTTTTCAATTGAACTGTTAATTTATTAAACCAGATTTTAATGTTATGGCAGCCATGGTGACCAATTCTTAGAGTAAAAGTGCAACAATGGTTTATTTCAACGCTCAGGATCAGGAGATGGAGACCTAAGGGGAGCAGATTGCTTGAACAGATCACAACTGAACTGAAGCTGGAGAGAGCCTTAAAGTGTCAAGATGAAGATGAAGACTGAAGATGGCTCCAATGACAGAGTTGAATCCAAATAAAAGCCCTAGAAATAAAAGCTGAAAATATGACTTTGAAGGCCTGTCAAGTTGAGTGATTCAAAATCCCTGACTTGAGAGTATTTCTGTGTGAAAATCAACATCTCCTTTCCATTCCACCAGGTGCAGGTGTTGTTGCATTTGTACCTAGAAGTTAGAATGTCTATGTCCCAAGTTGGAAAAAAGTAGCTGAAATAACCCCTGAAGAAGGACAAGAGTGGCCAAACCAGGAGAATTCCTGGACACCTGTTGGGTTTTTTGGCCACCAGCCAATGTCAAGTCAGGTCAGTGGCTTTACACCAGGCCTCCCTTATCAATGAAAAAATAGGAAGCAGGCCGAGCCGCTTGTTCTAGCACCCTCATACAGCTGACAATCACTCTGCAGCCATGTTTTGTGTACGTAAGGTGACAACAACCAGCCTTTTGCTTCAGAAATGTTTAAGTACCGTCCACCTGTTATGAAGTATTTGCAGTATAAACAGCTTTAATAGCCAGGATTAAAAAAAAAGAAAAAAGAAAAAAAAGAAGGTTCTGGAAAAAGATGCAGCCAACTCTACCAAATCATGTAATTTTAAAGGCATTGATTTAAATGCCTTGGAAGTAGTATCTAGATCAACTGAGTAAATGCTATCTATTATCCCATCCGACTAACTTTTTTCTAAGCAAATAACTGGTTGTCATGGTAAGTGTATTGTATGTATAACTTCTCTGTTATGTGTTATCTCTGTCGAACCGTATCGTCAGCTTCCTAGTCTGTCTGCTTATAATATAACGCCATCGTCAGCAACAAGGACATTACCCTAAGGGTAGCACAGCCTTTGCTAGAATTTTTCATGTGATGGCATGATACAAACAAGCATTTTATAAACAACATCCCGGCAGGGCTGTACATTCACTTTTGTAGCACTGGTGAGACAGAGGTTGACAGTCGTATAAGCACAGGCCAAAAGGTTATAGCACAAGCATCAAATGTCCGTTACGTTTTTAAAATTTGATGTAGATGGCGTAAGCAACCTGACAGATATTAATGCAGATGATTGATGCAAATGATATTAATGCAAAACATTAATACAATAATAATAACTACAAATACACATTTTCAGACAAACATGATTATTTGTTAGCAAAATGACATACAAAATAACTTGAATTGGTGTGTAAGTATAGTGTAATGCATGTAATTTGTGTCATGTTGCATGTGTTCATTATGCATTCAATGTGTGTTTGACAGAGATGTATGTGTAATATATTTGTGTATGTATGTGTGGCAAGATACACCTCCTTGTCTGCTTGTCACTGCTTTAAGGAGAGGACAGCCATCTAGCTGATACATTGCTGGGATCAAAGTGCAGCTTTCTGATTTAGATCAAGTCTTACATCATGGACACATGAAGGCTGCAGCCAGTTCTGTCCTTCAAGCACGCTTATCCAGAGAATCCTCCCTCACACTGGGTGGAGGAAGAGCTGGCCAATATTTCAGCCAAGTGCAGTAAGTTCTGAAATATAAGGAGAAAGGTCTTCACTAATAATCTTAGACATGATTTTGAATACCTTGAAGAATGTTATATACTGTCCAAACACCTCCAATTCTGAACATTACGGCTCTTTGGTGAGATGTGTGGCATAGCTCCAGGTAGGACTTGTCCTTAAACTGATCAGGGTCTTCAGCAGTTGTTACTCCTAAGGGCTCCTCTAGCTGATATCTTCAGGCTTGTCAGTGGAGTTACAAGTAGAGAGATTGAGAGGCAAGTTTTATTAAAATCCTCACATGCCTAAATATTAATTTTGGAATTTATAAAACTATTGAATTGTGGGACTTCAGGCTTTCCATACAGCTGCAAACTAAGTCTTTAATATTTTAGTCTTCTGCTTGTCTGACATGTTAAGATTTAAGCTCCAAATTCTATGGGCCAAACCTTCCTTTAGCAGCTGAGGTTCTACAGCAGTACATCTTCATTTCATTCAGAGCCGCTCACCTCCAGCCCAGATCCAGTGTGCAGTGCTGAGGACGCACCGGGTAGGAATCTAGAGTAAGTTATGAAACGCTGCAGCCATTAATGCTTACCAGCCTCCAAATCTTACCTATCAGTCCAGTTTTAATTATAACCACTAGCAAAACAACCGCAACATTCAGTGGCAGTTCCAGGACGACTTTTCCAGGGGGGCCAAGATGGGGCCAGTGTTTTTTAATGGGGGGCACAGAAAAAAAGATGACACAGAAGAGGGCAATATTTAATTGTTTATCATAATATATACATTTTTTGGACACNAGTCCCGGGTAGAGTTACCCTTGAGTTTCATTCAGATTGATGAAAGCCCCATTTTAGCATGCTCTTTCCCAAAGACGTTGCTCCCATAAATAAAAGTCAAGATAAAAGATGTAAATTTCTCTCCCTTTTTTAAGGAGAGAAAACTCGGCAGTTCAGATAGGAAAATGGATCAAAAACCCGAGACTCTTTGGAAAATGCAGAATAGAAGAAATGTGATCGAACACTTTGTCAAGGGGGCCCCATTGCTTACCCTTTCCATAGAGCGGGGAAATAAAAACGCCACCTTAGAGCGCCAAAAGGGAACGAAAAAGGTGAACCCAAAATAAATTACATGAGCAAGAAAAGCCGGCACTGGTCAGGATTCCCAAAAAGAGGAGGCGGGTTGGGAAGCGGAGTCAGGGAGCGCAGTATAGAAAAATTTCCCCCCCGGAGTTTAGAGGGCAATAGATGATCAACATAGTTACATGCTGTGTGGCGGGGTCCTTTTTTGGGTTTTTACTATCAGCCCAGAGACGGAAAACCCCAAATTTAGAAAAACCAAAAGGATAAGAAAAAAGGGGTTTTTTAAAATCAGGATAAAAGAGAAGAAAGATAGTCCAGGCCCCGGAAAACCGAAGAAATTAGGGTGAATAAAACTGGGATTTGAAGGAGTTAGAAAAACCCCTCCTTCTTTTAGGGGCCCCCAAAAAAATCCAAATTTGGGGCCCCCAACGGGGGGTGGTTGCCTGATCCAAAAACCTCCAAAAAGGGGGCCTGTGCGGAACACAGGGCTTGTTCCTCTTGCCCCATAAATAGGGGGCAGACTAAAAACCCAGGGGGCCGGGCCTGAAAAACAGTGGTGCTGGACAAAATCCAGGGACAAAACAAGGTCGAATTAAAGGGAGACTCAGAAAAAGGGCAGGCAGAGACATAAAACTAGAGGCGAAAAAAGAGTCAAAATCCAAAAACCAATCCAAGACAAGGGGCAGGGAAAAAGGAATAAACCGTAAGGGAAGGCAAGGGCATGGAACGGATAGTCAGGGAAAGGAAAAGGGAAACACTCACAAATGTTTTTGAAAAAACTCGCACCCTCTGCCCGTCAGAGGGGTGTATATAAATTCGGTACAGGGTGTGGCATGACGGTGATTGCGCAGCAGCAGACAGGGGAAGCAAATGAGTTGTTGCTGATGAGAGCAGAGCAGGCAGACGGGCCCGAATCAAAAAAACTAATGATGTTTTTATGGGCCCCAGATAATGGGGTCTGTACTGGTTTTTTTAGATCTCAGTGCTGCATTTGATCAGTCGACCCCCCTAATATTTTCTTGAAAGGCTGGGAAAATGCTGTAGGGATCAGCGCTAGGTGGTTTTAAAACTTTTTCTGTCCGACAGATTCCCGTTTGTTCATGTAAATGATAAATCACTTTAAACCCAGGGTTTAATTTTGGGGTACCACAGGGTTCAATTGGGGCAATTCTCTTTACTATATATATGCTTCCCTAGGTAAATTATCAGGGAGCATAGGATAACTTTTCACTGTTACGCTGATGATAATGCTTTACTTATGCATAAACCCTGTTAAACCCAACCATTAGATAGACAAAGCTTTCGAAGTATAAAAACTTGGAGACTTTACTTTTTTTCTTCAAACGACAAGACAGAAGTTGCGTTTTGGCCCGGAGTTTTTTTAAAAAAAAACTGCTTAGTCAATCACTTAATGGAGGCATTAGGGACCCCCGGAATAAAGTAAACACCTTGGTGTTATTTTTTGACCAGGAATTATTTAAATCCTATTAAAAAGGTTTCTGGGAAAATTTCTTCTTTCACCTCCGGGCTTTTCCAAAAATTAGAAATATCCATCCAGGGGTGACGTGAAAAATGTCCATGCTTTGTTCTTAAGGTGGGGTATTTTAATTTTTCTATCAGGATGTCCACAAAATGCAGTTAAAACCTTCAGCTGATTCAAAAGCTGAGCAAGAGTTTGATAAAATTAAAAAAGAGATCATATTTCTCCCATTTTTGCTTCCCTTCATTGGCTCCCTGTTTAAAACCAGAAAAGAATTTAAATTTTCCCCCCCTCACATAAACCAAGATTAGCTACATCATACTCAGAGATCAGATGTTCCCTATGTTCGTAAAAGAGTACTTGTTCTCAGACTGCAGGTTTACTGGTGGTTCCTAGAGTCTCTAAAGTAGAAGGAGGCAGATCCTTTAGTTATCAGGCTCCCCTCCTTTTGGAAAATATCTAGTTTTGGTCTGTGAGGCGGACACCCTGTCTACTTCTAAGGCTAGGGCTTAAAACTTTCCTTTTGATAAAGCTTATATTTAGAGTGGGTTAGTTTTTTAGGGGGCGAGCCCTTCCCCCCTCCCCCGTTGGATGGAGTAAGGGGGAGTCAGGTTTGCCTAAAAACCCGGGTCAGTTAGGTTGAGGTGCAAAGACACCCTCCATTTCTGCTGCCGTAGACCCCCTTTTCTTTTTCCCAAAGGTTTTTAATCAGTTGACAGAGAGGGTATCCCAATCTTGTGGTTTTTTAGTTAAAAATGACCATCAGTGGGACCCTTTGTGGGTGCCTTGAAACGACATTGTTGAAAATAAGCGGCCCTTTAACTAAATAAAAACGAACTGTAACTTTTGTGTAGTTTTTTGCTTTTAGGGTTAGGCTGCTGGAGGACATGATGACCACTTTCACCCTCTTCGCTACATTCTCATACTACTCTCCAATTTTGCATTATTTGCTGTAATTTCAGCTTTTAACTTTGTTCCCTCCTTTTCTCTTCCTAGAAGCTACACTGGCCTGACTCTGTGTCTACCTGTGACACTTTTCTGGAGAGGGGCATCGTCCGAGCTTCTGCCCGGCAACAACTTAATGCTCACTCTCTACCCAGATCCACATGGCCTGTCTTTTAGTGTTTAACCCTTTCTCTCTCTAGACATGGCGATGGACTGAGCTTTTACTGTGACTAATCTATGTGCTCTCTTTCAGACTTAACCTTGAAATGGCTCAGAGTTTATATGTTCTTTCTTTCTAGGTGAAACGACTAAAAGGAGCTACACCATTAAATTTACTTTTCCCTTTCCCCAGAAAGTACTCCTGGATCAGTGCTTTTTTGTTCTCTTGTGTCTCTGCTTGTTTTCTCTAACCCCAGTCGGTCGTGGCAGATGGCCGCTCACACTGAGCCTGGTTCTGTGGGGGTTTTTCCTGTTAAAAGGGAGTTTTTCCTCTCCACTGTCGCTACATGCATGCTCAAGGGGATTGCAGCAAAGTCAACGCCAGTGACTGTCAACTGTCTCTACATGCTCATCCGGGAGGAAGGAATGCTGCAAGTCACTGGCTGGATGCAATCTGCTGGGTTTCCTTAGACAGAAAAACTTTTTTATCCAATTTGAATAAATAATTAACTCTGACTGCACTGTTCAATGGTTAGGACTAATTGGAATGTATGTACCTGACTTTTGTGAAGTGCCTTGAGACAACATGTGTTGTGAGTTGGCGCTATATAAATAAAAATGAATTGAATTGAATTGAAAATGAATTGCGTCGAGTCAATGACTTGTAGCAGTCACTCCTCCTGGATGAGCATGTAGAGACTGTGGACAGTCGCTTGCAATGACTTTGCAGCAATCCCTCAAACTGAGCATGCATGTAGCGACAGTGGAGAGGAAAAACACCCTTTTAACAGGAAGAAACCACCAGCAGAACCAGGCTCAGTGTGAGCGGCCATCTGCCACGACCGACTGGGGGTTTGAGAGAACAGAGCAAAGACAGAAAAAGAACTCTGATCCATGAGTACTTTCTATGGGAAAAGAAAGTAAAAGTAAATGTTAATCGATGTAGCTCCTTTAGTGGTTTCATATAGGAAGAAAAAACTGAAAAACTCTGAGCCAGATTTAGGGTTAAGTTTGGAGTATGAGAGAGAGCACATACAGTTAGTCACAGTAAAAGTTATGTAGCTATGTCAGTAGCTATGTCTAGGAGAAAAATAGGGTTAAAAACTGAAAGACAGGGCCAAGTGTATCATTGGTAGAAGGTGAGCATTAAGTTGTTGGCAGCAGAAGCTTGGACGATGCCCCCCCGTCGAGAAAGGTGTCACAGGTAGATACAGAGTCAGGCCAGGTGTAGGTTCTAGGAAGAGAAAAGAGAGAGAACATAAAGCTAAAAGCTGAAATAACAGCAAATAATGCAAAATTGGAGAGTAGTATGAGAATGTAGGAGAGAGAGTGAAAGTGGTCATTATGTCCTCTAGCAGCTGAAGCCTATAGCAGCATAACTACAGAGATAGCTCAGGATAACCTAAGCCACTCTAACTATAAGCTTTATCAAAAAGGAATGTTTAAAGCCTAATCTTAAAAGTAGACAGGGTGTCTGCCTCACGGAAAAAAACTGGGAGCTGGTTCCACAGGAGAGGAGCCTGATAACTAAAGGATCTGCCTCCCATTCTACTTGTAGAGACTCTAGGAACCACCAGTAAACCTGCAGTCTGAGAACGAAGTGCTCTATATATATTATAATGTAAAAGGAGTATTTATATTGCTTCAAGTCGAAAAAAGAATCAACAATTAAACTATTTGCAGTCACACTAATATAATAAATAATGAACTAACAAGACATACAAGAGATAAACAAACATGAAATCTAAGAGTTGGAGAATTAATGTTTAGGTTTTCTTCAGTTGATAAACCCTATAAAATGGTCTCTCTGGAACAGTAAACTCAGTTTATGCACATAATTTGGATTTCTTGACTTGACTGGTAATACTTGACTTAACAGTAGAGAAATTTTGGAAAAGAAAAATGGAAGAATGAACTCCTGTTCAACCTTTTGTTGTCCAATATCAGAATATGTGTCACATCTCTTTGGAAACTGAGTTTGAAAGTCAGCAAGTGCAGTTCCCTCACTTCCACCTCTCTGGTGCTGTCAAGAGGAAACATCTTGAAACACAGCTAGTCAAACTAGAAGGTCACCCTCAGATTGGCAGGGGGTCTGTCTCCTGGCACTGCCTTACCATGTTGTGGTGGTCCCCTCATTTGAACTTCTCAAACAAATTGTAAGCAGTTCAAAAGACCATACTGCTGAAAGATGTTGATGCAGTTGGGCCCGTCTTCTTGTTTCTGT
This sequence comes from Crenichthys baileyi, assembly GCA_036173005.1. Taxonomy (NCBI): domain Eukaryota; kingdom Metazoa; phylum Chordata; class Actinopteri; order Cyprinodontiformes; family Goodeidae; genus Crenichthys; species Crenichthys baileyi. Next base: position 49,617 of record JAHHUM010001458.1, read on the forward strand.
GTGCTGACCGATCAGTCAGTCATGGCCCATCTCCCTGGCTCTCCATTCTCCCCTTTAACACTTTTGCACTACTGACTCAGCTCTCAGATGCACACAGTAGTCAGAGAGTTATTTTGCTACATCTACAAAGACAACTGTTAGGAACGTTTTTTATTAAACCTGTTTACTTTTTCAGACAACAGTGAATTCAACCTTAAGCCTGACGGACCCACCGGGTCCAGCTGACATGTGATTTTAGAGGCGTATTTTCGCCGCCTCTAAAATCATGCCGGACACAGCTGTTTTTTTTTTCCTAAATCTCTAACAAGAGGAGGCTTTAATATTAATAAAACAATTCGGCAAATTTGTTTTTTTCCCACATACTTTTGGTTTTACAGCAATTTAAACACCCAAGATCACATTTAAAGGTCCCTTAGGCAGGGGTGACTCTGATCAAAACGCAAAATAAAACCCCTTTCTTTTTGTAGCAAACCCCCATGTCCGGACATGCGGGGGTTTAAAAAATTGGATTTTAATAAATATGTCAAATAAATCAAACACAGCAAGAGCTGCAATAATGGTTCCACTGGAAAATTATTCTTTTATATCTTACCATTACAATTGCTTCTAAAACCCTTAGGGCTTATCAGGTTAAGGTCTGACACATACACTTCTAAAAGAGACAATGTCTTGATGTTCAGGAGCTTTTAAATTAACACGAAGAGATTACAAAATTTAAAACTTTTAACACAAAAAATACAACCTGTGGAATTAAAAGATGATTTAGTGATGTGTTTACATTGGTGTAGGCATAAGTATGTTCAAGGTCAGTGTTTGCTTGTTTCTTAATGCTACACTAGATTAATTAAAAACAGTGAGATAACTCTTTAGTTTAGTGTCACGGTTAAGAAGCAGATGCAAACTTTATTGTTATTGGAAGCCAGTGGTTAGCCAGTTGCTGTATGTTTACAATGCCTACAAATCATTAGTATCATGTCTTTTTCTGGTATCCAAAATGGTGCCACACAAAAGGTTTAAAGGTGCTTTTGTCAGCTGTGGGAGCTTTAATATATAATTTTATAATTTTATAATATATAATTTTAATATAAAAATATAATGATTCCAAAAGATGTATTTAAAGATTTAAAGGCACATTTTGTCCCTATTTAGTTTCTGTGTTGTAAATCTTTTTCATGTTGAAGCCACTGACGTTTTGAATCTTTCTACCTGTATGCTTGTATTCTGGAGAATTTCCCCCTCTAACCCCTGCAAAATAATCTCTCTCTGGCTGCAGCCCTGATGTAATTAAGACTGCCTATATTGTTTACACCGGGAATTAGGTTGGAACTCCCTCCACAGATCTCACACTCCTCCCCCACTGTCTTTTCGGTTGCCTCGTGTTCTCTGGCCACGAGAGCTCAACAGATGGTAAGTGAGATTCAAAGAGCTGTTTAGCCATTCAGCAACCCTCCTTTCCTATTTCACTGCTTTGTAGAGTTCATCTCTTACTCCTCCTTCGAAGATATGATATGTATAAAACCGAAGTGATTCATCATTTCATCACAGGCGATGTCCTGGCCTGTTTATTGCCAAAGGAAGAACACATTTGCAAAAGCCTTTCATGCACAATTTGGCTGAGGATTGATTGGAAATGATGATGGGCTATCATGTCAAATGGCTACTTAATCAGATATATGTAAGGCAGGGTGGCATTTATTGGAGAGGACTCTGAACCGGACTGCGCTGCCAGCTGCATGCCGTTGCCTGAGGGGTCATGTGGGACACAACAGCTCTGAGCAATCACGGCCTCTTTTGTCAGACCTAATAAAATAGTTACGCACTGCAATGTATTTGTTGTTTGTTGTGCGCAATGACAATTTGAGGTATTTTTGGCTCGAAGGACAGCTAAAGCAGTCTGTCACATGGTCTACCTCACTGTGGATGTAATAAAATGGATTAGCAGATACAGACAGCACAGCATCAATTTATTTATAACCCTTATCACCTGATCTTGATGCTAGGGCATATTCAAACTGAATTTATTCTTCATAAAAATGTAAAACCAGACAAAAGAAAGAGGAAAATGATGTGAACAGGGTGTCTGGCAGGAACACCTGTAATGTGAATTAAGGAAACTGAAGAGAACCTAGGTATTCGATATGTGTATATTTACATAGTTTTCCCCCAATACAAAACAATTGTTTTCAAAGTCTGTAAAAGAACTTAACTCTGATTGGTCGTCTTTTATAAAGTGTCAACACAATTTATTTACAGCAGGACATAAAAATGAACCCTATGTGGATAAAGAAAGGTTGCAGTGGGGGTGGTGGTTGTGGAGGGGTTTCTCGTTTGGTGTGAGGTTCTGAGGGGTGGAGTAATGAATGGGCATGTGGAGTTGGGTGGGTGTAGTTTGAGTGTTTTTCTGTAAGGTGTGCATTTGTGTGCAGTTAGGAAGGGTAGTTTTGCACACCTCTGGTTCATTTTGGTTGTGGTTTAGGAGTGGCTTGGGACTGTGCATTAGTGTGTTCTGTTGGTGTCTCCTCAGGAGGTCTCCTGGTGTTTTGTTGATGCCTGATGGGGCTGCATGACTGATTTCATGGAGGCGTTGTGTCCACGGTTCTGCTCTGGCTGGGGTGCCGATCTAGCCATATTAGACCGTCAAGAGTGATCCCTCTGGTTGACTGTGCCGCACAAGCATTTTTTTTACCTGCAAGGAGCGATATTTTCAGTGTCCCAAGTCCATGAAATTCTGCAACACTGATTGGCCACCACTGACTGTATGAGTTTAAAAGTATTGTTAGTTTGGAGCTCTGTGGCATGGCATCAGCCCACAATGCCCCCCTGGAACTCTGCATGCATCTGTCTCTTGATCCTTGCATTGTCTTGGATCTTCATCCTTTGCTACTTCTGGGTTTCCAGGGGCTTCCCCCAGATCTGGTGTGAGTGCCTCTTGTCTTCCCACCTTACCTCTCCCACAATTTAAGAAAACTTCCGCCTCCACTTATGTGGATACCATTATACAAGAACATCCAGACAAACACCATACACAATAAAACATAGATGGATGCATGCACAGACATATTTACAGGCACACAATTACTTGAAGAAACTGCTTCCTTTCTATATTTGTTTTTTAAGGGTTATTTTGCTTTTGTTGTTTGTCACTGTTGTTGTTATCCCTTCCCTAGCCCCACGCGCAATCTTTATCTTTTTATACTTATTGTTGCCTGTCCACTTCATTTCCGGAATAAGATACAAACTGTTGAACTATTGAGTTAATAAATTCAATTATGCAAGAAGGAATATTTCACTTTCCTCCTTTTGCAGAGGTAAACTTACTGGCACTGCAAGGCCTTCAAGCTACAAGGACAGCACACAAAAGGAGTGATCAAATCCATTATTCTTAAACAAAAAGGTAAAGTTTAGAGCACATTTCTAAGACCAAAATTAAGGTTTTACAGCTCACTTAGTTTTTCATGGCAGTACACTATTAATCAATCTATCTCTGCATACATCTAAGCAATTTGTGCTCCCACTGGGTCTTTTAAAGCAAAGGCACTTCTGCAATATATTCTTTTATCCTTTATTAAAGAGAGGCAGATCTAGAGTAAAGCCATGAATAGCCTGCCAAATAAATACATCTACTACCCTGATGTATCAATAAACAAGAAGTGCTTGTTGGAGAAGGCAATATGTGACAAAATCTTTATTAAAATGTAGCTGAACTCCTCTGTTGCCTCAGTATGCAGAAATGCATATAAAAAATGCAGAAAAAGTGAAGAAGTAACTGCAACTTCTGCCATTTATCCACCACTTCGAACAGTGCTGGCTCACAATTCTGTGAAATACTTTAGAGAGCAGCTGGCAAAGGCAGAGAATTAACAAAAGGGATATAACGGAGGAAAAGACAGGGCTGATGGGAGGAGGAACCACAGCAGAACACATTCAGTAAAAAGGCAAAGATAGACAGAGTGGGAAAAGTCACAGGCAAAAAGAGAGAGAGAGATGACATTTCTCTGAATCTCACTCCAGGGCTTTTTTTTCCACTAAAGTGATCTGACACCGCCTGTTCTCCTTTTTCCACTAGGAGACCAGAGACAGCTATAAAATGACCCATAAATCACATATGTCTCATTTCAGTGTTTTTCAGCGTTTATCTTTTCATTGTCCTGCTCAATGTATGGACTCTTATTCAGAGTCATTGGCACAAGATTTATGGCAGAAATCCAAGAAAGTGCAAATGTTTCAGACACAAAAAGGAAATAAAGATATTTTCAAAATAATCACATCAAATACCATAAAAATAGTTTTTTATCAATTAATTTCTCTGTATTTGGAAAAAGAGCAAAACCTGAGTAATATCAGCATCCTTTTGTGGCTTCAAAACAGCTGTGGAATAATTAACCGAATAACAAGTGATCATTTAAGTCAGCCAAACGCTGTTTTAAATAGGAAGTGATCAGCTAACTGTCTGCACAGTATAGGTTTTTCTCCATGTGATAAGACTAGAAAGGCCCTTTTGTTGTAAATTAGTTTATATAAGGATCAATTTTAGAAAATGGTTGGAATAATCTTTGAGAAAAAAATATTAATTTGATATTGTGTGAAAGAAGGGGACCTTTTAAAAAAAGCCCCCTTTTTTTAAAAAGGGGTTTTGGGGGGTTTTTTAAAATTTTTACCCCTGGGGGGATTTGGGAATTGCAATGTTTTGGGCCTTTTAAGACATTTTTTTCGGGTTTTGGCTTCACTTGGAACCCAGTTGGCGTGCCCCCTTTCCCAACCGGGTTGCTCTTTTTGTTTTGGGCCCCCAGTCTAAACCCCATAAAATGTTAAGATGAGGGCGCCTTTTGGGGAGCCAAACCCAAATCTTTTCCCGCCCCCTCTTTGTTTACCTGCAGTTGAATGCTAAGGGGGGCAGTTATTTTAATCTGGGTATGTTTATAAATGTCGTGCTGAAAAATAAGGGGCAATCAGCCCACCCCCCAAAAACCGGGTTTTTCTCTCACCCCTTGTTATAAAAGAAAAAAAATAACACCCCTGGCTATTTGATTTTTTTTGGACAGGTATTGGTTTTCGGGGGTTTTTTTCAAATAAATTAACCAAAAATTTTGTAATTTTAAAATTGCCCCCGGAAAATGGGAGGGGGCCCAAAAAATCTTTTTTCCTTGCTGAGCCCCCTTTATTTATTCTTGACTCCCTTACCCCCCTTTCCTGTTCCACCCACCCCACCGTCCTTAAAACCCTTCCCAAATCTTAAATTTTTCTCAAAAACTTGAGGTCCATTTGTTGCATCATGGAAAAGGGGTTTTAAAAGGCTTTAAAAAAATTTCACACAAAAAGGGAATCTTCTAAAATTTTTAGCACATTTATTGCGGGAAAAAAAAAATTCTGCGAAAAAAACTTTAAAACTTTTGTGCCCAAAATTTATTTTACTGCACCCCAACCCCTTTCAAAAAAATTTTTTTAAAACTGAATTTTATAACCCCCAAATTTAAATAATCCTTCCTTTTTGTTTTTACGGGTGTAAATACCCCCGGGGCGGCCATTTGCACATGAAATGGTTATCCCCAAAAGGTCACTTTTCTAAACCCCAAAAAATTTTTCATTTTTTTGGAAAACCTTCCCCCCCCCCCCTTTTTCCCCCTCTTTTTTTTTTTCCTTTTTTAAAAATTTTCTTTGGTCAAAAAAAACAAAATTTTTTTTTTTGTTTTTAAATTGGATAAATATAAGAAAAGCCCCCATTTTCCCCTTTTTTTAAGGAATTTTAAAAAAAAAAAAAACTTTTTTGGCCCCAAAAACAGAAAATTTGGAAAAGGTATAATCATCAGTTTTAAAAATTGGGACAATGACCCCGAAGACCAAAATACCCCCGTGCATCCCTCCCTTTTTAAAAATGGTACAGGAAAAAAATTGTGCTGTATAAATGGGGGATTTCACTAATTGTGCCTCTAGTTGTTTTGTTGTTTTTTAACTTTCTTGGCCTGGTATTTTTTTTTTTTGCCACTGAATAAATGTAGTCATATTGAATGGATTTTTAAAAAAATGTCAGTGTAAGATTATGCTACTGCAACAAAAGCTGACATTTTTAAGACGTTTTACATGTCATTGCCAAGGGTGAAAATAAATGTGTTTGTAGCTTCCTTTATATGTACGCTGAAATATTTGCCAACTGAAAGTGAAAAAAGGCATTATTTTTGACTGCAATACTTTCACTGTGAGCTCGATGAAGCAGCACAAATCCAAACAAACTCTGGAATGAAATGAATAATTACCTCCCTCTTCAATCAAATCATCAATCCCCATGGGTCCGTGTTTGATCTGAGGGCATAGCGACTTCAGCACCACTAAAACAAAGACTTTCTCTCTCTCCCGCTGACACTGTGATGCTGGTGGCAGAGCTGCTGGGATACTTTTTTGTTTTTTTTGGTGGGGGCTAAATGCCCCAACTTGCCAGTTCATGTGTTGATGTAGCTTGCCTGTGCCTTGTAGCTGCAGCCCAGTGATGCATGGTGAATAATAGGCTCATGCTAATTACATTAGCATTAATCATATGTATGTGATATGTATGAACAGTGGAATTCCATTACACATCAGTGGCAGCAGTTCATGCCCACCACCAGCCAGGTAGTTGAGTGTGTTTGTGTATTTATTATCTAGAGGAAAGCTTGGAAGAGGACAACTGTCTGGAAGGAGGTGAAAAGAGAAAAGGAGATGTCGTTTTTCAGTGTGCTGCATCATCTTATGGAATTATGCGCAGATGGAGAGGTGGTGTGAATACTTATGTAGCAGAAATGAATATATCTGTATAAACACACACACACACATACATGCATACAGAAGCTTGCTTCAGTAGAGAGAGGCTTACCTGTTCTAAATGAGGGAACAGCCAGCAACAACAACAAATGAGGTATGCCGATGGGAAGCTTGCAAGTCGTGGGTTTGTCACTGTGTCTTGAAGTGATCATGTTTTTTCATGAGTTTGCACGGTGCATACACATTGTGCTAATTGGTTTTTGCATGCGTGTTTGCATTTGCATGCTCCTCACGTATTACTTTTATGAGAGGGAGAAAATGCAAAGAAGAACGAAGACATAAAGGGAAGGAGAAAAAGTGAGTTGTTACAGGAAGGAAAATGACTTCAGGACTGGTATATTTACTGAGCCAAGAGAGGTTTTGCAATTCCAGATGATAAGGAGGACGTCTAAAGGTGGGGAAAAAGAAAGACAAGACAAGGATACAAAGGTTATGGATATCTTCTTTGGGGCCTTTTTCCTTTCCTGAGTGTCCCAAAGGTGCAAAATGGATTCCACTTAAAGCACTTAAAATTCCCCAGTGGATTTTTGCTTGGCTCTGTAATAAATATCAAGATAGCTCTTGAATTGTTTTTAAATTGAATGCAATCTGCCAAAGCGGTGAGGCATCATTTCATCTTTTTCCCCCCTTGATCTTCACTTCCACTTGATGCAAGCCTTTTTTTGTTTCCAGCAAATAGGGATTTGCGAGCAATTGTTTGGCTCCAATGTGGGGAAAAAAAGATCTTTGCCTTAAAAATAATTGGAAACCAAAGCTCAGATTTGATGTTTCACAGCCATGTAAAGTTAAAAGATGGGAAACAGAACAATTTCTAGGAATAGAGAATGTGTGCGAGAAATAAAAGAAAGAATTAAATCGGTCAAACGAAGAGGCTGATGGTGGAACCAATAGATTATCTTGGCAAACACAGATGCTTTCAGATCTGTATTTATACTATTTCACAGCCAATATCCTGTTTGCAAATAAAAGGATGGATCTGATCAATCTTTATGTGAATATAAACAAAGCCCTGTCTTCTACAGTGCACAGATAAAACATTTTTACACCGCTGCTAACAAACTGTCGTTGTTGCACTTTATGAGCCATTTCCAGAGTGCTTTTAAACATATGACTCCTTGGTCCTAACTGAAGTTCCTCAATCTTTTTTTTTTTTTTTTTTAATAACATGTCCTGTCCAGCAGAGAAGCACTCAGTGTTGTTGTTTGAGTGTCAAGAAGAAGCCCAACAGATTTACTTTCACATTATGGCTTTCGCTATAATGCTATGCCTGATATATATATAAAAAAACATAAGAAATTCCTTTGGGATTATTCTAAACGCAATGGACACGGATATGGAAATAAAGGGGAAAAAAAGAAAAAAGGAAAAGGAAGGGAGAGAGGTGGGGCATAAAGATAAAAAGAAGAGAAAAAGATACGAATAAAGAAGAGAAAGAAGGATAAAGAGAATACAAGATAACGCCCTAGAAGACTGCAGGAAAAGAGAAATATCTCTAAAAGAGATAGAGAGAAAAAAACACCACAGGGACAAACAACAAATGCATCTATAACAGAATAACATTACTGAAAAGTACACTGTACTAATTAATACAAGATGTAATTAGTGGTAACACCTGTGGGTGTATGTGTGAGCGTGCTTGTGTATAAAAGGTATCTCCATAAGAATATTCAATTGTGGGCGTGACGAGCCACAGACCTGCCCCCCAGGACCCGAGGTAGACACGGAAAAGATCTGAGCCACAGACAGCCGGAACTATTGCACCCCTCCAGAAAAGAGCGGAGGAACCATTCAGCAGATACATTGCAGAAGCCTCAGGGATCTGTACAGACAAGCTCACAGGCCCCCGTCGGCACCCAGCTACACTGGAGCAGATCCAGCCATGGACCCGGAGACCCGAGACACAAGGAGCACCACGTGCACAAACAGCAGATCATACTTGACTTTATGCTCCTCAATCGACGAATACGCTAACATCAAATCGTAGGCAACTGTGGATCCAAGTTTGAAGAATTAGTCCAGCCAGCCAGCAAGTCGGGCATTCAGTTTTGCGCGATTCCCCCAAGTTAAGAGTCCATGTTTTTATCCATGGCTGGAGCACAACAGTAATAACACACAAGACTGGATGCTGTACACACACTCGTACTCCCCATACACACTCCATTCTCCCAGGTCCAGGTACCGATACCTCAGAGGGGCAACCACCCCTGGACTAAGGAGGTGGTCCCCTTCACTCCGGAGTGGAGATCCACCAGTCCAGACCACCCGAACCCAACCCCCCACCCCCGACCCCAGAAAAGGGCCAAAAAAGAAAGGGTTCCACTTGGTCCCAACGAGACAGCAACCAGAGCTGCCCCAAGAGGAAACAATCCCAACCCTCCAGTGAATTACATCTCCATCCCATGAACCTCCCAAATTCCATAAACCTCAACATGAACCTCCCCACAGGGCCACCCACAAACAGGACACAGATATCGAACACACACACCCACAAGAGAGCTCTAGCCAATGAAGACACATCCACACAGCGTGAGCCCCTCATGTGTTAGAAATGTTAGAAATTTCCAACAGAAATGGATGCATTTTTTCTTTCTATGTGTGCCGTTTTAGTTTGGTTTAACAATTCCCTGTACATCAATTTTTGTCGTTTTTCAACAATACTGCCACAAAATACTGTGACACAAAATAAGCATATTTCTTTGTTAAATTGTGCAAGTCCAAAGTCGCCCGGAAATTACATGAAAGGGGAAGTCTCCGGTCATTCAATGTGTGAGTGTCAATGATAAACGGCTTAGGTAGAAGCCAAGTTGCGTTAAAAACAGCGTTAATATAGTGAAATGGTCTATTGCTGGTGGTGGCAGCAATACTACTACAGCAGCCGTTAGTCTGCACTTCTTTCGTGAAGTGAAGAGGATCAGAGCTCCCTGGATCAGAGTTGGGAAACTGACGAGGGACAGATGGGCTAGTCCCACCAAGCACAGCCAGTTGTGATCGGTTGACTTTTCAGCAAACTGCTTCAAACAAGAAACCTCTGAATTAGCAAGAGAAATGATGTCAGAGGTCGGGAAGTCTTACAGACAAAGGCGAATGTTAAAAGCAGATGCTGTAGCCACGCTGTTCAGAACATCTGATGTGAAAAGATCCTTAAAGAAAAGGTTGTTGTTGCTGTTGCCCAACAGGTAACACTTCCTTGTCACAAAAGTACATTTAGATATCGGTAGTTATTGTTAATTAGTTTATTATTAATAATAAAAATTATCTGAAACTATTATTATTAAAATAAGATAAATTACAAGCGCATACGATATATTTCAATAAATGCTTTTTCTGAAGATTCTAATATTGCTCCAGTTTGCTCAGCTTCGCCTCCGGTTGTTTCACTCAGTGCCGTATATACTGTAACCCTGGATATACACTGTAACTGCTCGGCTGCACTCCGGTCCAACTGCAAACTTCTCCGCACCTCTCCAGTCCGCTGCGAAGCCCAGAGGAGCACCAAGAACCGTACACAGATCGCGCAGTAAATGAGGAAGCAAGTTCAAAGCAATTTTAAACCAGTTAAAATGGCATCACTTTTCGTTTTATTCACCCAGATATTTTCCTGCTTTGTACTACAATGGGTGAGTACACTAAGTGCAGCGAAGCTATATATTTTTTGCTTAGTTTGGTGCAGTTAATGTTTAATTGTTCAGGTTAGAATACCTTAGTTAATGTAGCCAAGTAACCGAACCAACTGATCTAATGTAAACAATCGCTAGTACATACACGTGTATATATAAATATATGCGCGTATTTATTGATATATCAAGAGCTAGTCCATCTTTGGTGACTTATTTTAAAGATCCTGATGTTGTGCTCATTCTGTTTCCTGTTGGTGCGGTATGATTCATGCATATTGACTCCAGCCGTGCTCCGGCATCCGGCAAAATTGGATGGCCGTCCACATGTCGCAGCACTTGTGCTCTGCCATCAGATGACAGCTGACTTTCTTCTCCTGACTCTGCTTCATCTCTCTCTGTTAGTGACTGAAGTATATCTAAAAAAACATCAGATTATTTGCTGATGTCTGTGCTGCTGGCCATTGTAGCAGCATTCAGCTTGCGTGCTAGGGTTCCCCTATGACATCATAAAAGAGCACAAAGGAGCGAGTGCAAGTGCCTTTAATGAAATTTATGACCATATCTCTTAACAACTGTTCATTTGGAGTGGCATGAAAATACTTTTTGGAATATTTTATGAATGTTTCCTTTCCATAAATATAATTGGATTTATCATAAAAAAGTTGATGTCACAGGCACTTTAATACTTTATATAGAGAGAAATTTGTGCTATGCTTTAGCTCCACAGGATGCTGTTGGGATGTGTATACATCACACTTATTTAATTCAATTCAATTCAGTTTATTTATATAGCGCCAATTCACAACACATGTCGTCTCAAGGCACTTCACAAAAGTCAGGTACATACATTCCAATTAATCTTAATCATTGAACACTGCAGTCAGTTTCGTTTATTTTTTCAAATTTGGATAAAAAGTTTTTTGTCTAAGGAAAAACCCCGCAATTTCATCCAGTTTAGTGACTTCAGCACACTCCTCCGGATAAAATGTAGAGAAGGGGCAGCACGGGGTTGACTTTGCAGCAATTCCTCATACGAGCATCATGTAGCGACAGTGGGAGGAAAAACCCCCTTTTAGCGGGAAAGAAACCTCCGCAAAACCCAGGCTCAGTGTGAGGGGCCCCATCTGCCACGCCGCTGGGGGTTAGAGAGAAAAAGGCAGAGACACAAGAGAAAAAAGAAGCACTGCCGGGAGTCTTTCTATGGAAGGAAAAGTAAATGTTAATGGATGTAGCCCCTTTAGTCTTTTATCTAGAAAGAAGGAAAGATAAACTCTGAGCAGTTTAATTTTTAGGTCTGAAGAGAGAAATAGGTTATTACCTAAAAGTCAGTCAGTACCCAGTCTAGGAGAGAAAAAGGGGTTAAACACTGAAAACAGGGCCATGTGGACATGGTGAGGGTGAGCATTAATTTGTTGCCAGCGAAGCTTGGAGGTTCCCCCTCCGAAAGGTTTACAGGTAGATACAGGTCAGGCCAGGTGTAGCTTTAGGAAGAGAAAAGAGAGGAACAAAGTTAAAAGCTGAAATAACAGCAAAAAATCCCCAAACTGAAAAGTACGTGAAAAAAGTAGCGAAGGGGGAAGGGTCTTATGTCCCCAGCAGCCTAAGCCTATACGCAAAAACTACAGAGATAGCTCGGGAAAACCAAAGCCACTCAACTAAAGTTTTATCAAAAAGGAAATTTTTTAAGCCTAGCCTTAAAGTAGACATTTGCCCATTGAGCCCACTAGGCCTTTGTTTACAAAAACCACAACGATTGGGATACCTCTCTCTGTCAGATTGACCATAACCATTGGAAAAGAGAAGGGGTCATACAGGTAGCAGAAATGGAGGGTGTGTTTGCATCTCAACCATTCCAGTTCATTTCACAGATTGGGATCAATCCTTTTGGCTCTGTGCTAAATAGATTTGGGGACCAGGCTGCTACTATCGAGAAAACGTGCTGCCTTTTGAAATTTCAATAATGCCAATATGGTAATACATTTCGGTTGTAATGATATATACATATGTACTGATGTCACTTGGGGGTATATGCTGTCAGATGATGAATACATTAGCGACACCCACATCAAGGAGAGGAGTAGATGAAGATGCCCTCAAAATCTGCCCATAATGACAGTATGCAGGAGGCTGAACACTCTCCAGCTTGTTTTTAATCAGAGGTGCACGAAGGTTTCAGGGGGAAGCAGCAGGGAGCAAGGGCATGTATGGCAAGCCCCTGCATCATATATTTGTGTGATTGCAAGACTGAATAGACTCTAAAGGTATGTTTGATTTGTCCTCGGAAGTTAGAGTTTCCAAATTCCAAGTAAGAGAAATCCGAATAGAACGCCACAAAAATGTATCATTCATTCATTCATTGTTATACCGCTTGTTCCATAGTGGGTCACGGGGGAGCTGGTGCCTGTCTCCAGCAGTCTGCAGGCGAGAGGCAGGGTACACCCTGGACAGGTCGCTAATCCATCACAGGGCAACACAGAGACATACAGGACAAACAACCACACACACCCTCATTCACACCTAAGGGCAATTTAGAGAGACCAGTTAACCTAATAGTCATGTTTTTGGACTGTGGGATCAAACTCCATGCAGAAAGATCCCCGGCCAGGAGTCGAACCCAGGACCTTCTTGATGCAAGGCAGGAATTATCACTATCATTATCATTATAGAGAGGTGCAAGGTTTCCTCCTTGCACGCATTCTTAAAAAAAGTTAAATTTGTGCTGCGTCTTTCTGATATTGCTGGCATGCACTACAAACAGTAGCATAAGCCTGTGGATGGAGGACCAATCCTGCCATAATTAAGAATACATACAGAAATAAATAAATGACTCAATAAAAACAATAACTACAGGGCCAAAAAATAGCTAGACATAAATTAGAGTACCATTAAATGCAATAAAATAATAAAGATATTTATTCAATAATTCATAATTGATCTGAAATAAATATATATTTCTATGTTAATCTTTAACTATTGTAGTTTATCTCTTTGGTATTACACTTATTTTTTAATTTCAACCACAAATTTTCAATGAGACTCTTTTTCTTGAACTCTATATTTTTCCTTTGTATATTTATTACAGGTTAATCTTTTGCTGTTTTATGTTCCCTAGACATTTTATGTCTTTCATATTTATTACCGCCCAAATGTACGTATTTAAAACATGTTTTTTCTCAAAACTATATTTTAATTCTAATTATTTTTCTGTCCTTTTACAAGCACTGATATATTTTCTCCATTAATATATGCCTGTTGTATTTTCTTGCCCAACAGATTTCCCTCAGACCCTTTTATTCTGTCTTTCTAATTTACATTCCTTGGTCGCAGTATTGTCTTTCCCTATCAACATGCGGTTTGAGTAGTAGGTCCCTGGATGGCGTTTCAGGATTTTTGGAGACTTCTTTTAGCATCTTGCGGTCTGCTTTTGAAATAAACCTGCTCAGATGGCCAGACCTGGGGATGTTGCCAATTAATTTAAATGTCCTTTAGACTATTTTCCTTACCCTGATGTGACGGAATTTAAACTCTTTAGAGGCTCTCTCAATCATTTCCCAGACTCAGAAGCTGCTACAATCTTCTTTCTAAATGGCTGAGGGCTATTTCGATCTTTCCATGATATCCACTCTCTGTCAAGAGCACATAAGACTGTATCAAATATACCAGGTTTATACATGGCAAATATCCTTAAAAATGCTAGCAATGTTCTAATTATGGCTACCTAATGCAATACACCTATGTGGGACCTTTTCTAAGTGCCCTTTTAAAAGGGAACGCATGTGGGGTTTTCTTAATTTATTACTAAAAATGCATTTTATACTACATTTTAAAGACAAGTTAAACACTCTTATCCTTATTTATCTGTTAATTTATTGTTTTATTGCTAAGAATTATTTTACTTACAGAGGACACAGCACCTGAAAAACATCATTACTTTTCACCTCACACCACAGTGGTTTTGTTGTTGTGGCTCGTTGCTTTATATCCATTCTGCACCCATAGCTACGTCTAATGGTATTTTTGAAAAATTAAAGCCTTGGAAACAGAATATGTTTCCTAGTAGTGAAACTGTGATCTAAGTACAAACTGGTACAAAAACCTTTAAAGTATTATGACAGTAACAGAAAAAATTAAACATGTTCATAACAACAGGAAAAAAGTCATTTATTTTACTTGTTTTGTTATATTCAGATCCATTTACAGAGCAGAGTAAAGAACTTCATGGAGATTCACAAAAAACAGTGCAGAAGAAGTTAAAGTTGGTCTGTTAAGCTTTCATAAAATGAATTGTCAGCCTGCTGTCACATATCAAGGCTGCGCTTAAAGCAATCCAGCTGGATTTCAGACTCAGGCATATTTCAGAATCAAAAGTAAACTAAATATAAACTTACGGGCTGAACTTTCAGACTGTATCTGTTTTTTCTGTCAAACAAGCTGTCAGATTTTTATTCCCAGAAGTGTTTTTTTCCCTCTGAATAAATTTAGAGCCAGGCTGATTAACTGAAAATTCAGGGCATATATAGTTGAAAGTAAACGAAAGAAAATTTAAGCTGATTATTTCTGAAAGGAGAAAATCAAGTCTGTGGCTAATGAAAGCATAAGAGAGAGCCAAAAAACTTAATTATATTCATTAAATCTGTAATTTAAATAAATTGACAGTGAAACATGTATTTTTCTAACAGCATATCAATATTACTGTCTTTATCTTTTCCTAATTTTAGCTGTGGGACACACACACAATCGCACAAAGAATTTAATCCACCAACTTGACTTTAAATAAGTCAATAATTGAAAGATAACTGCATAACAAACTTCCCTATTAGTCATGAAAATATTGTTTGAAGGTTAAGCTCCCCTCAATCCAATAAATAGAGCGTTGAGATGACGGACTGTTTTCATAATCAGCTTTTGTCATGATTGCCACACTGACACACTGCACGCTGGTAAGGGAAGGAAGCAGATATTGCCTCAGCCCGTCCCTTTCCCTGGAAAGCAGAGGGGGTATTAAAGAGTCCAGAGAGGTCTCCCATTCTCTGCTGCCTTTTACATCAGCAGCTACCCCTTCTAAAAGCAGAGAAAAAAATGAAGAAATCCATCTCCTTCTTTCCTATGCTGAGATGTAATCAAGTTATCATTGTCTCATGCTGTTGGGTGCAATACTAATTTCTGTGATTACCCTGTTATCATTAATAAGGCTTGAATACACTGTGCATAGAGTATAATTTTGCCCTGCTGGAACCCCTTATATATCCCTTTCCTGCTTCATGTATAAACTGGGTCCCACAAGGAACCAACATGAGATTAGCTGCAACCCAGCTCGCCAATCCTGACAGCAAATACACCTACAAACACTCAATAGTTGTAGTCCTTAGAGGAATTTTCCATATTACCTTGCAAGTTAGTCATCAAAGAATTGTTCAATTTGATTAGTACAGTGTATTTGAGCCTGCATGGGACCATGCAGAAATGACATGAGCTGACCTGAACAGAGTGTTGCAAACTGAGTGGACAGAGAGCATGCAGGGAATTCATGTGTGCCCACTGGAGCAGTTAAGAGAAATCTCAGCATGCCAGAGTAGGGAATTTAGGCTTGGTGAATTTATAGTTTTTATTACTTTTTTCTAGAGTTATGTGGAGGCTATGGTGGACAAGTCAAGTTACAATCACAAGCATCAATGTACTTTATTAGTATTTTTTTTTTTTTTGATAGATCAGAATAAAATAGTGCATGACTGTGAAGTGGAACAAAAATTATACATGTTCAAATTTGTTACTAATAAAATCTGTTTTGTGCATGTGGATTCAGTCCATTGTTAAACAGTGGACTGAAATAAAATCAGGTTCGGTTAAATTTTTTTACCTAATTACCTAGTCACCTAATTAGTAAAAATAGTGTTGAATTTAATCTCAGTATAAATACGGCTGTTCTGTTAAAGACTCAGAGGTTTGTACGAGAAGGTTAATGAAAAAACAGCATCACGAACAATAGCAATCCTACCAAGACATATTCATCCACCTAAACAAGTAGAGCATTAATCAGAAAAGCAGCCAAGAGTCCCTTGGTAAAACTGGAGGAGCTGTAAAGACCTGTTATTCAGATGGGAGACTCTATTGATAGGACAGTATTATTTCTGACTTTTGTGAAAGAGTGGTGAGAAGAAAGCGATTGTTCAAAGAAAGCCATGAGAAGGCCTGCTTAAGTTTTGCCACAAGCCGTGTAGTAGACACAGCTAAAATGAGTAAGAAGGTTCTCTGGTCGGACAGGAAACAAACTAAAATTTTTGACCTAAATGAAAACTAACAGAGCATATCACCCTGTACATATTATTCCCACAGTAAAACATCGTGGCAATCCTAAAAAAGGCCTGGAGCATGTGAGCAACCTTAAACATACAGCCAAATCCAAAATAGACTGGTTTAGACCAATGTATATTCATGTATTAGAATGGCCCAGTCAAAGTCCAAAAGGAAATTCAATCATCATTTGCAAAGACATAAAAATGATATTTAGAACATCAATACAGTCTGCCTGAAGTCGAGATGGACAAAATAATGGACATCATCATTAAGAAGTGCAAAACCAACAATTCCTAAAGACCTGCAGCTGGAAGTAGTTCTTCAAAGTGTTGATTTATGGGGGCTTGCATCCTTTTCCTTCCACTTCACAGTTGTCTATTACTTTCTGTTGTTCTATTGCAAACATGACAATAAAAACATACATTTTGTGGTTATAATATGACATAATGTGAACATTTTTTTGATAAAAGACATGGCACTATATAATGTAATTGAATCATGTAATTCAACCAGTATCACAGTCATTTTTTTTTTTTGTTTTCTGTACCTGCATGCTGAATGAGCCTGTCAAAAAGCCTCTTGTCTCCACTTGTGGCAGCTTTCTCTGGAAAATAGGCGCACCCATCAGGCCCCATTAGTCTTTACACTGACAGGCCAGCCTTCCACTGAAAGCCTCTGTCTGGCAGAGGTTTCTGATTGCCTCAGACACTGGTTGGATATTTTTACTAACAGGCTAAGACACAGTGCCATTTGTTCTGGGCATTTACTGCTGGTAATAATTCTGATTTAAGTTCCCCGCAAGTAAGGAGAGACACAGAAGACTTTAAATAGTTTCTATGTTCCTTCCCCAGGTGATAAAACAAGGAGGAGGAAGGTCATGCAGATGGACGTGTCAACAGGTCTTGTAAAAATGTCTGATAATGTTACCTTCTTGTTTGCAGACGGACGCAGCTCTGATGTACGACGCCGTGCATGTGGTGGCGGTGGCGGTGCAGCAGTCACAGCAAATCACCGTCAGCTCTCTGCAGTGTAATCGCCACAAGCCGTGGCGGTTTGGAGGCCGTTTCATAAACCTTATTAAAGAGGTAAAACGGCCATCACCTTCAGATGGGCCTAACTCTGCAGCTCTCTCTTTGTTGCATGTTTTACAGCATTTGCTTTGTGCAGTATTCTTTCACTTAACAATTTTTATTTTGTTTTCCATGGGAACATTTTGTCTTTGTTATCCCTCGGGGTGATCATCGTAATCAAATGGACATAAACATCTCAAAACATTTTCCAACCTTGAAATTCTCTGCAATCTTTTTGAAAACGGAATCCAAAGAAAACAGCTTTACTCAAGATAACTACAATTTTTTTTAGATATTTCATTATCTTTCCCCCTCCATTTTCTCTGTGCTTATCATCTCCTGTGTTTTTATCAAAGCCTTGCTGTCTCCTTAACTCTAGTCAGGGTCAGCCATTTGCTTTGTTCTACAAAGCTCTTTCATTCTGTGGATGGTATCATTGCAGGTAATTTCACAATGAGCCATTGTTGCAGGCGGTGCTCCAATCCCTCACATCCACACCTCATCCTGCTTCTGCCGTTGCTCTCAACGCCCGTCTGTTCCTCCAAACAGCTTTGATGTAAAACTTCAAGCCCAATGAACCACATGCATAATGAACTCTTACCTGTCAAACCTGTTTCTGTTCTCGCTGCTTTATTGTTTCTTGTTATGTTGCTTAGACAGCGAAGGGAAAACCAGGTGGAATTATAAATATGGGAGAGTAAAATGTTAAGTTAAGAAAGATTGGATTTTCTTGAGAAAGGCTACAGGATTTCAGTGTATTCCTGCTTCCAGGCTCACTGGGATGGTTTGACGGGACGTGTTCTCTTCAACAAGACAAATGGGCTAAGAACAGACTTCGATCTGGACGTCATCAGCCTGAAGGAGGAAGGGCTGGAAAAGGTGCGTGCTTAATTGTTACTGTTTTTGGTAAATGATGTCTAAAGCTTTAGTTAAAAAAGACAAAATGTTGTTCTTGCTGCCTTGAAGTCACAAAAGATGATGTGAACTTGACACTAAACTGTTTCAACAGATTGGAACGTGGGATCCTCCCAGCGGTCTAAATATGACAGAGACTCACAAAAGCAAGACATCGAACATCACCGACTCACTGGCAAACAAATCCCTGCGTGTATCCACTATTCTGGTAGACTAGAGAAAGCACAGAAGCACTACACACTTACAGTGTAGAAATATATATCAGTTGCAAAACACTCTGATTTCTACACCAGCATGTATTTCAATGACAGGAGGAACCATATGTGATGTTCAAGAAGTCGGACAAGCCTCTGTACG
The DNA here is from genome assembly GCA_036173005.1 of Crenichthys baileyi. Lineage (NCBI taxonomy): Eukaryota > Metazoa > Chordata > Actinopteri > Cyprinodontiformes > Goodeidae > Crenichthys > Crenichthys baileyi. The sequence goes on from JAHHUM010001458.1 coordinate 68,662, forward strand.
GGAACGACCGCTTTGAGGGATACTGCGTCGACCTCCTGAGGGAACTTTCTGGTATCTTGGGGTTTCGCTATGAGTTGCGATTGGTGGAAGATGGGAAGTATGGAGCACTGGACGAGGGTACAGGCCAATGGAATGGCATGGTGCGGGAGCTTATGGACCATGTGAGTTGACATCCACCAGGGCGATATGCATAATGTGTATGCTGAAGCACAGGGATTTGTTGTTGTTCTCCCTTCGCTGAGGCTAGAACACATATTTTATAAAGAATTTTATTTGAAAACATAGTATGTCTTCAAAATAAGATTACATCTCAGTCCTGCTGCTTTTATGTGTTTGAATTTACAATAAATGCATATGCAGGTGTTATCAGAGCTATTCAAAAACCACATGCATGTAAAATTAGCTGTTCTAAAGTCTCAGCTTTTATTGCTCGTAATTTGCACTCACCCACCACTTTATTAGATACACCTTGCCTACCTTTATACTCCATTGCATAGATTCAATGAGGTTTCTGAAACTTTCTTCAGAAATTTTGATCCACATTGTCATGACACAGCATCACATATAGTTGCTGCAGATTTATCAGTTGCACATCCACGATGCAACTTTCTGTTCCACCAAATCCCAAAAGTGCTTTTTCTAATCTGGTAACTGTGTACAGCATTGTAGTATAGCGAACTCATTGTCATGTTCAAGAATTCAAGTTTTGTAAGACAGTGTATTATCCTGCTGGAACTGCCCATGGGAAGATACACTGTGGTCATAAAGGGCTGGGTCAGCAAAATTACCTGGGTAGGCTGTCGAGTTTAAATGCCATTAAGTTGGTGCTAAGTGGCCCAAAGTGTCCAAAAAATAACCCAACATTACACCCACCACAACCACTTCTACCATCTGAATGTTCCAGTTGAAATCAAGACTCATCAAACCAGGCAACTTTTTTCCAATCTCTTATTGTCCAATTTTGGTGAGTCTGTTTTCATTGCCTCAGTTTACTGTTCTTAGCTGATGGGAGTGGCACCTAGTGTTGTCTTCTCCTAATGCAGCCTACTTGCTTCAAGGTTCAACATGTTGTAGATTCAGAGCTGGTTTTTTGCAAACTTTGGTTGTAACAATTGGTTATTTAAGCAACTGTTGCCTTTATATCATCTCAAACCAGTCTGCCAAACATCTTCTTACCTCCAACATTAAAAGGCATTTTGACCACACAACTGTTACTTACCTGATATTTTCACTTTTTCAGGTTAGTCTTTGCAAACCTGAGAGATAGTTGTACGTGAAAATCCCAGCAGATGAGCAGTTTCTGAAAAAACTCAGACCAGCTTTTCTGGCACCAACATTCATGCCCCTTTTAAAGTCACCTAATTTCTGTTATTTATATTTATTTCCCATTCTGATACTCTGTTTGCACTTCAGCAGGTCATCTTCACCTTATTTAAATACCTAAAGGGAGTTGCTGCCATATGATTGGCTAATTTGCTAATGGTATTAACAAGCAATCAAAGAGGTGAACCTAACAAAGTGGCCGTTCATTTAATCATTTAAATCTATTTTAGTATATACTGTATTCTCTAACAGTACATAATAGGCAGAATCAGCCCTTAAAGAACTTAGATTTGGCCCTTGATGTTCTAAAACAAGAACAACCTAAATAAGTAAACTGGATGAAAATATAAATTTTATTGAATCTAATTGTATTTATTTATTTATTATAATTATATGTTTTATTAAAGCTAATTATAAACAAAAGACAAAACATCTTAAATGTGTAAATCTGTTGTGCTTAAGGAAAACATAGTGCTAAAGTTGTATTCATAATAAAGGTAATAGGACTAATCTTTGCACCAGGAGACCCAAATTATGGCTAAACTTTTTTTTTTTTATAAAAGGAGAAAAGGTTTTGCATTTTTTACCAATCAAGCCCTGACATTTAATTTTATGCATTGGTGGGATTTTTTGTGTCATAGTGTTTTATGTAACATTAATAACCTGGTTGGTTGATAACCATCTTAAACATCTTCCTGCTTTGCTGCTTGATAGGATATTATTTCCATCTTTCCATTCTTTGCATGGCCCTTACATAGCTACAAGTAAACAGTGTCATGGAAAATAAATGCTGCCTACTGCTGGTAAAACCATAGAAATAATTTGAGTAGATGACTAAAAAAAAAGCTCCTCTAAATGCTGGAACAAAAATACAAGCTGATGTTCTTTTTATTACCTGAGCAACGATAGCCATGAAGAAAAGAAATCAGTGCCAACCACAACATCAAAGAAAGGCCTGAGTAGGAACTAAATGGCGTGCACACACCTGCTGTACAAAATTAAATAATTGTAGGAAGGATTATGTAAAAATACTCAAGCACAAGTGCTAAGAAGCAGCCCAAGGATCTAATGTTATGTTCAAAGGGGACACAAGGTTAATTTGTGATAGATTAATCTACAGCAAAGACTGTTGCCTCTGTGACTCACCTTTGGCGCAATATAAGAAGGATTAGACGTATTACCTGTAATTTCCAGAAAATATCTGTTTAGCTGAACCACTGGCATTGCCAGTTTTTTCCTTCATAGGTAATGTCATTCTTCATTGTAAATGTGATGTTTATATTTGTTTTGCATTTCTTATGTGCTTTTTAAAGCACTTTGTGATTTTATCTGTGAAATGCCCAACTAATAGAATTCAATTGTTATTTATGTAATTATATGAATAATATGCATTTTTATTTATTTATTTGGTTGCTGGTTGGTTAGGTGGTTACTTTTATAGTCATTTCTGTAGTTTCTTATTGTATTGTGTGTTTACCAATTGTTTGCTCTATTGGTCTGTTTGTTTAATTGGTTGGTAGGTTGATTGCTCTGGTGTTAGGTTGTCCAAACGGTTGATTGATTGACTGATTGGTCTGTTGTTTTTGTTTTTCTTTTAGTTTTCAGTTGTATTGTGTAATTTACTTTTCCTACTCAAAGCTAACTCTATTATCTGATTGCAGAAAGCAGATCTTGCTGTTGCTCCTCTGGCCATCACCTACGTCAGGGAGAAGGTCATTGACTTCTCAAAGCCCTTCATGACTCTGGGGATAAGTATCCTGTACCGCAAGCCCAACGGCACCAATCCTGGGGTGTTCTCTTTCCTCAACCCGCTTTCCCCGGATATCTGGATGTATATTCTGCTGGCTTGCTTGGGTGTCAGTTGTGTGCTGTTTGTCATAGCCAGGTAACATGTCAAGCCCTCCTATTTTATTCCTCCCACCTATTGTCTTCCAGTCAACTTGCCTGGCTGTTATTCTGACATACAGGTTACTTCATTTTGGAGCAGCAAAGGCCTCTGATCTGAAGTTATTATAAATGATATTTCAGGACAAATTATTTTCCCTAAATACACTGAGACTTACACCAGTATGGTCATTGAATAGAGCCCCTAATACAATACAATACAACTGTAAAACCAGCAGCCATGTCTCCTGATCAAGTTGTGTACAGTTCTTACTCTATTTTGAAGAAATCCCTGATGCATGGCTGATGCAGTGTGATCCGTGGTAACCCCAGGGCTCTCCTCCCTTCATCCGGAGAGGTTTGGGTTTAATGCACATCTCAGCAAATGTTACTGGCAAAATGATCACATGAGAGGAAAGCAGCAACTGTCACCCAAGTTAGTTCAGAATATGCAACTTAAAAAAGCATTTATTTCTACAGTTGGTCAGGGTAAGTAATTAGCATAAAATTACTGTTAAATGTATTCTTGTTTAAATAAAACAAATCTTCTGCTGTTTTATTAAATTACAACCTTCTTTTTGTGTGCTTACGCTGTGCATTATATTTATTGAGCAGAGCACCATATCAATCATGAAAATAGACCTGATAATTTATTCGAGCCTAAAAATATGCAGTCAAATCTGAAATACAATGTTCTCTACAGTTCGCTGAGTTGGTTTTCTCATAATTGTAGTATTGATTGCAGAGCTGCCGGATTGATAAAACAATCTCCCCAAAAGAATATTATTTTCTTTAATCCCCTGCAAATTGACTGAGTGAAGTGAGCTTATGAAGTCCCAGTTTTGCACAAGAAAACACTAAACACCTCAATCTCACCAGGGATTTGTGTCTTTGACTCAATTCAGTCACATTTTTCATCACTAAATTAGCTATCTCATTTCAACGCTCCAAAATAAAAATAAAAAACACATTTTACTCAGTGGTTTCTTCCAGCTCCTTTTGTGGCTGAATTGATCGCTGCAATTATTTACAAAATAAATGGTGTTCTCTCAGATCACAAAGCAAATTTCCAAGATGTGACCTTCTGTCTAAAAGAGTAGAGGATTTAAATTGCATTATTATGTGTTTAGATGATTTACTAATCATTGCAGCTTTGTAAGCGCTTTCAGACACCTTTGCAGCAAGTTTCAGATGCCTGCAATTTTAAATACCCTAACCAAGACACCATTTACACTTGGCCTTAGATGGAAAAGACAACAAATATTTCAGCACAATACGAGAAATTGAATCCAACAGGAAGGTAATGGAGGGAGCCTGTTTTGTGCTAATATTGTAGAGACAGGTGGAAAAAAAAGATGGGGAACAGTTCTCTTAAAATTCAGCTTGCAATTCAACATGTCCCATGAGCTGATTCTGAGGAGGTGACCTTACATCTGCCTGTTCCACTCCCACCCCCTCCTTCTGATTGGTGTGCATGACGCGGCTCTGCAGAAATACAGGCCAGCCACAGGAAAAGGTTGTATAGAGCAGCCATCGGGCCCTGCACGTACAGAATACACATGTAGAAACTGACAGACACAAACACAATCTAATCAAGTGTGCATTTTATAGATCTACACCAACAACCTTGCTGTCTGCATACATCTTACATTGCCCTCGGTCTGCCTCAGGCTGCAGCTTCACATTATATGTAATAACTGTGAACAACCACATACCTGTTTGACTTGGAGATAGATGTGATAGTGACAACAAACATTTACAGCTGCTTCTGCAGAACTTACACAACTTTAAAGGCTCTTGCAGAAACACATTGAATGAATGCAAGAATAAAAAGGAGGAAAAAACATCTGCAAGCAAACAAACTGAAATCCACTTAGCTCCACAAGGCCATTGTGTCATTACTGTTGCCTGTGGTTCCAAGGAGACAGAGCTCATTGACATTCCAGTAAATCAGGCATCCTGATGGTGTTGACAGGAAGAATTATGAGTGTGTCATCACCACCATGTCCACAAAGATGATTCGCGAGGGGATAGGATTGCAAAATGCTCCCAAGGACGGGCAACATCTCAAAAATGTTGCTGCATTCCGAATACATCTACAATCAGATCTGTTAATTAGGCAACCAAGATTAAAGAAAAGATTAAAGTGAGATCACATAACATGTCTATGTTTATATATACAGTTATCAAGCAAAAGCCTTTCACTTTGTTTCATCACAGATTTCAAGAATTTGAATTTATTTGTCAGATTCACTATGCAACAAACAGCTTGCAGCAACATTTTACATAATTGAAGACTGTAAGAGTAAAAAGGTTAACAAATGTATGGAAATCCAAGAAGACTAAAAGAAATTCAACAGGTTAGATAAACATTATTGATTTGTGATGATACTTTCCTCTAAGGGACAAGTAAAAGCCAACCATGCCAGCATTATTCTCTCAAAGCATCAAGCATTTAGTCCTCTTTTCTCCTCCCAGTAAAAGATGACTCACCGGGAATAATCACTTTTTCTTCCCTCCACATCTCTGCAGACCATCACCTGTGTGTTTTTTCTTTTTTTTTTGCACCACTGAAGTCTTAAATGTGCACTCATCTGTGTAATGAGAGGTTTATGTACTGCAACCCTTTCATAATATCCCTCACTTTGTAATTGTGGACGGACTGTTCTTGCTGACACAGTCCGGTCACGTCCTGCATTGACATTTTGATTCACCTGAGGAAGCGTTACACACTACTTTCCTTAAATATCAAGCTAATGCACAAGCACTGCAGTTCTCATGCAGTGTTTTAGAAAAGTACTCATACCCACTGAGCTTTTTCACAATTTGCTATGTTATAATTACAGATTGCAGTGCATTTTCTTGGGATCGTATGTGATAGACCAATAGAGAGTACCACATAGTGGTGAAGTAAAAGGAAAATGGTACATGCTTTTCAAAATTCTTTATGAATAAAAATCAGTAAAGTTTGCCATTCATTTCTATTCAGCCTTCTTTAGTCAAACATCTCTTGCTTCAATAAAGGCTGCAAGTGTCCACCAGTTTTGCACATCTAGAGACTGAAATGTGTGTGCATTCTTCATTGCAAAATAGTTTAAACTCAGTCAGATTGGATGGAGATTGTCTATGAAACTTTGATGATCAAGTCTTGCCACATATCCTTAATTGAATTTAGGTCTGGATGTTGACTAGGTCATATGAATATGTTTTGATTTAACCATTCCATAGAAGCACCGGCTGGTGTTGAGTTCTAAAAAACTTTCAAAAATATTAGAAAAATTATTTAACAGCAGATTAGAACAATTTATAGAAAAGTGCGAACTAATTAGTGAATGTCATCAATTGGCAATCTTAGAGTCTGTAGAAGAAAAACATCTGTGTAAGAATTATGATTATTGATTAATTAATATTTATCAAGAATTATAATTTAAAATCATAATTTGAAAAATAATTAATTTCTCAACCAAAAATCATTACTTACGAATCGATATCAGAGAGGTCCTCTGGTGTTGTAATTTAGGCTCAAGGCTCTTGATAATTACAATTATTAAGTTCTCAGTAATAATTGATTACTATTACTAGATGTCACTGTTTAATTAACTGCTTCAACGAAGGTGGGGGAACTTTGACCTTATTTCGACAGACAAATCACTCTTGCTCAAAATAAACACAATGCTTTCTCATTTTCTACGTGAATATTTATTAAATCAACAGCCCTCGATATTCCGATTCAATAATCTTCACCTAATCAAGCATGCAGAAGTTCTACACAAAAGGGGTAAAATAACTAACTAAACAAGATAAAACAACATTGAGTGTGTATGAAGTCAAATCAGCAGTTATGGCAAAACAATAGAAAATATGGTACTGAGCAAAGCTTTGGGAGGGGCCTCCACCAAGCTGCCGTCATAAAACCCCCAAAGTTGGAGCTCAGTGAAACACAAAGGGTCGTAAAATTTTAGGCGGCAACCAGTGGAAAAACACAAAGAGTGCAGACAAAGGAATAGTGAGTTTTCACCATGAGGTTCTAGCAGTCCGACTTTAAGTTCACCTGAGTCTGCCCTCAGGTGTTCAAAAACACCGTTAGACACGCAGAGCTTCAAAGCGCGCCGGCTTTCAGAGTCCAGCAGCAATCCAAGTTTCAAAAAGACATTGCATGCACGTACAACTTAGAACACATTGGACTAGAAGTGGCGATTCTCTATCCTGCCCAAGCTATTTCTAATAGAAATAAAAACAAAACAGGATTACTTGCTGTAGTCTTCTTTAGGGAAGGGGGAAAGAGAGGGGGGGAGCAGTTACGTATCCGTAACTAACTCAGAGGGAAGCAGTCGTCTTCGTCCTTGGCCTCCTTTGGCAAAGGGGAAAATTATGACGGACCGTCAGTAGTCGACTGGAACAAAACAAGGAGGAAGATTTCGTCTCCTTGAAAACCTCCGTGGGATTTGGTCACGTGTTAAATCCACGTCTTCGATCAGTCAAGTAAAGTTTCCTGGTCTTCTTATCTCAGGAACCTCTTTCATGAATTTGACCAGTGGGGAGAATGAATGAAAACCCACGTGTGAGTTTCTTCTCCAGAAGGATGCGTGCCTCAGTTGCGTGGGTAACCGGTCTCGGTTTTCAGCGTGAAAATCAAAGGGGAGAGGCCTCATATTGTTATATAGTCCACTGTGACATCAGAGCTGCGACACCCCTTCCTATCAGCTGCAATGCCGGCTGGGAGTTGTGGTAGCAGCTGCAATGCCTGCTGGGAGTTGTGGTAGCAGACCATACTGGGGTATGTAGTAGCAAACAAATAGTCCAACATCTGCAATTGATAATAAAAAGATTGTAACAGGATTGTTTCTCGATTTAAAAAAAGCATTTGACACAATAAATCATGATTTACTAATAAATAAATTAGAAAGGTATGGGATCAGGGAGATTGTGTTGAATTGGGTAAATAGCTACTTCAGAGACAGGAAACAATATGTACTGCTGGGAAATATAGGCTCTAAATGCGTGGACATTGCTCGTGGTGTACCCCAAGGATCAGTGCTTGGGCCAAAGTTTTTTGTTATGTACATAAATGATATGTGTAAAGCTTGTGAAAATATGAGAAGTGTATTAATCGGGAATGACACAAAAATATTTTTTTGTTGGAAATGATATGGAGGAATTGCTTAACAATGTAAACAAAGAAATAAACAAACTGAAGGTATGGTTTGATAGTAATGAGTTATTGTTAAACTTCATTAAAACTAAAACAATGTTATTTCGAAATTGGAGAGCAAGTACAGAAATAAAAATACATAGATGGAGTAAACATTTAAAGGGTTCAGAAAAACAAATTTCTTGGAAGAGATTGTAATTGTGATGTTGTTGGAGAAGGGGTGGGTTTTAATAAGTTTATACTTTTACCCACTCCTTTGAACGTCTATCATTTATTGTATTACTGTCCTTATTTGTAATTTACAAACGTTCAATAAACTTTAAAAGAAGAAGAAAGAAGAAAAAGCTTTGCTACTGGACGATTGATTGGCACCCCACTCTTACGTTTTTTGCAAACTCTTACAGTATTTCTTTCAAGATTGCCCTGAATTTTTCTTTCATCAACACAATTCCCATCAACACTGAACCGCCATTAGTCCTTGGTAAAGAAAAGCATCCCTACAGCAAAATACTGCCACCACCATTTTTCAGCATGGGGATGGCATATCTAGGATGAAGTGGAGTGCTAGTTTTCCACTAAACGAGGCATTATATTTTCCTTCCACTTTATAATTATGTGTTTTGTGTTGGTCTATCACACATATCCCTATACAACATACTGGTGTGTGATTGTAATGCAAAAAAATTTGAAAACCGTCTAGCATTATGAGTACTTTTGCAAAGCACTGTATGTCTTGGATGCTATTTCTCAGGCTATTTTCCTATTTGCCTTCCCCATAAATATATATCCAGATAGATTTTTCTATTATTTACCTTAGTCTGTCACCCTTTTATATATTGAAGATATAATAAAAGCCATTTTTAAGTTAAGTGCTTGATGTAGAATTCTGTCATTAAATATCTTTGCCCAGACAGGCCATCCAAACAATCCAAACAATGTGTCTTTTCCTCTGCATCTTTAAAAGCCACAGTTGACAAATTGGCATCACTTTTCCAAACAGACTAAGCCTTTAAGACAGGACCACAGGCTTATTAGCATGCACTAAGTTGCAGGAAAAGCTCCTCAACAGCATTACCTGATGGACCCCTCGACTCTGCATAAGCAATGTTCTCTCTATCAACCACTTCAGCACAAACTCAATCAGTTCCCATTGCTTAACACTAACCCAATCACCTTGTGCTAATGCAATGCCACTTTTGCTTAGGATAATAAATGGGAAATGTCCACAAGTGACCTAGAGACACCAACAATCTGCCAAGACAGGCAGCAGATGAATGGGGGTAAAAGGGGGAGGTTCACAGGGGAAGTGAAGCCCTGGGGGGTAAAAAGAAAAAAAAAGAGTTTGCTGTTAGAATGAAAAGGGCTGCTAGTGTGAAGGGAGGATGAGAAAACAGGAAAAAGCGACAAGTGATGTACAAAAGGAGCAAAAAATGTGGGGAACATTTATCTATATGCAGACAAACGGTGATTGCAGCTGCTGAGGAAATATTTAAACGCTCCACAGTAAGTTAAAGGTAATGAAGTTCAATATCATCATGCACTGGGACATTATCACCAGTGACAGTGTTATTTCAGCACATTGATTTGCTCCACAGTAAACCAATGGCATTTAAATATGCCAATATGTTGATTTCAATGAAAACACGAATGGCTTGCTTTACTTTCGGCAGGAGCTTCAAAGGCATGAAAGCACATTTTGTTACACATTTGCAATTCTTATATCGCTGCTGCTTCAAAGTCCTTTTTTCTCTGTGGTTTACATCGGGGAATTCAGTGTTCTGTGTCCTTTATACTGACCTTAATGTCTTTCTGCTCTTTGTCCTCTAGGTTTAGCCCCTATGAGTGGTACAACCCGCACCCATGCAACCCAGACTCCGATGTAGTGGAAAACAATTTCACACTGCTCAATAGTTTCTGGTTTGGAGTTGGGGCTCTCATGCAGCAAGGTATTTGCCTCAGCCTGTGATTACAGTTGCTCTATGTAGCTGAAGCTCTCTGTATCCCACTGTCCTTAAGGGCTGGATGTTTTAAAAAACCCACTGGCAAAAGAAAAGGATGTCAAAGGATGCTTGGCAGCTCTTTGTTCACACAGACTAAACATACATTTCTAAATAAGACACACATGTCACAAAACAGCTATAAGCTTCAATGTCATTTTTGCAGTCTATAAGACCAACACAAAGTAGCTCATAACTGTGTAGTAGAAGAAAAGGGGTGTGTGGTTTTCACGTGTTTTTTTTCTTATTTTTATTTACAAATAAGAGTTTCAAAAGTCTATTCAGCCGCCTGTGAGTCAGTACTTGGTGGACAACTAACTTTGGCTGCAATTACAATTACATGTGTGTCTCTACAAGCCTTGCACATCTGGGGACTTATATTTTTGCTCATTCGTCTTTGCAAAACAGCTGAAGTTCAGTCAGGTTGGATGAAGAGTGTCTCTCAATATTTCTTAATGTGATTTTGGTCTGAAATTTGACTGGACCATAATTCTCCATAAATATGCTTTTATCTAAACTATGCCATTGTAGCTGTCACTGTATGTTTAGCGTGATGGTTTTAGTTGTAGCTCTGCCCCAGTCTCAAGTCATTTGCAGACTCTAACAGGTTTACTTCAAACACTGCTCCATTCATCTTCCCATTAACTCTCCACAACTTCCTGTGTCTCTGCTTAAGAATAGAACCCCCACAGCATGATACTACTACTACCATGTTCAACAGTAGGCGTACTTTGTTCAGGTTTATGTGCAATGCTAGTTTTTCCACTGTAAATATTGTTTTGCGTGTAAGCCAGAAATGTACATTTTGGTCTCGTCTAATCAAAGCAGTGAGTTCAAAATATTTGCTGTTTTCCCTACATGGCTTGCAGCAAACAGCTAACAGGACTTTCTTTCATTCCACTGTTAAATAAAGGTCAAACTTGTTGAGCGTATGACTTATAGTTGTCGTGTCAACAAATTCTCCCACTTGAGCTGCAGATTTCTGAATGTCCTACACAGCTGTTGTGGGCCAGGTTAGAGCTTCCTTTGCCTGGTCAGTTTAGTTGGATGGCCATGAGTAGTAGGTTATACCATACTTTTAGCATTTTTAGGTGAGGGATTAAACAGTGCTCTGCTATCATTTTATGTCTGCTGTAACCGATGTAAAACTATCCCCTTATATCTGGTATGTTGTTGGTCTTCGTGATGCTGCTTGTTCATGAATGTTCTGTAAGAATCTCTTAGACATTCACAGGACAGCTGTTTTTGTGCTTAGATTAAATTACACAGATTTGGACTCTGAAGGCTGTTGGGACTGGGTTTTATTTTGGGGTATCATGCTAAAATGTCTGGACACAAATGCATTTGAACATTTGCGAACCATGTCTCATTTCACATTTATGTTCTGTTTTTTTGGTCTGTGAAGCAAAATTCTTGTGATACATCATAAACTGTAGTAGTAATGTGATGAAAGTTCAATTCAATTCAGTTTTATTTATATAGCGCCAATTCACAACACATGTTGTCTCAAGGCACTTCGCAAAATTCAGGTACATACATTCCAATTAGTCCTAACCAAGGGTTTATTAAAACATTTGCAATGGCATGTACTGTAGGTCATATAAAATCAGACCAAATTAATTTTTGCATGGTTGCACTACTAATATTAATGCCTAACATAGAAAAATGCAGTAGAAGTTGGCATAGAAGTCAAAATTATGTTATCTGTATAATACCAAATATGGGGAAATGCAGCATATTTCAGGCTTGGTCTGTTAATTTTTTTTTTTTACCAAACTTTAAGGCTGTTCAATACATTGTACATTCTGCCAACCAACGTAACATTTTTTCTTCAAATAATTTCCAGTACTGATCATTTAAGTAATGATCAGGAAATTTTTTGCAGCGCCTGAGCATGCAGCTGCACCTTGAAAAAAAAGCCATTCAAATACTGAGCACTACGAACTCAAGGATGTAAATAAGACTTTGTTCAACACTTCTAAGAGCAATGAATTGTGTTCAGATTGCAGTTAATGGTTTCTTTAGGTAAATGGACAAAGATAACAGCCTTAGAGCAATAACAGTTTAGTATTAGTTCTTCATAAAGTAAACCTCCAAAATTAGATATTGTCATCTAGTGTAACATTTGCAGCTTAAACGGTTCTTTTCATATGTCTCTATTTATAACTGAGTTTATTTACAAATGCTTCTACACTGAAGTTTATATCTTCTCATTCCTCCAATCCTTGAAATTCTAGGGCTAAGTTCACTAACCTTAATACTTTGGAGATTACAAGCTCATGATTACACATCTGCCAATATCCAGTCTCCTCTTCTCTTGCCAGTGGCCTCTCAGCACCTTGAGCTCAGCAGGGTGTGGAGTCAGGATGTGAGGTTACCTTGGGTGCATGACTCTCTGGCTCTCCCTTCTCCACGCTGTTCTGAACAATCAATACCGACTGTGTTTGATTTATAATCGTTGATTTATGCAAATACTCTCCTCCCAGCAGACGTATTAGACAGTACTTTTGGGTTTCTCTTGCATTAATTAAAGGATTCACTTCTAGATAATTTAGCTTGTTTGAAGTGTTTGAAATCATCTGGTGTTCAGAGGTCCCTTGAGTAATACACGATTGAAGGTAGTTGCAGATGTACTGAAGCTACAAAAAGTCAGTTCTCAAAGCAAGTGTAACTGACAGTCGTGTGGTGTTTTTTAAATGATGATGAGAAGATTAGAACCATAATGAGATAAATCTGTTTTGCAGCATAACATTTATTCCTACCACTTCCCCACACCTCAGGCTCCGAGCTCATGCCCAAGGCCCTGTCAACTCGAATAGTCGGAGGCATCTGGTGGTTTTTTACCCTCATCATCATTTCGTCATACACAGCCAACTTAGCTGCTTTCCTCACTGTGGAGAGGATGGAGTCCCCAATAGACTCCGCTGATGACCTGGCTAAACAAACAAAAATCTTGTACGGGGTGGTGGAGGATGGCGCCACCATGACATTCTTCAAGGTAATGTAAATATCTCCCAGCAGAAATTTACTCAGCGTTATTTTGGTTTGTTTAGGTGTCTTTCAGATTTGAAAATAGTCAACTTGCCCAAACAGGAGTCAGAAACAAAAAAAGAGAAGTGGCATAATGCACAGGTTTCAGAAAATATTAATTTCTACTTGAGATTCAACCATTTTCACTGCTACTCATTCCCATGTTTTTTTAAATACTTAACTATACAGAAAACTGATATGCAGTGATTTAAGTACATGGATAAAAAAATGTTTTTTTATGTGTATAAATTGGAAATGCTTAAGTACAAACTGGGCCCACAAACTGGCAAAGGTGCAACTTGACCTAAAGCTTTTGTGGATGTACACACACAATCATACATTTTCCTCAAAGGTACACCACTCACTGTTGTTTCCCAAAGAAAGGCTGCCCAGTTCCTTTTAATTACTAACTAGATGTGGTAAATAAATAAAACATCGAGAAATGCCCTTAACCTGCATTTCTACTAAAAGATCAGCAGGGGGAGAATCACAGGACTATAAAAAAACAACAACTCCCATTTTGTACTAAAGGTCAAAACTTTAGAGCTCCAAGTTGGGAAAATCCAACTTAAACCCTCCCTAAGGAAAATGGAATTAGAAAAATGTGTTGTTACTGGGCTTGTTTGGATAAAACGCTTAAAAATATCAGCTTGTATTGCTAACATTAGCTGGTCTGGTCAAATAGTTCAACAATTTGCAAATCCCAATTGTTTTCCTATTTTATGTAATAGATGCTGATGTCCATTTTGTTACTAGTGTTCCAGTTTAGGGAGAAACATTAGAGTAGCATAACAAAGCTTGACATGGTTGTTGTGACAGCTGTATGTTTCCAATGTATATAACTAAGTTAAACAGACACTTTTTTTCTGCTCTTCAGATACAGTTTTGTTATACAAGTGCAATGTCATATTCAATAAATTAGAATATGCATTCTGATAAAGCTCATTTGTTGGTTTAAAAGTACCTTTTGAAAATAATATATTAAACATGCTTTTCATTAAGCTCCTATTTCTGTTTTAAAAATGTTTTTTATTGGTCTGATTGAATATTCTAATCTTAAATGTCATATTTTTCATTAGGAGGCTATAGTTCTTAATCATAATTATTTTCCAACTTTTAAATAGGACCCTAATAAAATGGTATACGTTTTGGCTCATAAAAGTTTTATTGAAAGCTTTATTTCCCTTACTTTTTCATACAAAAACTTGTATAAATTTGTGTTTCTCTAATCAGAATGCAATGACCTGCTCTGCTCTGGCTATTTGCAGAAGACAAAGATCTCTACGTATGATAAGATGTGGGAGTTCATGAACAGCAGGAGGCAATCTGTGATGGTGAAGAGTGTGGAGGAGGGCATCCAACGTGTTTTGACCTCCGATTACGCCTTCCTTATGGAGTCCACTACTATTGAGTTTGTCACCCAGCGCAACTGCAACCTCACACAGATTGGAGGCCTTATAGACTCCAAAGCGTATGGAGTAGGAACACCTATGGGTAAATCACCTGAAACCACATCCTTTTTCTTTGGATTGATTTGTATTTGCTATGTTAATCATAATAGAGAGATATGAAAAATACAGCAATACAGATAAAAGTATGTTTTTGGATTATAATTAGTCTCTGGGAATGTTAAATATGAATGTTTTCTTTGTTTGTTTTTGTCGCTAGAGTCATGGTTATTAGTGTTTCACAGAGTTGGATATAGATAGATAAAAACCAAATGCCTGGAAAGGTTTGATCAAAATTTGTCTCTGTCCACACTGTAACCTTTGGGATCACACAGGCATGGCTGTGGAAAACAAGAAGCCTCTTGAAAGCCAAAACATCATACAGCACCTTGCATAAATATTCATACCTCTTGTGCTTGTTGGCATTTTCTCTCTTCCAACTACTAACATCATTGTATTTTATTGGGATTTTAAGCAACAGAGCAACACAAAGTGGAGCATAATTGTGACATGTAAGAAAATTAAACATCGTTTTCAATTTAATTTGCAAATAAACATCTGAGACCCTGATATAAAATCCAGGCACAGAAAAACATGTAAAAGAATGTGCTCTGATCAGATAAGACTATAACTGCCATTTGTCATGGCCTACTTTCAAAGTTTTATGTTCTGTGGAAAACTAACTATACTCATCACCCTGAACACACCATCCCTATGGTGAAACATGGTGGTGGGAGCATCATGATGTGCAAAAGCATTTCATCAGCAGGAACAAGAAGGCTGGTCAAAGTCCATGAGAAGATGGATGGAGCTAATTATAGAGTAGCCCTGAAACAGAACCTGTTGCAAGCTGCTGAGGACTTGAAAATGAGGTGGATGTTCACCTTCCAAATTCTGTTTTTAGTTTTCAATTCAGTTTATTTATATAGCACCATTTCACAACACATGTCGTCTCAAGGCACTTTACAAAGTCAATTCAATCAATTCATACAGATTTCAAGTACATACATTCCAATTAATCCTAACTTTCGAACAGTGCAGTCATATTCAGTTTATTATTCAAATTGGTTAAAAGGTTTTTCTATCTAAGGAAACCCAGCAGATTGCATTGAGTCAGAGACTTGTAGCAGTCACTCCTACTGGAAGAGCATGTAGCGACAGTGGACAGTCACTGGCGTTGACTTTGCAGCAATCCTTCATACTGAGCATGCATGTAGCGACAGTGGAAAGGAAAACTCCCCCTTAACAGGAAGAAACCTCCAGCAGAACCAGGCTCAGGGTCAGCAGCCATCTGCCACGACCGACTGGGGGTTTGAGAGAACACATAGAAGCACTGATCCAGGAGTACTTTCTATGGGAAAGAAAAGTTAAACATGTAAGAATTATGATTATTGATTAATTAATATTCATCAAGAATTATAATTTAAAATCAAAATTTGGAAAATATTAATTTCTTAACCAAAAAAATCATCACTTACGAGCAGAAATCAGAGATGTCATCTGGAAAACTGGCTCAAAGCTTTTTAATAATTATTAATTATTAACCAAAACCACAAACTGTCACCGTTTATTCAACCGCTTCACAGAAGGTGGAGGGTCTTTGACCTTGTTTTGACAGATAAATCACTCTTGCACGAAATAAACACAAACGCTTCTCTTAATTATATATATCAAGATTTATTGCAGCCAAATAATCCTGATATAACATTATTCTGGTCCAAAAACCTTCACCTAACTAACGAGCACTATTCTACACAAAAAGGGAATAAAAATGACTACCTAACAATAATAATAAAAGAAAAATATATGTGCATTTAGTGTCTATGAAGATCAAACCATCAGTTTTATGGACAAAATATGGTTTAAATGGAAAGAGATGTTCTCCTGTTGTCTTGATGTATCGCTTGCAGCGATCAGCTGATAAAACGCCCCAAGCCTTGACAAAGAGTTAAACTCTGAGGCGGTTAAAGTGGAAAAACTCCAGTAATAAAACTGGAACAAAGAGTGGTCAGACCACGAGGTACAGACCACAGTTGCTTTGAATGAAAAACTTTTAAAAGTCCAACTTCTAACTCCTGGCTGATTTGGGATCAGCCGGACAAATCAAAACACACAATTCAGCAGCGCTTGCGCAGTAAATCAAAACACCACTCAGCATAACACAATTCAATAAGTATTGGATGCAACAAGTTGATACCATGGATTAGCTACTGGTGATTCTAAATCACCTTAACTATGCCTCATCCTGCCCAGACCTCTAAATGCACCTATTCGGTTTAATATGAAAGGAACAAAATTACGCTGACGTTGATTTCTTCTCTCCACTGGTTGAGGCTGGATCAGGTCTGAAGAAAAAGGAGGGGGAAGGGGGGACCACGCGTCGTGATCAAATTAAGGAAAAAACGGTAACTTCTCATCCGTCCAGGAGGGGAAAAGATGAAGAACCGTTAGTCCACTGCATACACAAGGAGGAAAACTCATCTCCTTGGAAAATAGAGCCTCTGTAGGTTTTCACCTACGCCGAGTGTGGCGTGGTCTTCGATCGGGAAATAAATCCTCTGATCTTCTCGTATCAGACAGATTCCCATTCCGGGAATGGCCTTGTGGAGCAAAAGTTCGCCAGCGAGCTTTGTTTCTCCAGATATGCGCCTCCTATACGCTGTCTGAGACAGGCGGGAAAATGGCACCGAAACTTTGCATCTTAGCCGGTTTATACTCCCAGTGACGTCAGAGCTGCGACGTCTGTTGAGCTGTGCATGTCAAAATGTGTGACCAAAATGGATGGCACCAACATACATTAATGTTAGTAGCTCCTTTAGTGGCTTCATCTAGCAGAGAAAGACAGCAGATGAACTCTGAGCCAGTTTTCAAGTCTAGAGTATAAAGAGAGCACATACAGTTAGTTGCAATAAAAGCTCAGTCAGTAGCTATGTCTAGGAGAGAGACAGGGTTATACACTGAGAGACAGTGTTTAATCAAAACATATTTAATTGTTAGAATGGCCCAGTCTTGATCCGGACTTCAATTTTATTTACAGTCAGGAATTGCAAGTTGCTTCAGAAGCTCCTTCCTCCCTTCAGCTGTAAGACTCCACAATAAAAACTTATAAATGTACAATACAGCCAATACATGTGTATGTTTCACTTCATTTCTAGATCATTTAATTTCTATGTACATAGTGTTCATTTTTGTTGTAACTTTATTCTTAGTTTTGGCATTCATTTTTAATGTTTCATTTTTATTTTTTGTTGCCTTGATTGCACGTTTTGCTCTATTTGTTTTTATTATTAGTTTTTCTTTAAGTTATCCTTCTAGATGTGTACCTTTTCACTCAGTCTTGCTCCTGTGACAATTCAGTTAGCCCTTTGAGGAAAAATAAAAATCTTATCTTTCAAAAACAACAAAATAAAAAAAAAGATGTGTCATTTCCTTCCTCTTCACAATTATGCATTATTTTGTGTTTGTTTGTCACATAAGAGACATGTGAAATGCATTAAGGTCTGTGGTTCTTCTGTGCTAAAATGTGACTTTCCAAGACACTAATCCCTTTTACTAATTGGAAGTTGTTTTTAATCATTAGATAGCAACTAAAAGCACTTAAGAAGAAGGTTCAAATGAGCACCTGCACAAGTTTCACCTGCTGGCGTGAGCCTGCTTGTGCCAAAACTATTATTATGGTCCTGGAATAAAACATCTTTCAAACTATATTATTGTTACCACAGAACCAGAGCAAAATAGCACACATATCAAAGCCATAACATACTGATAATGCTGGCCAGAAGCTGTAAATACTTCTAGGACCAGTATCACAGAGGTTAGAGTGGTCGCAACAAGGCCACAGAGATGGCTCTTACCAGCTGTAATAGTGGTGCCTATAATCAGTAATATGAAAGCCATCAAACTAGAGAGAATCATTTCTGGCTTCTCACATCTGGACCTGACTTATGCCTTTGACTGCGGGCCAGTTATGAGTCGGCTGGGATGCAGTCATCGCCATGGTGATGGGGAAGCTAAAGAGATGCAATGAAATATATCATTTTGGCTGTGCAAGTGCAGAAATATTTACAGTAACGCCCTTGAGATGACATATAGAACCTAAAGATGGATTTACTGTTTCATTCTTGTGGGGATACAGTGTAGGATAAAATCAAATCAGTTTTCATAAAAGTTCAAATTTAAATGTTTAATTCCAAAGCAATTTCTGACCACTAACGCTTTTCTCCCTCTAACAGTGTTATTCATTGCTCAATAGGCAAATTACAGCCATATTAATGTTTCCATAGAGGTTTTGAGAAAGTGAATTTCTTTATTAGTTTAAAGGAAGGAACAATACCAGTACTTTTTCCTTTTCTTTTTAATGGTGTCTTTGTCCTCATTTCTTTGCCCAACAACTATGAAAACCTTGGCTGTTACATCAACTTAAAAGCTTTTGCAGCTTTAAACCAGAAGCAGCTACGTATTACAGCTTAACCTTTTGCAGCTTCTCAGCTTTCAAACATGTTTTCGCCCTAAAACACAAATGCGTCATCTTCTGCGCTATCGACTTAAACTGTGATCCTATTAATGCTTGAGGCCAGACAGTGGTAAAAATGATGGATGTCCTCGGGTGTTGAATATCTGTTAGGTAGCTGCGTATGCACAGGGTGTCAGGAGCAACGCTTTTCCATTTGCCCAGATCCCGCACTCCATATCCTCCTCTCTAAGGACCCATCCTATTAGCATTTATCCAAGGCCTGCTTTGTTAGGCCATCATTAATCATTTGAAATATGAGAGAAGCCAGAACCGAGGGACTCGGAGACTCGATAGATCTCTCATCTTTAAATGAAGTGGGGAAATGCTCCTCACATGCAAGCTCCCATGCATACACACAAGTGTGTTTTGAGACCTGTACTTGCTCCAGAGTGTGAAATGCATACAAGTGAGGCTAAGTATCTCTGGAAAAAAAAAATGCTGCAAAAAATCTTCACTTGCTCAAAGTGTCATATTCTGTTTTGTTCCAACACTTGTCAGTGTAAACACATAGAGACTGAAGATGAAAGGATGATGGATGATGATGTATAAATGATAGATGATACAGCGGGGAATTAGCAAAAGAAGCTGACAGGTTAAACTCCATCAGGGTGACAAACAAAGTGATGCTACCAACTACCTGGAGCCATATTTTATTAATTTCCCTTGAGTTCAGAACAGAACGTTTTCATGTTTTTTAAAATAATCTATAACAAAACATATTTGTTTCTTGTCACGGCTTGTAATCCATAGAGCCAAGTGTCTAAAATAGAGATGTACAACCAGGCATTAATTATGCATGAGTTTATAATCACACAAATAGATTAATACGCCTTTAGAGCAGTGAAAAACAGGAAGCATACGAGCTCAACGTAAGTGTTAATCTTACTTTTGGTTTGATTAAGAGTATAGCTCTGCCGTAAATAGGAAAGGGCCGCGACTCAGCTGCTTTGTGACGATTGCTCCAGCTTTGATCATGCCAGCAACCACTGAGCCTCAATGTCACTAAAGTCTGGCTCTTTCCCACTTTCCGTGGATTTGGGTCCTTTCGCCTGACATGCACAAAAAAACACAGCAATTGTGGAACTTTTATCTGCAGTACCCACATATAATCCCAAACACATACGGGAACTGTGTGATGTTCGCCCCATAGGGCTTTTCTTTTTTTTATGGCGCTATTTCTGTTGCATGAAAGTGTCTGTGAACAGCAGCTAATTTGTCAAAATCGACTGCGGTTCTGCTGCACAAAAAGCCAAATTATTGTTGCCAGCTCCCTGCGCGTTATAATCCGCATGCTGCAAAGATGAGTGAGAATTTTGGAATCATTCTGTGAATATACGGATTAGCTGGATTTGAAGAAGGACTTACAAAAAAAAACTCCCTCTAAGAAGCTAACAATAACATGACAGGTTTTATGATCACAAATCTCAATGTGTTTCACACACCCACAAACAAAACAAGGCCTGTACCAGACCCTCAAACATGTTCCCCAGTCTCATGTTGTGCTTTTTGTACCCACAGGCTCTCCTTATAGAGACAAGATCACAATAGCTATTCTTCAGCTGCAAGAGGAAGGGAAGCTGCACATGATGAAGGAGAAGTGGTGGAGAGGCAACGGCTGTCCAGAGGAGGAGAGCAAAGAGGCGAGCGCTCTTGGAGTGCAGAACATCGGGGGGATCTTCATTGTGTTGGCTGCAGGGCTGGTGCTGTCAGTGTTTGTTGCCGTGGGGGAGGTCCTTTACAAGTCCAAACAGAACGCCCAACTGGAAAAGGTACAGGAGCCATTTTTGTCAGGATTATGGGAATTGGCCACGATGATAGCTAATGGTAAACAGTTCCAGGGTCATTGGTCATTGTTCAAAGACGTGTTTGTGTTTCACACTGTAATTGAGCTTCAAATCTGGGGAAAAAGTCATCATCATGTGCACTGAGACAAAATACATTCACACTCCAAAAACTGGGGCAGGTGCACAGCTACAAAATGAGTATTTAAAATAACAAAAAGGCTCAAACACTGCAGGAGTCCATTCCTGGCTCATTTATTGCACTGTTTTGAAGCAGAGAGGTGATATTTTGACTGGTTCCCTCTGCAGTTCAGTCCTCTGAATTCTGCAGATTTGAAGACTTTTTGTTCAGTCAAAGTAACCATCATGCAATTAAGTGTTTTGGATGAAAGACTTTTAAATCTTTAAAAATGGTTTACAACATGCACAGTGGGTTATTTGGGATAAACTTAGAAGAAAAATGAAGCATTCGGTCTTCTTGAGTTCAGACCTGCCATCAGTTATAATGAATCTGATCCAATAAAGTTCAGCTGTCTTATCAGGATTTTCCTGACATTTGCTCATTTATATCCATTTTTCTTTCCTTCAAATATACACCATGATGAAGTGAAGACAGTCTGTGGTCTTCACATTTAGCAGTGAAGGCAGTCATCAATAACTGAAACAGTTTTATTTGAATTTTCTGTCAAGTTCTGTTTTGTTCTACCATTGAGAACAATATCCTGTTTTCTCCTTATACCTCTATATATTTTAGGAGTAGAAGGAGTAGAAGAAGTAGTAGTAGTTGCAAAACAGAATTAATCACCAGTGAAAGATATTACCCACAGTGAAATTTGGTGGTAGCAGCTTCATGCTCTTGGACTAATTTCTTTCCGATAGAACACGTTTTTTTTGTCAAGGTGGATTAAATTATAAATTATGTCAGTTTTTGGCCACAGTCATCAGATGTCTGCTAATAGGATGAAGATGAAGAGAGAACTAATTTTCAGCATCACAGTGAGCCAAGCATACATCCAAATCTATGTAACTATGACTTCATGAAAGGAAAATTTGTGGCATAACCGAATCCAGAACTAAATCTGATAGAAATGGGTTGTGGACATGAGATATCATCATAATCTGACAGGTTTGGAGAACCTCTGCAAATTAGATCAAAAATTCATAAGTAAAGATGTGGGATGCCGATAGTCCTACTAAAGACTGAATGATGAAATTAATTTAAAATATGCTTCAGTAAAGTATTAGCTTAAGGCTGATTATCGTGGCCAGCTTTTAATATTTTCCTACAAACAAATGTGTTTATTTTATAAGGTTTTGGAGACATAAAAGAAGAAAGTTTTGAAATTATTTATCATGGTCTAAATTTTTTTACCTCACATAACTCAGAAATTTTAACAGGGTTGTGCACAGGTTTGATATTCACTGTATCTTTGTGTCCCAAACCTGGAGAAGTAAGCTGTGAAATCATAAAAAATGTAAATTACATGTTATTTGTGTTTTACTTTTAGCATTTAGGTGAATTTTGCATTGCAAGTTTCCTGACCATCTGGCATATTTTCTTCGAAAGATTTGAAGGAAGTCTCTAGGATTTAGCTAAATCTTACAGTCTGCCACTCCAGACAAATGTGGCTATATTTACACTGAAAGAGGTAGTCAGCACTCAGATTTTTGTAGTATTTCACTGTAGTAAAGACATTTCAGAGGAAGATATAAAAACAAAAGGCACTTTTCAAAGCACTTTTTTTTCATATTCTCTCTCACAATATTTGCAAGGCTGAACTTACAACATAATCAATCATCCAACCCTTTTCAGCCAAATCATACAAAAGATTAGAGACATTCATGGGCAATACAGGGAGCTTTTAATGGGTAATATGCAACAAATTTCAACAACAAAGCTTTGGCTTGGGTTAGGTAGTTTTCTCTGTTTTCCAGGGTTTAGGAAATTGTATTGGTTGAAGTTTTTGATCCTTTTTTCTTTTTATGAGAATATAGTTTTTAAAAGGCTTAAACCATTTTCCACAGAGGACTTCTTAAGAAGGAATTTCCATCTAAGCTGTTCTGGTGCTAAACCAAGGGCCAGCTTCGCACCATCATTTTGCTGTTTCTATCCCTAAATCACTCACTCGAGAAGTAGAAACTAGCAATATATTGGCACCAATACTTTGCTGGGCCAGAGGAAGAATTGTTTTTATCAGGGGTGGGTTCATGTAAAACAATGAGTTTAATGAGTTACTTTCACTTTTAAGGCTGCATAATTTAGACAAGGGCAACAAAGTGATGAGCTTTAACAACAGGGAAAAGTAAAACATAAGTTTATTGTCTCTCGTCGGCCAACTGTTTTATTTTTAGATCAGCGATCACAACGTAAAGATAGGTTTAACACTGCACAGAATTGCTTTTAGAGCTACCTTTTCAGTTGAATTTATAAACATCGATTGTGACTCCATTTATAAACACTGTTGATGGTTTAATATCCCCAGCTGGCATTTAAAACTATAGCTTGAAATGGTGTGTGTAACTCACATTTACAGCGTGTTTATGGATCTAAATATGAGTTACTGGTTGGATACGCTAGTCGGCACTCTAAAAAGGAAGAAAACACGGACTGTACCTAAAAACAATGATCATAAAATAAATTGGTGGTATTAAGACATTGCTTTGCAGAGATACCGAGATAAATACTGTGTTTTCTGTACATAAAGGGTGTCCCTGCCCTGTGATCCTCAGCAGAATATTACAGATGAAAGCAGTTAAGAACCAGCTCTTGCTTCTGCCCTGGTGTCAGACTTGAACTGGTTTGGTGGCAAAATCTTCCTTTAATTCTGTTATAGATCATAATGTGCATCATTACATTTATTTTTATTATAAATAAGAAACATATTAAGCACTTACAGCTGCCATCACTGTAAATAAAGCCACCTGAGTAAAATAAATACCGCAGATAAAAATGTCTTTTAATGAGCATACATTGCGCCATTTTTGCACTGTCTTTCTTCCCCCTCAGGTTATGTTTCTAGAGACTAAAAATATTATATACTCCATGATCTCTGCTATATTTTAAAACACTAGTGCACATGATTCATCAGGCAGAGTGGAGTATGTATTTTAGTATAATGTAATGCGTGCAATTGCATTTCCTCATAATTGCTAAAGTCCCTAGATAGCATTTTTAAATTATTTACGTCTCGAGAATTAACACAGGGCAGCAGTGTTAGTTAGTTTGCAGACTGCATATATTTCATAGCACATCTCAGCTATCATTAATCAAGAGCTTCAGGACTGGGTCACAATATTCAGATGATTTGCAAATGCCAGGATTTTCTAGGCTTCCAAGGTGCTTCTAATTTGCATACAGACAACAAGCCTGTCCTTTCCCAGCCTGTAAGCCTTTTCTGCTTTTTACCTTCCTCCTTTTTCACTATCTATTAATTCTCTAATTATTTATTTTGTATTATATATATATATATATATATATATATATACAAAATTTTATTCTTATTCCAGACAACGATGTCTAATAAATAGAAAACAATGCCTGGTGCTATCTACTGATATCAATCTCGAACACCCACACACATAAACAAACCAAAAAATTTAAAAAAATAACTGTCATATTTTTATGCTCTCGCTTTTTTTGTATATCTTCTCCCCTCCTACACCCTTTGAATTTGAATTACATCCTGCATAATTGGGTCAGGAAAGTATGAGAATTGGATTTGCCAAAGTTGGTGCGAAGGCATATTGACATTTTATAGGATTTTATTTCACATACATAATTTAGGCACAACAGAATCTCATATTGCCAAAGTCACATAACACCAAGATGTTTTAAACAGGTTACCAATATTTTTGGATTTAATCTTCTTAAGTGGGTTTTATGACCTCATGGTATTGTCAATATATATATATATATTATAATATATATATATATATATATATATATATAGTATATATATATATATATACATATATGTTTATATGTATATATATATTATATTATATTTTATTTTTCCTTCTGGATTTCGCTCTTTGCAAGGAAGAAAAGGCTGTACAACAATATTTAGACTTTTATGTGACAATTATACTGACAAGAGGAAATGTTTACAGAGAATTGTAAATCTCTGTCTCTTACTCAAATTGATCATTTAGGACTTATACGTTCAGATCTGCTTTCCTTGTTGCTATTCCAATCTGTATAGCCTAAGTATCCTGATTTTATTTTTTATGTTTGCAAACAATATCTGCATTTACTTTCATTAATGTCTTTTCGATCTTTATTTTGTCCATAATAATCCCTAGTATTGCAGCAGCAATCAATTTCTTAACAAATATTACATCATTATTGTCAGTTTCTTGCCTCAAGCAGCAGCGACTGGAGCTTTAAACCCAGTTGGTTTTTATTGTTTGTGGCACTGAAGAAGCATTAGAAAGTGTGTTTTTTTCGGCTGTCAAAAAAGAATTCAGTCTCTCAGTCCCTGCCACTTCAGTTTTATTGTCTATTCATTACAACATAGATTTTTAGGGCTGCCAGGTCTGCACCCTTCTCTCTAATGGCTGAAAATATAGCAACATAACCCAAAACTTTATACAAGCAGCAGCAAAATAATATACATATATTTTTATATACAGTAAGCTAAGATGCAGTAAGGTTACTTATAGCACTGCAAAAGGAAAAGAAAACACCTGAAACCAAATGTCCTTCTGTTGCTTCTGTTTGTGCAAAAGCCGACATCAGTATGCAACACAGCTAGCAGCAATTTAAAGCCCTCTTTATTTTTTCCATGCGGTGACCAATAAGGCAGTGACTTCTGTAACAAGGGTCACTCTGGAGTGTCCTTTGTCACTCTAGGAAAAGTACATTTATTTTCGGCTCAATCCGCTATAAAGCAGGGGGTTTTGTTTTTTTGGATGAAGATTAGCACATTTGATTATGTCTGTAAGATAAGTAATTGCTTCTTATGGAATAAAAATGTATGATGAAATGCTGAGGTGGCAACGATCTGATCAACTGAGAATGCATAGAACGTGACATGCTCAAAATGGAGACTGGGTAGCAGAGCTGTAAATCTGAACGGAACAATTATATGACTACCTTTTTAGAGTGATTTGATTTTACAGCTGCATGTACAGAAACAGTATTTACATGTGTTTTCGACTTTTTCATAGCTCAGTGTATGGGTACAGTTGGATAGACATGCTCTGTAAGCAGCAAACTTACTTCTATGCAGACAAAGAAGTGATAGTGTCTGTTGCATAAGCCTCTTGTTCAGGATCTGCTGTGCAACTCTGAGTTAAGAATCAAAGCCAACAATGAAAAGGTAGAGACTTTCCCAATCAATCAGCCAGTACATAAGTTGTATACCTTGGAGACTCTGGATGCAGGCAGGTGGACAGACATATCTGATCAAAGGAATTACACTGAATTTATTGGCAGGTCTTCCTGCTGCTTGAAAAATATGAGATATGACACTTGCTGCTCCCTGTTTGATCTCCTACCTATTAAGAAAGGCATCCCCTGGACAGGAAAAACAGTTTTTAAATGTATATAAAATGACAAAAATGTTACTGGTTTCTTGCATTTAGTGACTTTGCTAAATAGTTCTCAGAATTACCATTTATAATAAGGATAGTTTAGAGAAACTGTAGTAGTATCCTGTGATAGACATGCAGATTTAGTTAGTTATGACAGCTGATGTGAGAATACACCACTACTCAATCTCTTATAACCAGGTTTTTGCAAATGCTATTTTAATCCATAAGACAATACATTCAACATGTTTTTGGTGAGAGGGTTATGCATTCAGTTTTTGACTGAACATTAAATCATATCCTTATTACACAACAAAATCTACATTTATTTTAGATTTGATAACAGAAACACCAACTTATGACAACATGAAACACCCAGAGAAATGCATTATGTGCTACATAGCAACTTTTGGAAAATACACATACTGCAGGGCAATTCCGTGCAAACCTCAATAGCTACTATTCTGTATGCACAAACACTTTTGAGGCCTACAAGTATATTTTATGCAAGGGCTAGGTCTGCTATGAAATCTGCCTCCAATGAGTCTTTTTACCCTGTTTACTGGCAAATTTACAGTGCTTTGCAAAAGTATTTACACCTTTCAATATTTTTTTTTCTCAAATTTTGAGTATTTTATTGTGATTTATGTGATAAACCAGCATAAATTCGTTCATCATAAGTGAAAGGGAAATGATAAATGGTTTTCCCATTAGTTCTGATCAGCTTCTCTGTATCTGCTGAAGAAAATGATCTCCACAGCATGATGCTGCCACCAAAACATTTCGCAGTGGTGATGGTGTGGTGTGTTCAGAGTGATCTGCAGCATAAGGTAGTTTATGAAGGGCAAATAGTTCAGCTTTGGCTTCATCTGGCTGAAACGCCTTCGAGTGGCAAACTTCAGACAGGATTCCATCCGGCTTTCTTGCAAATATGGCTTTCGTCTTGTCACCCATCCATAATGCCCAGATTTCTGAAGCGCACAAATAATAGTTTTACTATAAAAAGATTCTTCACCTGAGCTGTAAATTTCTCTAGCTCCTTCAAAGTTACCATGGACCTTTTCCTGCTTTTGTTTTTAATGTTCTCTTTGCCTGCCCTGTCAGATTAGGTGGATAACCAGGCCAGGTCTCAACAGGTTTGGAGTGGTGCCACACTTTTTCTGTTTTTTGATGATGGACCGTGAGATGTTTAAAGCTTATGATACTGTTTTTAAACCTAAACTGGCATGTCACACTTTTTGAATTTGCATTTGAAAAAAAAGAAATGAAAACTACATGTTCTTTTTTTTTCCTGTTTTAATTCCACATCAGCATTGATAATGTTCAGTTTGCATTGGTTGGAGGAGTGTAACAAAGAATAACAACTGTTCAACCTTTGTCCTTCTTCTGCATTTCCTTTTGCAGCGATCATTTTGCAGTGCCATGATGGATGAGCTGCGCGTCTCTCTAAAGTGCCAACGTCGTCTCAAACAAAAGCCTCAGCCTCCTGCCATCGTCAAGACAGAGGAGGTCATTAACATGCACACGTTCAACGACAGGAGACTGCCAGGGAAGGAAACCATGGCATGAAAACTGACAACACCCTGAAACATTCCCCTCAATAAAAATCACTGAGGGGAGACAGGGGTCAAATTAACAAAGACCTATCCACGGGCTGAGGTTAGAAATAACAACAGGATTCCTTTTTGAACCAACATGCTTATGTAGACAGATGTTTCCTGTGGAAATACAGATACCTGAGCAGTGTCCCCTGACTGTGACAATGACTTTTTGAAAGGAGCTGGAAACTGCAGCTGTCTCCCAGGTTGGAAGGGTAAAGTATGTAAACTTGAAAGCAGATCCAAGCAGGTTTGGGACAATAAACATATGCTGGTTCACACCAGAAGTGGATTTGAACACAAACACACATGTATACACAGACACTTACTTTGTAATATGACACTCGTTACTGCTGTGCATAAGGAAAGACTCGGTTTGAACAGTGAATTCAGTTGTAGTTTTTCTGTTGATGTCATTGCCCTTTGTCTTACTTTCATGTCTGTGGCCCCTTCCTTCAGTGGCTTGAATTTCTCTTAAATCATTTAAACAAACAGTAATTTCACACCAAAAACTTTACAAGTAGTCAGCACCATCTGGTTTATTATGAACTGATGTATAAAAGTGATAATTAGTTTGGAATCATCTATGCCGATTTTGTCAAATACTTGTCATTTTCTTCTATATGTGCCAAAGTTCTGCCATTGTGAAGAACTTCCTACGCCTGTTTCTGTTTGACGCTTCTACAAGCAATGTAATCTGTCAAGCTCCTTACTCATGTCCGCCCTTAAACACTGTCAGTGGTTTTCACTCTGTATCGATTGTTGTTTGAAAGGCGGGATTTCTACAAAAGTGTTCGTTTTTGTACAAGAACAACAAAGTTTTGTAGTACTTTGTATAGTACAGTAAACCCTCCTGTGAACAAAATATGTAGCAGATACCAACTCAGCCCTCAGACTCTTGACAACAAAGCTTCAGGCTCTGCTGTGTAGAGTCCATTGCTTTCATAAATATGAGATTCAGTCTTTTGTCTGCCAGTCTCACTGGGGCCAGCGGTACATACTGTTTTGGGACAATGTATTGGACTTTGGTGGGGGGAGAGCAATAGAATTGTAAATGAAGAGATGCTCGAAGTAGGCAAAGGTGGTGATTACCCACACTCTTGTTCCATCAGCGAAGAGTGTGTGTAATGAACAGTAGCTGTGACGAGTCACCATGAAAGACATGGTAAAACATGCAAATGTTGCTTTTGTGGAATATTAATACAACCGTAGTTTTGTAGATCTGTTGTACTATGATGAGATTTTTTTTCTTAGTAAGTCCTAAAAGTTTTATTTTTTAAACCAGTGAAATTTATAGGTTTCGCATATAAATATCAGAGACTTAAAGATAAAAAGTACATTATTTAAATAACATGAATTATATAAACAGGCTTAATTAAAACACATATAATAAACGCTTTTCATTAATGAATAGCTATTTTCAGTTCATATATTGTGTATATACTGCAAATTGTTCTGACTTAGTTTGAAAATTATCACTTTTAGGACTCATATTTAGTGGCATCTCAATAAATTAGAATATCATTGAAAAACGTATTTCAAGTTCAAATTGTTAACTCATAGTATATAATTATAAATGTGGCTTACAGCTAAACGTCAGCTAAATCAGCTTCTCACAAAATTAGAATATTGCATAAGACTTAAAAAAATACGTTTTATTATATAAATGGCGTGATGCTGAAAAGTATTTTCATGTACTGTAAAGTACCTGGACTCAATATTTGATTGGGGCACCTTTTGCATGAATTACTGCATCAGTGCGGTGTGGCATAAAGGTGCTCAGCCTGTAGATCTTCTGTGTTAAGAAAACCCCAAAAAATTTGTATTTAAAACAAACAATAGTTCTGGATTTTGTGCCTCTACACTCCTATCCAGACTATCAGGCCTTGACTTTCAAATGAAATGCAAAAGTCACTTGCTTCTGAAAAGAGGACTTTAGTCCAGTTCCTTTTCTGTTTCCTATTTGTAGTACAAGAAATGTAACAGTTGTAGCCCATGATGTGGATAAGTCTGTGTTTTATGGCCCCTTAAGTACTGACTCCAGCAAATCTTTCATATTTGTTTTCAGGCTGTGGTGTTTCCTGCATTTTGTGCTCCTTTTTCTACCAACATTTTTCCTTCCACTCAACTATTCGTTAATACATCTGGTTATAGCACTATCTGAACAGCCAGCATCTTTAGAAATAACCTTGGTAGTTTACGGTTCTTTTGGAGGGTGTCACTGATTGTCTGTTAGACAAGTCAAGTCTGCAGTCTCCCCCGTGACCTCTTTGCCCATAACATAACCTTTCTGTGTGTCAGAATTATTTTTTATTGGTCTTGTGTGATATTCACGTTTTTCTGAGAAACACACTTTTTTAGCTGTGAGCCATAATCACAAAATTGCCAGAAATAAACACTTGAAATATATCAGTTTCTTTGTTACGAATTGTAATATAACTCATTATTTTAACAGCATTACAAACAGGGCTGAAAGTGAGCCGCTACGGTCCGGTACTGTGTACCACTAAAAGATTCTGCGCCGGTACGCAGTACCGGGAAGAGGGAAGAGAGGCTGTCTGCTATGAAGCCATCATCCACAACCATTTACGGCCTAAAAAATTCACGAGAACACAAAGAAGATCAGATCCGTTACCAATAGAAAGTCTAAAACACGACTTAATCTGTTTATAAATATAATTATTTTCCCCTCATTCCAAATTGTTTCTGAACTGTTCTGCTATACTGGAGCCTCAATGCTCTTGCTTTGCTTCTCTCCCCTCGGAGCTTGAGGCTTTTGTGAACAGCCAGCCTTTAAAATGAGCACCGCTACATTTAATGTCTGTCTGCTCGCTGCTAAATACCCCAGTTAAAATCAATGGGAGAGTAAGTAGTTCTGTTTCATGTTATTTTGCTGAATTACAACAACACAGTACAGCTCGAAACGACCGCTTATGACCAGAGATTTCACATACACTACACAAGAGCGCATGCGCTCTTACCTCCAAAACAGAGCCGTTGCCAAGGAGATTGGTGCGTTCGATGTAATGGACTAGGAGATTTTACACAGGTGGTGCACAGACATAAAAAAACGTCGCTTGCGTTAGGACAGGACGAACAATAAATCACTTACCATCTACAGACTTTTAATTAAAAACCGCAAAAACAACCGAACTGTCAAATTTTTAATTTATATGAAATCAAAACTTGACCACAATGTAGAGAACAATAATTGTTCAAACGAAAAGACCGAAACGGAAGATGAAAAGTTATGCATTAGAAAATGGTTTATCATTGTTTCATACATGGCAGTTCTTTAACAATTGAAATATATATATATATTTTATATATATAATATAATATTATATAATATATAATAAAAATATATAACATATACAGTATATATAATATATTTTATATATATACTGTATATGTATTATAATATATATATTTCACATTGTCAAGTGATTCTAATTTCTGCCTTATACAGACGGCCTACAGTAAAGTAAGATATTGATAAATTTTAATTAGTTTGAGTTTGGACTTTGCTGAGAGAGAGAGATCTAAATATATATATATATATATATATATATATATATATATATAATATTATAATATATATATATATGTATATATATAATACATACCCCCAGTGCCTCCCCAGCCCCCCTTCTAGCTCCGCCCCGAAGTACCGGCAAGAATTTAAAACTACTTTCACCCCTGATTACAAATAAATCAACTTTTCAGTGATAATCTAATTTACTAAGATGTATCTGTAAATGACCTCAAAAGTGGGCCATAATGATAGGGGTGGGCAGTGTATGAATGCTGAAAACAGTGCATCTGCAGGAAATCTGAAGGTGGGATAATCAGGAGCTTGAATAGTAAATGTCCCACCTGAGCTCAAAAACCGGGTTGTTCTTCATTCTTCTTACCTCGAGTAGGCTTCATGATCTTGAGTGCTTGATGTTGATGATAGCTTGCGGGCTGAGCAAAATTATTTATCCACTAATTGTCTCCAGATGTGTGTTCTCTTCATGATGTAACACGATAACATTTGGTCCAACAATCCTTCCTGTCTGTTAATTCTGTTCCCTGCTGTGAAATGACAAGCACACCTGATAGGTTACTGCTCCCACTGCCCCTACCTTGACCTATTTATTCAATTCATCTGGTATTGCAGGTGTTAGAAGACACAAATGCTTACATGCGACCCTCTAATGATTGGACATTTAAGGAGTACTGTAATTGAACTATTATATAAAAAGTGACAAGAGGGATTATATATTTAAGCTTCTGGTGATCTACTAGTGTTGCTTGTCATTTTCCATTTAGCTATATCTAGTGGTGCAAACAGATTGAAAATCTTAAAACAATCTTCAGTTGAATCCAAAGGCTTAGTGGTCAAAAAAGCAATGTGAGCTCATGGAGTTTGACATTGATGCAAGGTTTTACAAAAACTGTCATTAAAGATCTCATAACTGTAGTTCTGCCTCATATTTTTCACATAATTCCAATTACACTTTGTAAAAGAGATCAAGTAATCAGACATACGGTGCTTACGCTTTTTATACTTTGCCATCCCTATGACTAGTGTGTTTCCACATTGTTTCCAAGGAGCCTGTCTTTCTTAAAATCTTTTTAAAATGAAGGTTTTATGAAAGAGTCCAACTTAAGTTCCAAATTCAATGTCCTTTTCCAAGACTG
This sequence comes from Crenichthys baileyi, assembly GCA_036173005.1. NCBI lineage: Eukaryota > Metazoa > Chordata > Actinopteri > Cyprinodontiformes > Goodeidae > Crenichthys > Crenichthys baileyi. The sequence goes on from JAHHUM010001458.1 coordinate 101,606, forward strand.
GCAATATTTTCTTTTTTTAGACTTAATTCTGATCTGCTATTTAAGCATAAAAACAACTTCCAAACTCAAAATATTAACCAGTTTTGGGTTTGCAAGTAACAACTTAGCAAATAGATATTTCAGATGTTTAGACTGAATTATCGTAAATCAATTATTTTTATTTTTGTGCCGCAAAGACTATCTTGTTTTAAGCATATGCTGCACAATAAGTGTGGGACAAAGAAAGGACAAAAATGTCAAATGAAGGTCTGAAGAATATTTTTTAAAAACTGTCAGACAATTTCCATCTAAAAAAATTACAAAACAATATGGTCTTCTCTTTTTTTAAAGTCTTAAGGCACTTTTTAACTAGCAACCTGTGTCAAAGACACACTCTATTCCTATTTCCTTAGCTGAATCTATGAAAAACAAGATAATACAGTTTGTTACAAATAAAATAGGATTTAGCACCAACAAAGTGGTTCTCAAGAGCTATAAACTGAAAATGTGGCTTAGATGATGCATGTTTTTGCTCCTATTTCCGGTGTTTTGCATTTTTATTTTCCCAAAGACAAATACTTTCAAAGATACAATGCATTTTGACATTATGTCACAGCACAACCACTTTATCATACTTTGTCAGTATGTTTTTTGTGATAGATTAAACACAAAGATCTGTAATGATGGTAAGTTAGAAGACAAAAGGGTACATGGAGTTCAGAATTTTTTTATATAAAAATCTCAAATTTTTTGCATGCATTTGTGTTGATGCTCAATGATTCAGTACATTGTAGAACCACCTTTTGCTGCAATTACAGCTACAAGACTTTTGGGTATGTTTCTACTGGCTTTGCACATCTAGAGACTGAAATTGTTGCCCATACTTTTGGTGTAAAATAACTCAAGATCGATCAGATTGGATGAAAAGTTTCTGTCAACATATATGCTCAAATCTTTCCACACATCCTCATTTGGATTTAGCTCTGGACCTTGAGTGGGCCATGCTAACAGATTAATATGTTTAAATTTAAGCCAATCCATCGTCATGCCGCCTGCATGTTTGAGCACTGCCCTATTGGAAGGTGAAGTTCCCCCCTACCCTCTAAGTCTAAAGTGTTTAGCAGCTTTTAACAGGTTTTCTTCCAGGATTGCTGAGTATTTATCTGCATTCATCTGCCCATCCAACTCTGACCAGCTTCCATGTTTCTGCTGAATAAAGGCATTCCCACAACATGATGAAGCCACCACCATGTTTCATTATGGGAAAGTTGTTTTCAGGGTCTTAGTTTTTTGTCACACAAATTAAATGTAAAATTTTGGTCTCATTTGACCAGAGCACCTTAGGGCCATGTAGGGCGTGCAACAAGCACGCCCTACATGGCCCTAAGGCTTACTACATGGCCCTAAGGCTTACTGCAAATTGCAAAGGGAATATTTAGGGATTTCTTTCAACCATTGTTTTCTTTTGCCATATTTCCATTAAGTCAGATTTTTCGAATAGCTGACAGATTATCCCACCAGAGCTGTGGATCTATGCTGTTCCTCCAGAGTTTCCACAGGCCTTTTGGCAACATCTCTGATTAATGATTTGAAATGGATTAAATCCGTACACGTTCAAAACTTGAAATATTGTTGCTGTTTTAAACCTTTTTGCAGATTGATCTAAATGTTGTGTGTTCCTATGGCACTTCAATAATGCACTTCTTCACATAAAGTCCTCAAGGAATTACATTGAAATTAGTTGTTGTAAAGGGATAAAATATTTCTTTCAACCTAAAACATGATTATCTGTTATCAAATTCTTTATGTTTCCAAGCACACATTGCACAATATTTTGTCATGGTCAGACAAAAGACCTGAAAATAAAATGAGTGAAAAAGCAGCCAAAATCCAAAGGAAAAAAAAAAAGGAACCCCGAAGAATTATTGTTTGCTTTAAAAAATTTCAAGAAACCCTGGCTCCTTCGAAGCAAAATGTAAAGAAAATAGAGACAACTTTAGATTTCTGTGGCGTAAAGCTGTTGCCATCATGCATAACAACAAATATAACACCTCACAATATTCTCAACTGCCAGGTTAACTTATTCAATGCCTGAAATACTTGATTTATAAGTGAAGACAGAACTGAAAGCATGTTGGACAAGGTTTTATTTTGCACTTGCTCCTAGGCTGCTTGTGCATACATCCCCTCAGCTGTGAAACTTTCTCTTTGACTCAGACATGGTTCTCTGGAAGTTACACTGAAAATTGCCTCTGCAGCTGCAGCTCTGCTGCCACCACACAAATGGCCACCCTGTTCGTCCTCCAAAGTGACAGCGAAGGTCAGAGCATGCTTCAGTGCGTTCAGCGGGGACCGTTTAGCCTGTCACACTTATTTCCATCATATTAAATCTTCTTCCTTCTTCTCCTAAGTGGTCATTGGGAAGGTATCCTTGGATAACATCTTGTTCATCAGGCAATTAATAGCCAAGATTGCATTGTGGACAGAATATTGCTTTCTGAATGTGACTTTGGTTTGTCATATAGATATCATAAGCAAATCGAGTCTGTCAAGACAGGTTTTGCAAAGGAGGACATTGGCTCCTCTGCTCATTTCCTTGTGAGTTTAATAATTCATGATTACAAATCACAGATTAATATCATGTATTGTCTGCTTGAATTGTATTTCCTTGTGACAAGAGTACAGCCCTTGTACAGAAACCACATCCAAAGAAGAGAATATATAAAGTAAAATATATTCTTTGTTCATATTTTTCACCAAAGCACTATTTTTTATTAAGTCCCAGGTTTTGCAGGGTATTTTTTAGAAACCCTGACTGAAAATATATTTAAAGTTTTCATTTGCAGCACCTATTTTATTTTATTCATCCTGTATTAAGCCAAGATGATCTCTGCTTGCAAGGACTTTATGTCAAGATAAGAAATATTTTTTTTCCAGAGTTGCAGTGGTACGTCTACGACTAAGGCGTTATCTTGAATACCCTAACACCTATTAGGTGGCTGGTTATTGCATTTTGGTACAAGATTTATGATTCTGAGCTGACTAATTTGGTGACATGCATCATCAAACTCTTGTCCTCAGTGGGTTACATTGACAAAAGAGTTTTGTATTTAAGCTAATAAAATTTACCTTAACATGTATAAGTGGGCTCAAAATGGTCTTATTCTGTAAGAACTTGTACAATGTGTTCAGCACTGATACATAGTAGAGGTGTGAATGCAGCAGTCCATTGTATTTGCATGCCTTGCTTTGTGCAAAAAGCAGCTGCAATAAAGCAGACTGGGAGGGTGGAGCACCGTGCAACACATCAGGACAGAAATGGTCCAAATGCAGTTTGTGACAGAGCATCTTTGATTGCACTAGAATAAGAAGACAAGATGACAGAGAAAATAAAGAAGAAAGCTACAAGCTAATCTGCATGATGATGGTGATGAATATGTTGCTGTATCCAGCATTTCTCTGCTTTGCCTTCCTGTCTGTTGGCAGGCTTCCAACATAAGCTAGCTGATTGTCTCGTTTTTCTTAAAAAGATGTCTTGTATTTGAACATATTATAGGGTTTTTAACTTATTTTTTGGTGGCTGTGGCTCAGGGGGAAGTTTAGTTGTCTAACAGTTGGAAATGTTTGGGTTCAATTCCAGCTTTGATGCCATCTTTGTCACGATGTGGTTTTGTGTCGGACCAAAGTGCAGACAAGAGCTCGGAAAAATCATCTTTGTAAATCCAAAAACGGTTTATTTACAAAGCCCAAACAAGTGCAAAAACCCTGCAGGCATGAACCAGAGTCCAAATACAAAACTCACAAAATACTGCAGGTTCTCCCAGGCAAAGAATTCCAGGCGTGGCAAAATAAACAAAGCATAATCAAGGACATGGACGACGGGTGACGAGCAACAAGGAACCAGCAACAAACAATGACACCAAACCAACTAATATTCTGTGGGGGAACAAAGAGCAGGTAATCAAAGGAACAAGGAACAAAAGGAACAAGGCCAAAAAACAAAGTCCAAAATGTCACACCGTGACATAACCCCCCCCTCAAGGTCGGATTCTAGACGACCTCTTAGCAACCAGACGGCAAAGTCCCAAAAAGAAAAAACAAAACAACCCGACCAGGGCGGGCGGAGGGGGTCCTGGAATGAGGGGAAGAGTCCAAAACACAAAACGACCCACCCAGGGCGGGCGGAGGGAGGCCTTGGAAGGAGGGCAAGAGTCCGAAAACAAAAATACCCCCAATAAACAAAACAAAACCAGAGTCTAGAATCTCCAGGAACGAGAACAGAGACAAAAAAAAAAATCCATGAGGCCGATGATCCGGGGGCCTGCAATGACGAAGCCAGCGAAGAGGCCGATGATCCGGGGGCCTGCAATGACGAAGCCAGCGAAGAGGCCGATGATCCGGGGGCCTGAGGCGACGAAGCCAACGAAGAGGCAGGCACCTCGGAGGTCTGCGGCGAGGATGCAGGCGCCTCGGAGGTCTGCGGCGAGGATGCAGGCGCCTCGGAGGTCTGCGGCGAGGATGCAGGCGCCTCGGAGGTCTGCGGCGAGGATGCAGGCTGCCAGGAGGCCGGCAGCAAGGCCAGCGATGAAGGAGCCGATGGTCCAGTGGTCTGCAGCGAAGTGGCTGTTGATCCGGAGCCCGGCGGCGAAGGAGCAACCGTCCCGGAGGTCTGTGGCGTGGTCTGGTGAACCCACGAAGCAAGATCCTCAGCGACTTGAACCTGGCGTCCGGCTTGGAACCACGCAGAGACCTTGAAGACTTGGCCCTGGCGTTCGGCTTGGACCCAGGCAGAGACCCTGAAGACTTGGCCCTGGCGTCCGGCATGGACCCAGGCAGAGACCCTGAAGACTTGGCCCTGGCGTCCGGCATGGACCCAGGCAGTGACCCTGAAGACTTGGCCCTGGCGTCCGGCATGGAACCAGGCAGAGACCCTGAAGACTTGGCCCTGGCGTCCGGTTTGGAACCAGGCAGAGACCTTGAAGACTTGGCACTGGGGTCCGGCGTGGACCCAGGCAGAGACCTTGAAGACTTGGCCCTGGTGTCCGGCGTGGACCCAGGCTGGAACCCTGAAGACTTGGCCCTGGCGTCCGACTCGGACCCAGGCATAGTGTCATGAGGCGCACGATCAGGCGCATAGTCAATCGTAAAGCCTGGCGCCCAAGGCAAAAAGTCAGGCTGTGGTTCAGGCGCCACGTAGTCAGGCTGTGGTTCAGGCGCCACGTAGTCAGGCTGTGGTAGGTCTGGCGTGGAAACTGGCTGGAGTTCGTTTGACGTGGAAACTGGCTGGAGTGTGTCTGGCGTGGAAACTGGCTGGAGTGTGTCTGGCGTGGAAACTGGCTGGAGTGTGTCTGGCATGGAAACTGGCTGAAATGTCAAGCAGTAGTGTGTCATAAGGTCAGTCGTGCCCGAAACATAGTCCATCTGGCCCCAGTTAGTCTGGCCAGGAGCACAGTCCGTCTGGCCAGGAGCAGAGTCCGTCTGGCCAGGAGCAGAGTCCGTCTGGACTCTCGAAACTCTGGAACTTGGGTCAGAGGCGGTTCGTCCTCGAACCCCTCCCGAAACTCTGGAACTTGGGTCAGAGGCGGTTCGTCCTCGAACCCCTCTCGAAACTCTGGAACTTGGGTCAGAGGCGGTTCGTCCTCGAACCCCTCTCGAAAACTCTGGAACTTGGGTCAGAGGCGGTTCGTCCTCGAACCCTCTCGAAACTCTGGAACTTGGGTCAGAGGCGGTTCGTCCTCGAACCCCTCTCGAAACTCTGGAACTTGGGTCAGAGGCGGTTCGTCCTCGAACCCCTCTCGAAACTCTGGAACTTGGGTCAGAGGCGGTTCGTCCTCGAACCCCTCTCGAAACTCTGGAACTTGGGTCAGAGGCGGTTCGTCCTCGAACCCCTCTCGAAACTCTGGAACTTGGGTCAGAGGCGGTTCGTCCTCGAACCCCTCTCGAAACTCTGGAACTTGGGTCAGAGGCTCTGTAGACCCGGCGGCGGCCGGCTGGGGCTCTGTAAGCTTGGCTGCGTGTTGGGGCTCAGGATACTTGGCTGCATGCCGTGAGTCCAGAGGCTTGGCTGCATGCCGTGAGTCCAGAGGCTTGGCTGCATTCCGTGAGTCCAGAGGCTTGGCTGCATGCCGTGAGTCCAGAGGCTTGGCTGCATGCCGTGAGTCCAGAGGCTCGGCTGCATGCCGTGAGTCCAGAGGCTCGGCTGCATGCCGTGAGTCCAGAGGCTCGGCTGCATGCCGTGAGTCCAGAGACCCGGCGGTGGTTGGAACTAGAACAGAATCCGAACTGCTATTTTCCAGAATTATTCTTTGATGCTCTGTTTCTAGAACCTCCACCGTAAACGGGCTCTGAAAAAAGTTTCCCCCCTCTCTATTATCCAGCACTTCATCTGGTCTAGGACCTTCAGCTTCTGTTTCCACAAGCTGGGCGAATCCATGAGGCGACTGAGCAGGTCATTAAGGACTGTGCATCTCTTCTGTTCTTCCTTCGCTTGTTCCAAGAAGAATAGGGGTGCAGTCCCCGAGGCCAGATAAGTAGCCACCGCTACAGTAAACGTAGGGAATTCAGCTCTGGCCGCCTCCAGCACCGATATTTTGGTGATGGCTGCTGGTTTAGATGGCTCTGCAGGAGCCGCTGCTGACGTGGATGGCTCAGGCGAAGCTGCTGCTGACGTGGATGGCTCCGGCGAAGCTGCTGCTGGCAGGTTGAGCCTGGCTGGAGTTGCTGCAGCTGGGGTGGAGTGTTTGCGGCAAGGGCGACGTCGATGTGAGGAGGTGGAGGTGGCCGAGACTGCCGGAAGCAAACCGGAACGCTTCCGACCCGGTATGAGGACAGGAGACACCGGCGTCGGCAGGATTAATCCGGCTTCCTCCATTTCTTGGAGCAACAGAGGCGAGGGTAAAATCTCCACCTCTTCCTCATGCATTTTCCTTAAATCCTCCTCCTCTCGGCGTAACTTTCAGCTCTGTCTGCTTGGTCCTTTTGGCTGGTTCCTTCTGTCACGATGTGGTTTTGGGTCGGACCAAAGTGCAGACAAGAGCTCGGAAAAATCACCTTTGTAAATTCAAAAACGGTTTATTTACAAAGCCCAAACAAGTGCAAAAACCCTGCAAGCATGAACCAGAGTCCAAATACAAAACTCACAAAATACTGCAGGTTCTCCCAGGCAAAGAATTCCAGGCGTGGCAAAATAAACAAAGCATAATCAAGGACATGGACGACGGGGTGACGAGCAACAAGGAACCAGCAACAAACAATGACACCAAACCAACTAATATACTGTGGGGGAACAAAGAGCAGGTAATCAAAGGAACAAGGAACAGGTGCGACAAGGAGGCAGGGAAGCAGGAGGAACAGGTGAAACAAATACAAAGGCTGACGAGGAGTGAAAAGACTAAATAAACAATAAACAGAAAACACAAACCAAGCAAGATAATAAATCAGAGGAGGGAAGGAACAAGAATAACTATGAACTAAAGTAAACAGAGAAACTAGAAGAAAACATAGAAACATCAAAGCAAAATTTAAAACATCACAAGAGGCCAAAAAACAAAGTCCAAAATGTCACACTGCGACAATCTTGGGCAAGGCACTTAACCCCAAAATGCATAGTGATCTGTGCAAGGGTGTATGATCAAATTATGTGTGTGCATTGTTAGTGTGGCTATAGTGTAAAGTTACTTTAGGTGGTATGACTAGAAAACCACTTTATATTTTCAATTCATTTACTATTTATTTAGAAAACAGACAATAAGATGTAAAGGGGAGTTACTTGACAGTTTTTTGAACATTGGGTAAATGCTGTAGACAGGAATAAGGTTTAGTCAGACGGTTCTGCCAAAGAGATGAAGGACACACAATTAGTGTTCAAACAGATACGTATAACATTTATTGATTCTATTTTCTTTTCTGTAAAACATTTTACAAACTTTAGAATCTATGCACTTCAAATTTGCCTGAGGAACCTTTGACATGCTAGTAATCAATAAGCAAAACGAGATTTAAAACAAGGTTTTAGAGACTTAAAAAACAAGACTCTCATTCATTTCTTCATGTGGAGATAATGGCACTCGCTGTGGTTGGCTGGAGTCCAGAAGCCTTAGAAATGGCTTCGTAACTCTTTCAAGGCACATAGATGTCAATGACTTTGTTTCCCGTCTCTTTTTCTTCTAGATCAGAGTATTATGCATTGGTTTGTGACTTCTCTTAGCCTACTTCATGTTGTTATGCAGGTTTTTTTCAAGTGATTTCTTGATTCTATGGGTCAAGCAACAATCAAGCAAATTCCTTTTATATAGCACTGTATGTTTGTGCTGATGTTAGCATTTGAACGCTTATGTACTTGGGCTGATTTTAGTGGTACTCAGAAGACTATAGTTTGATTTCAGTAATTTACTATGTAAACATGAATTAATCAACAGTCATGTAGAGCTAATAAGTATAACAGTCAACAGCTTCAGTTCTAAAGTTCTGAAGCTGTTGACCAGGAAGGAGTGCTGCTGTGTTAAGGGAACCTTTAAATCTATAAAGTGAACCTATAAATCTAAACTCGAATTTGGGAATGACATCAAACTCAGTTCAATAATCAATAATAATTTTTTTATTGGTTATTGCACATGTACATTACAACGAAATTTGTCCTCTTCATTCAACCTCATTCTGTTTCCAAGCTGAAAAAGCAGCAGGTTTTGTTAATTTATATGTTCTTTAAATTAAACAGTGGACAGAACAGTACAACTGCCTTCATTGAACATGTTATTACTGTGTTTGAAAGCACAAAATGCAGAGAAACCCATTGTTAATAGCTTGTATTGCGTTTCTCAGCATTTTGTACTTTCAAACACAGTAATAACATGTTCACAGAAGGCAGTTATACTCTACTTTCCATGTTTTATTTTAGTGAGATTAAAATTTTCAAACGTGCAAAAAAACCCTGTTTTTTCACTACATGTCAAAAGTTTGAGATTCAAGGCAGCTTTATTGGATTTTAAGGTTAGCCTGAGACTCTTCTGTTAACTTTTCCATTTTAAAACTTGGAAATATCAACTTCAGTGTGAAAATCCATCCAACCGGTTTCTTATCCTGCTTAATCATTACAAGGTTATCATAGTGTTCTAGTGACTGGGTCAATGGGTGAGAGGGGGGCATAACCTGGACTGGTCCCTAGTCCATTGTCAGGCAATGCAGAGGCAACCATGCATGCATACACTCAGACCCAAGGGCAATTTGTAGAGGGCATGAATACGGAGACCATCCAAACTCCATGCAGAAGGTTTTCTGGCTCAGATTCAAACCTTGGTTCTTCTTGCTGCAAGACCACAGCACTTTTAACTGTACCAGCACCCAGTCCACTGGGTAAAAATAAAATTAATAATTAAACTGCTTCCTTTAACCAATCAAGTGGTGGTGGTGGATAAGAAAGAAGACATAAAGCTTAAGATGTTTTATCGCTCTGCTATTTTAAAATGTCTGTCAATTTTGCAGTCTTTGAAAAACTTGGCAACACTGAGATGGTATATCTTATACAACATTTGAGAGCAGCTGCAATGGATAATTCTCCATCTGCGTACATTTCAGAGCTGTAGAAATGAGCTTTGGCTTATGCCTGTGAGTTCAGCCTGTATAATGTGAATTACAATAAAAGTGGAACTGCTGAAGGTGATTATTAGCTACACATTAAGGCAAGCCTCTTCCTCCAAGAGATAAGACGAGAGTGGAGTTCATTATAATAAATGTTGGCCTACTGCAAAGAAATTAAATGATCATCTTCAAACTACAGGAATTTCTTTTGCATGTTTGCGTGTGACCTGAATGTGGGTTTCTACAGTTCCACATGTTCACATGGATATAAACTCAAATTTAGCTGCAAATTAATTTCAATTTAAAGGAATTATCTTTTGCGTCTTGTAGCAATTCCTTGGGTTGTGGTTGTATATCTGTGTGTCTTTTCTCCCAGTGGCAGATGTGTTGTGGTGGGTGGCAGCTGCAGAATAGATGAGCACAGATTGCTAAGTGATTCACCCTGCTCCTGGCATCTCCGTTACCCCATGAGTCTTTTCACTGACAGTGTTTTCATTTCTATTGGCTTTATGTGTAACTAGCATGGCTTGGTGCTTTGACAGCTCTGTCAGGAAAATTACAATTCAGGACTCTTTGCTTGGAAGTTATTTCCTTTCCCGTGACCCATTCTGCAGAAAAACAGAGGGGCTGTAACTGAACATGACACAGAATCCCATTTTTGAAATGGACATGTTGATGGTGCTAAGTCTGATAAAATCCCCAGACTGATGTTACAAATTAGCTCACCATCTGATGGCACATTTTTATGCAAACACCAGAAATAACAGTGCTGAGTATTGAACCAGTCACATCTCCTGATGTGTGAATTGTGTTTTGTTCACTGCTGTCAAACAGTGCCCTCATCCCTTCTCCAAAAATCCCCCATTTGGTTCTCTCAAACAAACGTTCTGCCTCCTTCCCCCTTCCATCTGCCTTTGAGTCATTCATAGTGTTGATTCCACCTCTGGAGGAATACATCAGGCATAACGCCTGTTTCTTTCATCAGGGCATCAGCTTTAAAGTAATTTTCCTGCTCTCACAGGGAGCCAAATGGAGACGAGAAGATGTCGATTCTCTCATCTCTTTGTCTGTCCCCTTTGATCTCTTCCAACATGAATTCCCAAAGCACAAGAAGTAAATGGGATTTTTCCCCCTCTCTTTCTCTGGAGCATGGTTGATCATACAAAATTGACCAGAAATGACTCCTAATGACCCCTGTGTTTTACTCGGAAAAGAGAATACCCCCACAACACACTCCTTACTATCATTATGCCAAGTGCATTTTAGCGATGGATGAATTTTTCAGGGTGCACTTGTAGATATAATAGTCCAAACCACTGATCCTGGGAACATCTTTGTGAGTGTGTGCGAGAGATGAGACAGATTTTGCAACCAAAAAACGAGGGTTTGAGCAGAGCACACACGCCAGTGCGTATTGTTGACTGTTGCATTTACAGTCAGCAGCTGTGATTTATCTTCTATTCCCTATGCAGGAGCCCCCTCTATCTCAAAGAAAAGGTTAAAGCATATAGCCTGGAGGCAGTGCTACAAAGGTCAACATGCAGTTTAGGCATGAGGAATAGAGAAAAGGGATTGAGAAGATATGTAGTTTTCTCCTTTTTTCGGCTCGCATGCTACCTCTGATACCCTGAAAACTACGGTGGCCCTGAAGTGCAAACCACATCAACAAATCACTAGTCACAACTACAAATTTCAAAACACAACAACATATCCGAAACACTACGACATCTTACAAAAACACAACATTAATTAAAACACAACAACATTAACTAAGCACAATTACAAATAACAAAACACAACATTAACTCAAAACACAACATTAACTAAAACGCAACATTAACTCAAAAACAACAACATTAACTTACAACACAACATTAACTAAAACACAATATTAACTAAGCACAATTACAAATAACAAAAACACAACAACATTAACTAAGCACAATTACAAATAACAAAAACACAACAACATTAACTAAGCACAATTACAAATAACAAAAACACAACAACATTAACTAAAACACAACATTTACTTAGCACAATTACAAATAACAAAAACACAACAACATTAACTAAGCACAATTACAAATAACAAAAACACAATGACATTAACTAAACTGAAGAGGATAGGTCCCAGTGGGAAAACCTGGGAAATCTCTGATTGGACGACGGCACTTTTGGCTTTTGAACCGGAAGTTAGGGCTTTAGCGCGTTTCTTATAAACATGAATATTACTGGTGATCCAGATGTAGCTACCGCTATCCACGAATATTTTGAGTCAGGACATACATATGAGGTGATACTGGACATGCTTAGGACTAACCACAACGTTTCAGTTAGTGTGCGTACGCTGAAGACGCATTTGAAAGAAGCTGGACTGTACAGACGACGCAACTACTCTCCACTTCATGAGGTGAGACATGCCATTATGACAGAGCTGAGAGGACCAGGGCACTTGTTCGGCTATCGGACCATGTGGCAAGTTCTCAAACAAAAACATAAGCTACGTGTCAAACGTGATGGGGTTATGAGGCTGCTGAGACATCTGAATCCTCAAGGAATCACCCTGAGGACTCGCAGGAGGTTTACGAGACGCACATATCACTCCATGGGGCCCAATTACATATGGCATGTAGATTGTTACGACAAACTGAAGCCATTCGGCTTGGCGCTCTCAGGATGTATAGATGGTTTTTCAAGAAGAATGATGTGACTTGTTTGTGAAAATACAAACAACAATCCTGTGATTGCTCTCAATTATATAAACTGTGTCAAGAGTCTTGGAGTGATACCAATGAGACTACGAACAAACCTCGGGACTGAGAATGGGACTATGGCAGCAACACAGTGTAGCCTCCGTCATGTGCGTACGGACTATGCTGGATCATCAAGCCACAGTTACAGATTGTCAAAAGGGAATCAACGCATGGAGTTATGGTGGTCTTTTTCCAGAAGAGTAAGGTGGGTACATCTGTGTTTGGTAGATGCGATGTACAGTGGAAGCTAATCAGCATTCAATTTTTAACATTTTCTTGTTTTGCACACTATCGTGCCACATTGAATTTGCTCGCAAAATTACTAACCATTGGCAAATGAGTATTTTCCACTGTCTGGACAGAAGGTACACCAACATTTTTAGGCTAATTCTGTGGAATAAAGACCCAATATCTTGTTTAACACACATTTCTATCATACAATACCCAAATATGAGCAAAATGGAAAGGGGTAGACTTTTTTTAATAACTAAAAGACCAGGAACAGAACAGTTTAGAATTTAATGTATCCCCAGGGCTCTCAGTTTTGGGGGACTTGGTTTGGAGATCTAAGAGACTCCGGAAACTTCAATGGAAGCCATGAACTCAATGCCTGCTGAGATTCTGCTTCAGCAGTTTTTCTGCAAAAAGACCTGGAAAATGAATGCAAAGACCTCTGGAACAAACACGGATCCGACCAAGCTGACTTGCATCATGTCCCGGGGGGGATTCCAAATGAACTCTATCTATTGCCTCACAGGTAATTGATATCTTCACAGAAAGAAATCCCCGTTTGCATTACATAATAATGCAATATTGTTATAGCAAAAAGTTGGTAAATATTTTTTTAATCATTGTATAAGATACAGTTGTTAATTTATGAGCTGTCACATCTGGTGCTAATTTTAAAAACAAATCCTTTTCCCATAAAACCAATCTGACATTTTTAAACTATTTGTAGTCAGTGTAAAAAATACCCTTTTCATAATTCTTTTATTAATTCTATTCTGATTTTGCAGATATTGTCCAAGAGACTGGGGATTTGCTGTTAGGAGGGGAAAAAGGGAAATGTTTTTTCCCTGAAAAAGGGAAAGGGCAAACTAAAATTGTGGGGTGGTGATCAAAACAGTGAGGAATACCTACAACAGGCTGTACAACAAAATGGACTACAACAGCCACAAGACTGGGAATCGGCCACCGAACTGTATTTATTGCTCAAAGACGTAGCCAGGTTTTAGACAAACTACCTGAAACTAAATTTTTAATCTTTTGTTTCCCGTTCCTTCAGCTAAAATGAAAAGTGATACATTATTCAGAACATACAAAACAGCAAGTGGATTCAAACAATTAAAATGAACTGTGAATTCAGTCTAAACCCTGTGAATAAAATTCTGTAGCAGCATGTCCAGCATTTGTTTCAACTTGCCTGTACTGTAAACTATTTAGCTCTAAGAACTAAAAACAGAAAAAATGTTTAGCAAAACAGAAAAGTGGTTATTTGCATCAATGTGTTACAATACTACCTTACAGTGGTAGTATGCCAACAGCATCTGAACTAGACTGGACAGGAACCAGTCACTGACATTTAACCTTTGAGATTTAATAACAGCCGAATCCTGGAGCATTCTGGATCCCAAAGTCCATGTTTGCCTTAAAAACACTGTATGATTCCAAAATTTGCAGCTTCAGTGTATTTGCACAGCTGTTTGCAACTGGAAAAGGGGAATTACTTAAAAACTCGAGGCGTGGAGGTGGCATTATACCTGCTGGTGGAAGTGCTGCCAGACCTGTAGCAAACATCAACAGCTCTTCTATAGATACAGCCGTCCTTTTTTCTGAAAGAAGGTAAACATTGTAGTTGTTGGACTCTGCATTTAGGACAATTAATTTTCTTATTTCTGCATTCCTTTCATTATCACTAAAAAAAACAATTCTAAACATAACACATTTTTTAATGATAACACAATCCATCCATGCCAACCTTCAGAATCAAGGAGATAATCTGCCCAAAAGCCTAGTGTTTTGGCCTCCTTTTGCCACCTGTTGCTTCCTACTGGGCTGAGATCTATTCTGAACATGGTCTCCAAGTCTGAAGCAGTCAGGGCCTAGGCAGAGAAGCATAAGACTGGGGACAGAACACTGGAATGCTGCTGCAATGCATGGAGGAAACCAGGACTTGCCAGTCCATCTTTGAATCTGTTAAGGATAAATGTAACAGTGATGTATTTTATTTATACCATAGATATGAACTATTCCATATCCGTCAACGTGTGTAAATGCCAATGAGAGTTTTATTTTGATATATTTGGACAAATTTTAAATGAATAATGTCATACAACAAGTAAAGCTCAGGTGTTTATGTAGGACCACTCATATATAAACCATTCACAGTGCTCAGAAATCTTTAGTAAAAGCAAGAAACAAAGAAAGATAATTATAATTTAAGCATTTTTTGAAATAATGTTTTCACACTGCAAAAAAAAACAAAGTTTGTCAAATAGACATTTTTTTAGAAATCCCTTTTAAAAAGTAGTCATGTAGCATGAATGATTCTAAAGAACTTTTAGAGTTCTGGTGACAGAGAAACTCTATTATACATACATTTCTTGGTGGATGATACAAGTTGTGAAACTTTAAATTTGGCAAGTAATGATTTGTTGTTTCTCATCAGATTGCATGGTTGTTACTTAATTAGCTTTTCATAATAAATAAAGTTCTCATGATTTCAATGGCTGCTGTAAACAACTGGCAATGCTTAAGGAATAAGCTTAGAACCGCGTATTCGTTTTAAAATATTTTTCAGCCATTAATGGCAGACAGGTTATTACTTACCGTTGAATGGCACTGTGGTTTCTGTCAATGATGTACCATTTAAGATACTCCTCCATGAAAGCTTGCTTCTCACATGTCTTCACACCTCTGAGGCATCCAGCAGTTTGGAACATGGTACTGTTTTGCAAAATTACATTTTGCAGAGATTCCTCTGATTCTGCTTCCAGGACCTATTGTAAGGAAAACTTCCAAAATATGAATTTGACAACTTTAGACAAGTACAGGATAGAAATTATTCCATTTGTGACTTCAAATTTGTTGAGAGAGACTGAAATATGTCCTTTCAAAACCAGAAATAATTAATTCAACCATAATCTTTATCTGAACGGCAAAATAATCTCCACTTGTCCTGCAGTAAATCTGTTCCCTGAGCTTAGGTTATTTCCTACCTGTTGTAGAACTTTCCCTATCTCCTCGTCTTTCACATCTTCTCCTGTGGTGCTGAAACTTGGATTACCTATCATGTGGTTGACCAGGTTCTTTGAGAGAAAATGTGGTGCTGGTCCTCCATTTACAATGGATACAGCAATCATCTTTCCTGCTAAAAAAATACTCATCTTCCCTGGCAGCTGTTATACAGAGCACAGAATTATTGTGGTTAGTTACTACTTAAATCTGCCTATGATAAAAATATGAACAGATGTTTCAGAAAATTTTGATTTTAGTAGTACAACCACTTCACTATACCTAAAAAGACTCTGAATTGCCTACAAGATAAAGTTTTTTTGGGGGGGTCCATGGAAGATGGGCCGATTTCTCAGATGGCTCATGAGAAGTGTGAGGATTTCACGCCTTGGGCCACCTGTATCCAACCCTTCTTCAAAGCAGCCAGCATCATCATTAAACTTGATGAACATGTCGTTGTCAGAATACGTACTGCCAGTGCCAGATGTGCAATAATTTCATGTGCCTGCACATTTGTTTCTCTAGAAAAAAACATTATTTTAAACACAGTGAATGTACTTATTTACTGATTGATCAAACTTTGCATAATGTGATTATGTGCAGGAACAGGTGCTGGTTAATTCAATGCAAAATGTCTAAATTACTAACACAGGTTCTTCTGTGGGCAGGTCTTTCTCTTTGTCACGAGTAAGATCTTCAACATCGTCTTTGTCATCAATCACATTGGGTTCAAACAGGTTGGTGTAGTTTCTACAGACAGAAAATGTGCACACACCATATATGAAAACAAAAATACATAAGCATGCAGTTTCTAGAACCAAACACTTAATTTATGACAAAAGTCGTATCCCCTGTAATCATTACAGGAGATACTACACACCTGTAACAGGAGCTCTGGACAGTGAGACATTCAGGGGTGCCTGGATTGTTTCTGTTATTCAAATGTATAACCTGAAAACACAAAAATGAGTGAGCGAAAATCCATGTTTGACCAATTTAGAACTATTTTAATATAACAGTTTAAAGGATGGAGAGGAAAATTTGTGGATTGTAGTGCGAGTTGAAAAAAGTTCACATTCTGTATTTTCGCTGCTCACATCCAAAAATTGCTGTAAATGCTACAAATATAACAAAATTGGCAAAACAAAAAAAGACTTAAAAAGAGTTAGTACCTGTTTGGCATCATTTGAAAGCACAAGATCCCCAACACCATTCCTTAGAGGGCAAAGAAAAGCATATATCATTGCATATTACAAAAATATGCGGTCATGGAATAAATTATGAGACCAACCCACTTTTTTCTATGTTCTGTTTATTTTATTGCCCTATAACTCCTCTGTGCATCATGTGACTAAAAACAAAAGAGAAAAAAACAAACAAACAAGGAATGCCTAAAAGCACTGTTTTTGGCAGTGCAATATCATAGCATCAAGTGATTTTGGTCATTCTCGCAACAGATTTTGCAGAAAATGAATAGAGATAAGTTTTCAAAGTAAACTCTTATGAGCTATTTTTGTTATTGTATTTGCCTAAACAAATGTACCTTTACTTGAACCAGACAGTAAAATGAACAAAGGGTTGAAGTCAAGGGGTCCCTAATAATTATTTTTCCATGCCTGTATATTTGACACTTCAAAAAAAAACAAGCATCCCAAAAAAAAACAAGCAATACAAGCACTTTTTAGGATATGTTCCATAACCACATTCAGGACAAAGAAACCAAAAACTAGCATTAATACATACTGCATGCAAAACAGTAAATTGCTAAAAAACTTTTGGTACACATACACCCCAATCATGCTGTGATATATTCTTAAAATATAACTTACTCTGTTTTCAGCCACTTTTTTAAAGGACTGCTTTCATCCAGAGGTTCCCATGGCTGAAGTAAAGACACACAACACATTTCCTATAAACAACAGTTAGATAGTTCAACAGAGCTGAAGTAAAAGGTAAATGGTGCTTGTGATCATCGAACAACCAAAACAAGAGGGACAGACCAAATACATTTTAATTTGTACTTACTAGTGTATCAGCAAGCTCAAACTCTGAGGATTTTTTAATAACAATCTCTGGGTCAGAGTCAGACAAGTCTGACAAATTTCCAACAGCAAAACATAAAAAAAACAACAACAAAAAAATGTATTTCTACCAAGTGATAATACTATATTCGTTAAACAATGTAAGGTCATATCCAAATGCATAAACACAGCATTGGTAAAAACTCATGACTCGGCAGATACCAAAGCTTTCAAGTTTCTAGGAAGTAATTCAATTCAATTCAGTTTATTTATATAGCGCCATTTCACAACACATGTCGTCTCAAGGCACTTCACAAAAGTCAGGTACATACATTCCAATAAATCTTAACCATTGAACAGTGCAGTCAGATTCTGTTATTTATTCAAATTGGATAAAAAGTTTTTCTATCTAAGGAAACCCAGCAGATTGCATCCAGTCAGTGACTTGCAGCATTCCCTCCTCCCGGATGAGCATGTAGAGACAGTGGGACAGTCACTGGCGTGACTTTGCAGCAATCCCTCATACTGAGCATGCATGTAGCGACAGTGGGAGAGGAAAAACTCCCTTTTAACAGGAAAAAACCCAGCAGAACCAGGCTCAGTGTTGAGCGGGCCATCTGCCACGACCGACTGGGGGTTAGAGAGAACAGAGCAGAGACACAAAAAGAACAAAGAAGCACTGATCCAGGAGTACTTTCTATGGGAAGGAAAAGGTAAATGTTAATGGATGTAGCTCCTTTAGTCGTTTCACCTAGAAAGAGGAACAGATAAACTCTGAGCCAGTTTTCAAGTTTAGAGTCTGAAGAGAGCACATAGAGTTAGTTACAGTAAAGCTCAGTCAGTACTATGTCTAGGAGAGAGAAAGGGTTTAAACACTGAAAGACAGGGCCATGTGGATCATTGGTAGAGGGTGAGCATTAAGTTTGTTGCCAGCAGAAGCTTGGAGGATTCCCCTCTCCAGAAAGTTGTTACAGGTAGACACAGAGTCAGGCCAGGTGTAGCTTCTAGAAAGAGAAAAGAGAGAGAACAAAGTTAAAAGCTGAAATAACAGCAAATAATACAAAATTGGAGAGTAGTGTGAGAATGTAGAGAAGAGGGTGAAAGTGGTCATTATGTCCTCCAGCAGCCTAAGCCTATAGCAGCATAACTACAGAGATAGCTCAGGATAACCTAAGCCACTCTTAACTATAAGCTTTATCAAAAAGGAAATTTTAAGCCTAGCCTTAAAAGTAGACAGTTTGTCCATCTAGAGCCCACTGATGGCCATTGTTATACTAAAAACCACAATGTTTGGGATACCTCTCTCTGACAGATTGACCATAACCATTGGAAAAGAGAGGGGGTCATACAGGTAGCAGAAATGGAGGGTGTGTAACTTGACATGTAGGAGCTGATGTATGTATGCGATTGACTTGATTGGTTTATGCCAGTGATGCTTACTTGCACAACTTCAAAATTTACATTTGTTGAAGTTTAGGCAATGTGTGCCAAACTCCACACACAAAAATCACTGCTTACCTTCTTCAAAGTGCCTTTTCAAGCAGATGAAAACAGAAATCCTTAGATATGACTTGCCAACTTCAGCTTTATAAGCAGCAAGAGTAAAAGGTCTTTGTGTCCCAGGGATTTTAATTATCTCTGTCCCATCTGGATATAGAAGAAGGAAAGGCCCATCTTTTACATCTTTGTTGAAGTCCTTCATCTTTTTAACAGCCTGACTGAGCAGAGTGTGGCAGAGATTTCTGGGTCTGTTGTAAGGAAAATAGTTTTTCCACGCTGTGGCCTTAGACCACCCTTCTGAATTACCATCAAGCCAACATTTATCTGAAAGAAAAAAGATGTGAAAGACTGAGAAATGTTTAAAAATATTGTCAAAATTGTTCTTTTTGCTTTTAATTCTTGTGTTACATTTTGCAATAACAACCAAATGGACCAATTAAATACTAATATCAGTCAAAGCAGAATGATGGAAACCTTTACTTTTAAACCACAGATTTGGATACAAACAAATTATAATAATGGTTGGTAATTTATTAATCAATAGCCGATTTACTATTTTGACTGATCATGAATTGAGAATTTGCTATGACTGGTTAACAAGTATTCTGCATAGCTTTGTTACGCTGAACTTTCTTCATACCAGAATCCTTGATAAAAGCTGCTTGTTTTCAGTCGGAGTCATAGCTAACCTACCCGAACTTTTATTTTTCCCTTGTGCTTTAACCCCTTTCTCCCTAGAGAATACTTTTGTCGCTCCTCGTTTTTCTTTTGTCGGTATTCTAGGAAGGTGCTGAAGCTGGAGTCGGGCAGGGTGGGATAGCCTGTCGTGCTAAAGTCAATGGGGACATACCATATATACCATAAAGACAGGGCCATACCATATACCATATAGACATACCATACTAACCAGAGCAACACAGATTTCCCTGGTAAATAGCACCCATGAATGCAACGGACATTTATATTTTTTTTGATAAATGTTGCTGTATTACTGAAACTTAGGTACACTTTTAATTCAGCATTTGAATTTACCAGGCCCATTTAAATAACTACGGGCACGGTCTGGACACCGCTAACGTTAACAAGGTACTACATCCATAGGACAAATAAACAATTTTTCATGCTTATGAACTTACTTGAAGGGTGTGGAGTAGCTCCAACACATATTTCTTGAATCCTCTTGCCACAGCTGCTGGAAAAGTTTGGTGACAGCTCAACCAACTCTTTTCTGCAGCTTGGGCAATACATAGCGCTGTGACTGTCTTCCCGCCTATCCAAACATTGAAAGAGCTAAAGCCCTAACTTCCGGTTGAAAAGCCAAAAGTGGCGTCATCCAATCAGAGCTTTCCCAGGTTTTCCCACTGGGACCTACCTCTTCCGTTTAGTTAATGTTGTTGTGTTTTAGTTAATGTGTTTTTGTTATTTGTAATTGTGCTTAGTTAATGTTGTTGTGTTTTAGTTAATGTTGTGTTTTTGTAAGATGTCGTAGTGTTTTGGATATGTTGTTGTGTTTTTAAATTCGTAGTTGTGACTGGTGATTTGTTGATGTAGTTTGCACTTCAGGGCCACCTTAGAAAACACTCTCTGTGGTGTTTGCAGTATTTATCCTTTAGGATAAATGTCTTCTTATACATCCAGCACCTAATGCCATAAACATACCTGACAAAGCCATCTCAAGAGATTGTATTTAAGAGAAGGAAGAAATATGATGATGGGAAACAGAAGGAAACTGTAAACAAATGGTGTTCATACTGTCCAACCCCCTAAAGCGGTGTGCTTAGAGATGTGCTCAGGAGAAAGTCATAGAGACAGAGCGATGATTATAAAACACACACAGTGTTAAACCATTAAAGAAGAGAGGGAGAAAAGAGCGAGGGCTGTGAAGACACACCAGTGACTTAGTGAGTCAGATGTGTTGAGGTGATTAATCTGTTTTGGCTGTCCTTCACAGGCCTGAGGGTAAGTGAATATTTAGTGGTGCTAGGCTGCCACCTTTTGGAGAAGAGAGAATAATAATACATTTTCAAAAACCCATCATTGTTCTACATCTTGTTCCTTGACTTCACTCTCAGTCTGAGAAATCTGATGGTCATATATTTGATAGAATGTCTGGTTTGAAAACAGTTGCACATTATGGTACTTTTAACACTTAGCGGAGAACAAGTTTTGTTTTATGTCAACAGGAAGCTGTATACTAATCACAGATCAGCACAATACTTAAAGTCAGATGTCTGAACAAAATATTACATTAAAATATTTCCCACAAAATTATAAATATAAGTATTATATAAGTATTATTCATAGGAGGCTGGCTCCCTGGTTTAATTCAGAGCTGCGTACTTTAAAGCACAGTATTAGAAAATTGGAGAGAAAATGGCGCTCTACACACCTAGAGGATTCCTACTTAATCTGGAAAAACAGCCTACTGTTGTATAAAAAGACACTATGCCAAGCCAGAACAGCTTAGTTATCATGATTAATAGAAGAGAACAAGAATAATCCTAGGTTTCTCTTTAGTACAGTTGCTAAACTTACACAGAGTCATAGCTCTGTTGAGCCATCCATTCCCTTAGCTCTCAGCAGTCATGACTTTATGGGATTCTTCTTAAGTAAAATTGATTCTATTCCCAATACTCCCAAAGATGATTACTTTATCCTCAGCAAGTGAGACAACATTGGAAGTAACTGTAGAACCTGATCTGTGTTTGGACTGCTTTGATCCTGTGGAGCTTCCTGAGTTATCAGAAATATTAGCTTCATCTAAACCTTCAACTTGTATGGACCCAATCCCAACCAAATTATTTAAGGAAGTGTTCCCTCTGATTACCAGCCCCATTTTAGACATGATTAATCTATCCTTAGTAAATGGATATGGATATGTACCACAGGTTTTAAGGTAGCTGTAATTAAACCTTTACATAAGAAACCTTCGCTTGATCAAGATGACTTAAAAAATTACAGACCTATATCCAATCTTCCGTTCTTATCTAAAATTCTTGAGAAAATGGTTGCTAGTCAAATGTGTGAGCATTTACACAGCAATGATCTGTTCAAGGAGTTTCAGTCAGGCTTCCGAGCTCATCATAGCACTGAAACAGCTCTGCTGAAAGTAACTAATGATATTCTTATGGCCTCAGATAATGGACTTGTGTCTGTACTGGTTCTGTTAGATCTCAGTGCTGCATTTGATACAGTCGACCATAATATTCTCTTAAAAAGGCTGGAATATGCTGTAGGGATCAGGGGAACAGCGCTAGGCTGGTTTAAATCTTATCTGTCTGACAGATTCCAGTTTGTTCATGTAAATGATAAATCATCTTTAAACTCCAGGGTTAATTGTGGAGTACCACAGGGTTCAGTACTTGGGACAATTCTCTTTACTATATATATGCTTCCAATAGGTCAAATTATCAGGCAGCATAGGATACATTTTACGCTGATGATGCCCAGCTTTACTTATCCATAAATCCTGATGAACCCAACCAGTTAGATAGACTACAAGCATGTCTTGAAGATATAAAAACTTGGATGACTTTACATTTTTTGCTTCTAAATTCAGACAAGACAGAAGTTGTCGTCTATGGACCGGAGTCTTTAAAAAAGAAACTGCTTAGTCAATCACTTAACCTGGATGGCATTAAATTGACCTCCGGTAATAAAGTAAAAAACCTTGGTCTTACTTTTGACCAGGACATGTCATTTAAATCCCATATTAAACAGGTTTCTAGAATTTTATTCTCTCATCTCCGGAACATTGCCAAAATTAGAAATATCCTCTCTAGGACTGACACTGAAAAACTAGTCCATGCATTTGTTACTTCAAGGCTGGACCATTGTAATTCTTTACTCTCAGGCTGTCCATGCAGTTAAAAGCCTTCAGCTGATCCAAAATACTGCAGCAAGAGTTCTGATGAAAATTAAAAAGAGAGATCATATTTCTCCTACTTTAGCTTCCCTTCATTGGCTCCCTGTTAAATCCAGAATAGAATTTAAAATTCTCCTCCTCACATATAAAGCCCTTAATGATCTAGCGCCATCATACATCAGAGATCTGATTGTTACATATGTTCGTAACAGAGCACTTCGTTCTTAGACTGCAGGTTTACTGGTGGTTCCTAGAGTCTCTAGAAGTAGAATGGGAGGCAGATAATTTAGTTATCAGGCTTCTCTTCTTTGGAACCAGCTCCCAGTTTTTGTCCGTGAGGCAGACACCCTGTCTACTTTTAAGGCTAGCCTTAAAACTTTCCTTTTTGATAAAGCTTATAGTTAGAGTGGCTTAGGTTATCCTGAGCTATCTCTGTAGTTATGCTGCTATAGGTTTAGGCTGCTGGAGGACATAATGACCACTTTCACCCTCTTCTCTACATTCTCACACTACTCTCCAATTTTGCATTATTTGCTGTTATTTCAGCTTTTAACTTAAGGTTCTCTCTCTTTTCTCTTCCTAGAAGCTACACCTGGCCTGACTCTGTGTCTACCTGTGACACCTTTCTGGAGAGGGGCATCGTCCAAGCTTCTGCTGGCAACAACTTAATGCTCACCCTCTACCGATGATCCACATGGCCCTGTCTTTTAGTGTTTAACCCTTTCTCTCTCCTAGACATGGCGATTGACTGAGCTTTTACTGTGACTAACTCTATGTGCTCTCTTTCAGACTCTAACCTTGAAAACTGGCTCAGAGTTTATCTGTTCTTTCTTTCTAGGTGAAACAACTGAAGGAGCTACATCCATTAACATTTACTTTTCCTTCCCATAGAAAGTACTCCTGGATCAGTGCTTCTGTGTTCTTTTTGTGTCTCTGCTCTAATCTGCTCAAACCCCAAGTCGGTCGTGGCAGATGGCCACTCACACTGAGCCTGGTTCTGCTGGAGGTTTCTTCCTGTTAAAAGGGAGTTTTTCCTCTCCACTGTCACTACATGCATGCTCAGTATGAGGGATTGCTGCAAAGTCAATGCCAGTGACTGTCCACTGTCTCCACATCCTCATCCAGGAGGAGGGAATGCTGCAAGTCACTGACTGGATGCAATCTGCTGGGTTTCCTTAGACAGAAAAACTTTTTATCCAATTTGAATTAAATAACTGAATCTGACTGCACTGTTCAATGAACAGAAAGCAAGTAGAAAGCAGGGTGAGTTTATAAAACAATATCCAGAGTTTTGGACATCTCACAGAGCACTTTCCATAATCTGAAAATGAAAATCACAACTAAAAAACCTACCGAGACATCGCTGTCCACTAAAAATGACAACGAAAATGATTAATCAGAGAAGCGGCCAACCTGTCCATGCTGACCAAGCAGTTTAACAACTGAGGAGGGAGAATCCGTCAATATGACAACAATTATTTGTGCACTCCATAAATCTAACCCTTATGGAAAAGTGGAAAAAAAAGAAATAAATTGTTAAAAGAAAGCCAGAAGTAGCCTTGCAGCTTGGGACACAGCAAATGTGTAAGAAGTTGCTCCTGTAACATGAAACCTAAATTGAACGTTCTGTCCTATATACAGATAACTATGGGCATCAGAAAACTAACACTGCACATGGCCCACTATAAAACATTGCGGCGGCAACATCATGTTGGGAGAATGCCTTACAGGGAACCTTATCAGAGTTGATGGGAAGTAGGAAGTAGTTCAATACAGGACAATCCTACACAGAAAACGTTTAGTACAGGAAAAATACTTGCAACTTCCGTGAAAATTCTCCTTCAGGCAGGACAACAATCCTCACATACAGACAGTGGCTTCAATTGAGTGATTTGGATCAAAGCATATTTATGTGTTGGAAAGCCCTAGCCAAAATCCAGATTTAAATCAACTGATAATCTTTGGCAAGATTTAAAAATTGGTACTCACAGACATTTTCTATTAAGTCTGACTGAACTATTTTGCAAGGAAGAATAGGCAAAGATTTCACTCTCTAGATGTGCAAAACAGCTGGTAGAGACATAAGCTGAACCCTTACCACACTTGTTAAATTTTATTTGGAAAAAGATTTTGAACACCATGCATCCTTTTCCTTCCACTTTCAATTATGTGCTACTTTGTCTTTGTCTGCCACATAAAATCCCAATATAGTACATTGAAGTCTGTGGTTGTAATCTGAAAAAATAACAGAGGGTATGAAAACATTTGTTGGGCAATTTAAAAAGGTTTCCTGTGATATTAGATCGTGCCACCGTACAGTCAGATTATTTCAAATATTTAACTTTAATGTTTAATTTAAATAATCCTGAAATGTTAGCCGCAGGTATCAGAGATCCAAACCCAATCAATTTACTGCAGAAGTTTATGTCTCTCTGTGGAAGTCTTTTTTTTTTACCCCTGTTTATCTGCTGCACCCTGCTCACAAAATACAAACAAAATTTGTCATAACCTGCCTACTATTAGTCAAAAAACTAAGAAACATAAAAAGATCGAGATCTAACATGTAGGTTAATAGGTGGATGTCTACCATTTTTGACTTGAAATCTAATAGAAATCAGATCAGAGAACAGTTTTGAAACACATAATTTTAGTGCTAACAGTTTGTTTAATGTTGAGTGGTGAAAAAATGCTTATGATGATATTGCAATTATCTAAAGCATTTAATTCGCCTTTCTAAACCACGTTGGCTAATCAGGTTTTCCCATTTTCAAACTGGGATGTTTAAAAGGTGAAAATGTACATGAAGATCTCCCTTGTGATAAATAAGAAACTTAATGAGATATTTTCTAGAGTCCCGGAAACGTTTACAGTGTGTGACTACAAAGTTTATAAAATAAATTTACACAGAGAACAGGCTTAGTCAGGTGGGACTGTAACATGGGTAAATGACCAAGTATTAGTGTTCAAACAGTTAACAGCGAAGCTAAATTCAGTCTTTTCCTTCTCTGTTAACCTTTAATTTAATACACATTAAATTGACCTCGTATCAGCATTAAGGGTACTAAATTCTAGAAAAACTTTTATCACAGTCGCCATCAATCTGCAAAGTTTAGACAAAAAAAAATATTTAGACAGTAATTTAGACAATTGAAAAAATAAATAACTTTTGAATGGGACTTTGAGGCAGAAATAAAAACATTTGGAGAATGCATTCAGTGCCTTCAAGCCTTTGAAGCTGCAGTTTACCCAGGATGCCCCGAAACCTTTCTGCCACTTGAAGCTTTCATCACTTATATGTTTTGTTCTTTTAAATTAATTCATTTTGCAGACCATTTACTACGGTGGCCCAAAGGTGTCGGGCCAAAAACAAACAAAGACAAAGCTCACTGTAGACTCATAGTTCCAATCAGTCTGACTGTTTATCAATGATTAATGATGTAATGTAGCCCACAGCAACCTAAGTGTTTTCAGTATATAGAATTTTTTCTGTGGCGAGGATAAACCCACGATGTCTGTAGATAATTGTCTGTTCTTGTGTAGATGACAGATTGATCAGAAGAGTTGTCATATTCAAGATCATGTTTGGGTAAAAAACCTAAGCATATCTATTTGGTTCAGAGAAAAGTGAGAAAAAAGTTATCCTGTGAACCTAACCCCTTGGGGGGTCAATGAAACAGAAATACAGAGTTCCCCTTATCTCATGCACTACTCCCATTTTTTTAAAAGAGGGCTGCTGGTTTACTGAAAATCTCAGTTTTGTTAGCCCAGAGAAAAGGAAACACTATTTTTTCTTTTTTCAAGCACACAGCTACATATTTTTTTTGTGATTTCTGATATAGTCCAAAAATACTGACATCAAATTTCTGTGAAAAGCAAACATGTTCTTCCATTGCTCTAGAAAGGATAACGTTGATCAAGATTCTTATGGAGATGTGGTATAAGATGCATAGCACATTGCTAAATACAACACTAATGCTATCATTGTTTCCTTTCATCCTTTTCAATCAATAAAGGCCTAGTAAGTTTGTATGTGCCATACCATTAAAGTTTAGTAAATTGATTCAGGGCATTAGCCCAATGCTTCTGGTTTTTATTACAGATTAAAATGTATTGTCCTTTTTGTGAAACGGCATTCTGCAGTTCATGTGGCCATAACATAAAATTCTTGTAAGATGCCAAGAAGCCGGGTACAAGTAAAGGTAACATTTCAAAGACTCATTAAGTTTTTATTTGGCTCATGCTGTCCATATTCAGTAGTGTATTGTAGGATTATAGATCAGAATGCTGGATACAGGTGCGGCCCTAGCCTGTCTGGCGACCTGGGCAAATAACATCGCCAGGCCCACCCCCACCCCACCCCCACCCCCCCACCCCACCCCACCCGGGACCTATGATTTGTGATTTTGGTTTCTCTGATGGCGCCCTGGGCAACCGCCCATGTCGCCCATTTCAGAAACCACCAAATAGATGAGTGAATGAAAGGGGGAAAACAGTCATCCATTCACCCCCTTAATCATATTTCTTGGGGATTCTCAGGGCGGAAGGTCAGGAAAGTTTGACTGGCTTCATTTCAGAACTTCAGAAGTTTAAAAGAAAAGGAAAGACAAACATGTTTCAAAAAGAAAAAGAGACACTGAAGGAAAACACAGTGAAGGTAAATCCTCTTTACATTTTATCATGTGTTTGCAGTTTCTCAACAAGTCTGTTTGCAGTAGCCTACTTCTATGTTTCCCTGTAGATTTCAGTAGGCATAATGCAGCTGAAGGATGGCGTGCTGAAACCGGTCAGAGGAATGGTACTTCCCCTTGTTGTGCCACCAGGATTGGGTGCAGAGCAATTGCAAAAAGCTGCAAAACAAAAAATGATGGCCTTTAACAAACATTTTCGAAGTGGCCCTTACTTTCTACTCTACCCTGATGTTACAAAGATACTTAATATACCAGGGACAGAAAAAGCATTCTCTCTGAAACTGTATAAGGAAGCACTGGGGAAAGCCTACCAACGCATCACGGTCTACCTTTGCACAGTTGAAGATTTCCTGGCTGTTCGTAAGTTACTCTTAAATGAATAACTTTACAAAAAGCCTCTCTTGAACTTATTTGTATCTTACGTACATAGGTCCATTGTCTAATTTAAACAACTAATACTCTCATGTCTGATTTTGTATTTTACATCTCAGCAATCTACCTCAGACTCTTCTGATTCTGAAGTGATTAAAACAAGCAGAAGTGCTAAAGAATTTAGTTTGGCTGATAGTAAGTGTAATATTCGCCATTTTACATCTGCTTACATGTGCAAATCAGAGATGGTATTTACTTAACCATTTTTTGGCAGGATGTTAAACACATGAGGCATATTGACATTGCTTATACTGGTCTATTAATCAAATATTAAGTGTAACTGTGAGAGATATCTTTCTTTTCTTTATTCAGCCATTTGAACCTAACTTGCACAGCACCAGTGATCGTGGCAGGGAATCTTCAAACTTTGATTCAGCAGCCCGGGTAATACATGACTTCTTCAAAGGGCCCTAGTCATGTACTATGGTTATAAAAAACACAAAAAACATGTTCAAGATAAATGATAGTGTGACCCTCTGGTCACACTATCTTGTTAAGGTAAATACAGAAAACACTTACGTTTACTAAGAAATGGAGCAAACAAAAACTTTAGAATGCAAAAATAGAATGCAATAAGCCAACATGGTACCATACTTTATTTGGAAAGCCTTTGTTTGCAATCAGGGTAAAATTTGTAAAGTTGTTATATGTGACTAGGCCACTTCAACTGCAATATGTCTTGTTCATATGTAGCCTTGTCTTTAAATATTGTACAGTTAATTTGTCTTATGGTACATAAAGTAACAGGAAACAAAGACTTCATCACCAACCATATTTGTTTACATTAGAGCAGTCTCTTTCTGAACAGGAGATCTGATACCAGTAACTTTACATCTTTAAGTGCTTTTACTTGCCAGCTTTTACTTGTCAGTCTAATCCCTCTAATCCCTCTTATTTGTTATACAGATCTTATGTTTTGATGCAGAAGAGTGCCCAGGAACTACAATGGATGCAATAGAAACTATGTGCTATAGGTATTCTTTTCTCACTAGATTTCAAGTGTCATGATTGATTACAGGATCATCATTGTCATCATGTGGTCCATTTTCAGCAGATACACACAACTGTATGCACCCATTATAGTCGATGATGAGGACTCAAGGAGTGATGCAGGCAGTCTTGATATTCCAAAGGACGCTGAGTAAGAAATGAATAGTTATTCTTATAAATTTAGTTTTTTCAGGTTAATTACATTAGTTGTCATGCTTTAAGCTAATAAAGTAGTACGGTTATAGTCACTATTTGTCGGTAGAGTGGAATAGCTCTCTGCATCACAAATAATTGTAAACGTGGCACTCCAAATTGACCGCCATGCTGTAAGCAGACTTAACATCTGCCGCTCTGACATCTGGGACGAAGCCGTTAGAGGACTCAAAAGAGCAACATTCTCTGAAAAGAAGGATCTCCTTGTGAAGTTTTCAGATGATGCTGGCAGGTTTGAGGATGGTATCGATACAGGTGGACCAAAAAGGGAATTCCTCTCACTTCTGATGAAAACTCTGAATGAACGATCCATATTTGATGGACCTGTAGAAAGTCGCAACCTTGTCTACAATTTCAATGGTACTATTTTGTCTGTAAAGGGGTTTAAAAAAAAACTAAATTATTCAAACCCGCATGTTTTGTTGATTTTTAAAAACTGACCACTCAATTACTCTGCATTTCCACAAGCAGCAATCAGAGAGGATGAGTATAGTTTGGCAGGGAAGATGATTGCCATGTCCATAGTATATGGTGGACCTGGCCCAAATTTCCTTTCAAAGGATTTGGTCAGCTACATCTCAGGGCAGTCCAGTTTCCACTCATCTGTTGCAGACGTTACAGATGAAGAAATGGGGAAAGTGTTACAAGAGGTATGATGGTCATTACTGTAAGGTTGTGTGTTATAAATGTAAGCAGTTTTGTCTCCTTTGAAATGTTCTTTCAATGTATTATTCAGATATTTGTAATTATATATAATGACTTTCTTTTATCTGAAATGAGTAAAGTTCATCTCCTTTTTTTTTTCTAGATCCAGAATGCTTCCTCATTACAGACCTTCAGAGACTTAATGGTACAGCACAGTACCATGTTGCAGACTGCAGGGTGCTTCAAACATGTCAAGTCATTGGAGGAAAAGCACTCCACCTCAGGTGGTACATAATTGACAGGAATCACAGTGCAATCGAAAGGTAGTTGTATTTTGTTATTACTAAAAAGTAAATACATTAATTGTGTGGTATAAAACGGGTGTTTCATTTCAATGCTTAGTAGCTGATACAAAGTGTACATTTATTTTCCTAAGCAACCTGTTATTGCATTTCAGATTCAAGAATGGACTTGCTACCTTGCAGTTTTTAACAGCCCTGCAGCAATATCCACTGGTGCTGACTCCTGGCCTGTGCCATTCTAAGAAGAAGTTGTCTGCTGTGGACATTGAAAATCTGTTCCAACCAGAGCTTAGTCCAGATGGAAGCAACCACAAGGCCCAGGAGAACAAGACAACAAGTTTCTGGGCCGACTACCTTCTTGACTGTGAAGGTTGGTTTATTTGTTCCACATTGT
This sequence comes from Crenichthys baileyi, assembly GCA_036173005.1. Classification (NCBI taxonomy): domain Eukaryota; kingdom Metazoa; phylum Chordata; class Actinopteri; order Cyprinodontiformes; family Goodeidae; genus Crenichthys; species Crenichthys baileyi. Next base: position 132,201 of record JAHHUM010001458.1, read on the forward strand.
CCAATAATCACACGAATTACAATGAAAATTAATGACTTATAATGTCTCAGTGTTGGTATTTACAATGTTGGTGTTTACTTCTACTTTCATAACATAACAGTGAGGTCACCCTGGAGGATGTCCTCATGTTTGCCACGGGTGTGCCATGCATGCCTCCTGCTGGTTTGGACCCTCAGCCATGTCTTGAATTTCTTAACAACTCAAAATTCCATATGGCAAATACATGTGCGATGTGTACTATGTACAATACTCCGTATCGTCACTAGAAGCACCACAAATCATGACTGTAGAGTACCGTTTTGTAGGACAACCTTTGGACAGACAGCCTTCTCTGTTAAGAGCTGTAAGCTTTGGAACTCACTACCATCTCATTTTAAGACCTTGACTGACATTAAAATATTGATTTCAAAGCTTAAGAATTGGCTGATGGTGAACCAGAACTGTTCTCATTATTAAATATTGTATTTTTTTTTTAATTCAGTAGTTTTCAATACATTGTTTTATATCTCTGTTGGGTCATTTTATTGTATTTACTGTTAGTCTTAAAGCTGCAGTATGGAAGTTTTACAAAAATATGTTTTTTGCTTAGACCCTCCTCCTGGCTCTCATTGGTTGTTTCTGACTGAGTAGTGGATTTCTGCAGTTAATACTGGGAGAAGGCAGAGGAGCTTGAATTTCTTTCATAGATTACCTGTCTTATACTGTGAAGACATAATGATATTTTTAACAAATATGTAAAAACCATATTCTCCTCAAACGTTACATGCTGCAGCTTTAACTTCTCATTTAAACTATCTGTTAAAGATCCTTCTCGGGATGGTTGTTGCGAATTAGCTATGGCTACAAATGCTGTGATGCTGGAATCAGATTTTCTTGATCTGTGTTTCTAGTATCTATCCCTGTCAAATACAATAAAATTAAAATAAACGTATGTAAGCTTTATAATGAAAAGCATTATCCAATTATCCTTTTGTTTTAACATGAAAATGCACACTCACCTGTGAGGCAGGTGATACATAGCCTCTGGTTTACCAGATGGGCACTTGAACTGGCGAACAGGACGAATAGTGTGAGTGTTCCATAGTTGCTTGTATTCATCCAGTTCTTTCTGAAGGACACCCAGTAAACAGCATCGCAACAGACTCATGTGTTGTCTGCTGCCATTAAAGAGGTGCCTTTCCCTCAAGTCATTGAACAGATCCATCCAAAACTGAGTCCTAGGTAAAGTACAAACATCATAGATGGACTTTGGCCCTAAGAAAACACTCAACAAGGATTAAGTTGCTTTTAGAGATGTACTGCAATTTTCAATAGTTAAAGAAGCTGTTATATGAAAGCAATTTTAAAATGAACACAAATAGTTTCAAGCTAACACTGGTATATATGATAAAGCCAGAGGTAAAAGTGTGAATAGATCAGAATAATCACATGTAACAAATACATACATTTCAAGTAGATCCACCATACATCCATAATAACTTCAACAAGAAGAATTATGTGACAAAAACCTTTGTTTCCAAAAGTAGGACCACAAGCTTTCAATACGTTGGTTGGATGTTGAAGTCCCATACATGTGGCTTTTGGCTCCTGCAAATTCATCTGTGTGCAATGATCTCAAGGAACAGTGAAGTGCTGCCATCAGTCCATTTTCTGTTCCGCAGTCAGTCCGGAGGCGCATTGGAAAAACTACAAACTCAGAAATACACTGCATATAATTTTGAGCAATGATCCTAGGATCATTGTTGGACTTTCCAAATTTGAGCCACATGATTTTTCCGGAGAACCCATCAATGCAGCAACTTATCGCAATTCCATAGGGTTTTAATTTGTCGTACCCATCAACATATCAGATTTCATTGGGTCCCACTGGATGATATGCTCTGCGGACAAATCTTCATCTAGACCTGTTTTCTACTGCAGACGGATCCAATTCTCCCATTAGTCACATCACATCCCCTTTTCTGACGATAAGAGAATACTTCTGTTTAAGGGTCTGCCACATTGCTCGGTAACCCAGCAGTTGGCCTGATCCCTTAAGTTCATCAGAAATAGTTGCCTGCACAGTAGCAATCGTTGTGTACTTTGTCCTCCTGGTCAGGCCTACACTTTGTAATCTTCTTTTTAAAGTGCTAAGACTCACTGAAATATTTTCTTGGCTGCAAGGAAGTCTCTTATTACTTCATAACTGTGGCCCTCTATGAAATACTTCATGATAAGATCATTTGCAGTTGAGGTTTCAGGATCTGAGGGGAAGGAATGAGACACTAGATATAATAATAGAAAATGTGCCGAATTCATAAACTTTGTTTTCATCTATATTTACTGAATGGTGAATAAACAGTACAAAGTCAGTAATGTATATGGCATCACCAACTTTCAGAGCAAAACATACCGTCATCTTGATGACTCCTTAAAAACTGAATATTTCTGCCACATGAGCCATAATAGGACAGAACGACATGAAGGTTCCCACCACAAAATGAACAAAACATAACCTGGTAAAAGGCAAGAAGAATCAGTTAGTCTTCATACGCATTCTCACAGAGTATTTGCACCATCATTATACATAGGTACATAGGTACACCATAAAAACGTTTTCCACCTTGGCTTAAAAAATTGTTTCATACATGGCTGAGTTAAACTTGATTTATAATGTGCTTAACACACAAAAGCAAAAATTGCTTTCAAAAAAGACGCTAACTGTAAAAAAAAAGAACTTTTGGAGACGACTTAAACAATTTAACCAAAGTATACAATATAGTTGGAGTTATAACTTCCAATTCGGGAGTTTCTGAGCGATAAATATTTCGTTTTATGCACCATACTGTCGCTAAGCAATGCAAGTTATCCAAAATGGTTTACGTCATTTCCATGGTAACCACTGACTCACAAACGCAATGTTTCCCTCTTCACAGGGAAAACAAACTTGCAGTTGTCAGTAAACCCACATTCTGGCATAGCGGTACACTTGCATCATAGTTAACTAAAGAAAAACGTTTCACTTACTTATCAAATGGGCAAGATTGGTCTGCAGTTAGCAAGCAAAGCTTCTCTTCCCGTTGTTTCATTCAACAGGCACTGCTACTTCTGTTGCAGGTTGCGTGACTTCCATTGTGGTTTTGTATTTCCGTTGTGGTTTTTGTATTTGTGTTGTGGCTTTTGTATTTCCGTTGCGGCTTTTGTTTTAGTGTTGTGACTTTTGTATTTCCGTTGCGGCTTTTGTATATATGTTGTGGCTTTTGTTTTTGGCCTGACACCTCTGGGCCACCGTAATTTACTGTTGATGGAAGATGCATCAGGATAAAACATCAAAATAGTCAACCAGGAAACAAAGACTGATTTGAAAAATAAAACAAAATGACACCAAGAATAGCATTGTGGTGTCAGAGGAGGAGCTTTGGGAGATAAAGAAAAACTCTGGAAAAACTCAACTCAAAACAGCAAAAACTAATATCAGATTTAATGGGAGACATTAAAGAGCTTAAGAGACAAAATACAGACAAAGATAAGAGAATTATCATCTTTGAGTGTCGGGAGGCTGAGTAGGAGCAGTCTACCCACATCAACGATATTGTCATTAGACCAGGCCTCAATCATATGTTCGGGCAGTGACATCAGCGGACACTGGGGAGCATAACGATCCAGAACAGGAGTCCCTTGAACAACATCAGGCAAACATCTTTTTTCAACAGCAAAGGCATTACCATCGACAACAACCTTGAGGATGGCAATCCTCAAATCAGCCATCATTTACCAACAAGTAACACAAAAATGTAATCCTCAAGCAAGGGAAGAAACTGAATGGAAATAATGTTTATGTAAATGAGCACCTCACAAAGAAAAACTCAGGAGATCCAGGCAATGTGGACCACAAACTGCAAGATGTTCATTAAACTGAATTGCTCACCAGAGGACGCCAGGGTCCTGGCCATCAGAGAGATTGAGGAATTGGACAAATACTTGTGATATCATCTCAACACAATAAGGTAACAAGAGACATCTGACTTTCTAAATAACATCACTGGACATTGATCACCTATGAACTTGGACACAGATATCGATCCAGAATGTAATTTCTTTGATCAAATAAATAATATCTGTTGCTATTATTCTGTTGAGAATTCAAAAATAATGTAAATCTAGATCAGGTGTTGTTCATTTTAATAGTAGAAACTCGAATGCTAACTATCAGAACATCAAAGACCATATAAAGCTATTGGAAAAACCTTCAGCGTTCAGAGCAACATCTGAAACTTGGCTTCATTCTGAAAAGGATATGGATTTCCTGGAGAACTGATATGAATTAATTTCTATGAAAACGAAGAATAAGAAAGGAGGGGGCGTGGCTTTGCACACAGATAATACTCTACCAAAAAGCTCTATTTTTGTCTCATCAGACCACATGACCTTCTCCCATTCCTTCTCTGGATCATCCAGATGGTTGTTGGCAAACTTCAGGCAGGTCTGGACATGGGCTGGCTTGAGCAGGGGGATCTTGTGGCATAGTGCGTAACTAATGGTCTTCTTTTAAACTGTGGTCCCAGCTATCTTCAGGTCATTGACTAGGTCCTGCCATGTAGTTCTGGGCTGATCCCTCACCTTCCTCATAATCATTGATGCCCCACGAGGTGAGATCTTGCATGGAGCCCCAAACTGAGGGAGACTGACCGTCATCTTGATCGTCTTCCATTTTCTTATAATTGCGCCAACAGTTGTTGCCTTCTCATCAAGCTGCTTGGCTATTTTCCCGCAACCCATCCCAGCCTTGTGCAGGCCTACTATTTTATCCCTGTTGTCCTCACACAGCTCTCTGGTCTTGGACATTGTGGAGAGGTTGGAGTTTGTTTGACTGAGTGTGTTGAGCGGTGTCTTTTATACAGATAATGAGTTCAAACAGGTGCAGTTAATACAGGTAAATGGTGGAGAACAGGAGGGCTAACAAGCCTGTGAGAGCCGGGGTTCTTACTTGTTAGCTGAACAAATACTTATGTTATGCAATACAGTGCAAATTAATTACTTAAAATCTTACAATGTGATTTTCTGGATTTTTGTTTTAGATTCTGTCACTCACAGTTGAAGAGTACCTACAATAAAAATTAAAGACTTCTACATGCTTCGCAAGCGGGAAAATCGGCAGTGTATCAAATTCTCCCCACTGTATTTGAAAAAAAAGTTTTAAAAATCATTTGTTTGTCAAACTTCCATTTCTCCACCAACAGTAATGTTTTCTTGTGAGCTCTGCATTTTTTCTGTGGAAAAGTAATGACAAAATTCAATCCAGTATACAGCAGATTTTTATTTCTTTCGTACATTAGGCTTTGAAAAAATGCCACATTCTTCAGCGCTGATTTATTGAAATAACTATCTCCACAGCTACAATGTATAACTGAACTGATTAACATCTCCTGCACGATGGATAAACTGACCTTGTGTGTACAATCTAAAGGTTCCTCCTTTACAACAAGGTAGGCCCTTTTAGGCTACAGATTGACATCAGTGCACAGAGGTTTTCAGATATTAAATCTGAGGTTTTTTTAAAGATATCTGAGTATCTTGGAGTAATTATATGTAATTTGATGTTGCTGTAATATGTTTATTTTCCAATCAAGTGAAACATTAAAGAAATTTTTTAAACTTCACAGAAATAAAAAGCAGTACACTTACACTGAGACTAAAATAATGATTGATTTGCACAAAGAGGAACATTTTCCCAGTTCAAAAGCAATCAGTGCTTTAATTTAATAGAATTGTGGAAACAGAATAACAGAATAAAAGACTCTCTGGCCATAATGTAGAGATTAAAAACATGTACAAACATGGAACAATTTAGGTTATTCATCAGTACATAAAGGGATCTGCACTTGGTTGAATTTAACTGTCCCTAAAAAGTTCAATGTTTGGGTACGGCTTTTACATAAACACTTCTGAAAGCACTTTTATTAATATAAAAATAACAAAAGAAACAGAACATTGTACCTAAAGAGTTCAAGGCAAAACATAGAGCAGCTGTCAAAGGCAGCAGCTGAGGTATGTGATCTGACCAGCCTCTGAACAAGCACATTGGATAGCGTTTAAACCGACTGAATGTTTCCCTGCCCTGCATCAATGTCTTTGTACATTCCGTCTGTCTATGAAAGGTTGGTAACTCAGTGCAGCGGATATTTAACTGTTTGCATTTGTCATAAAAAGCTGAGTATTCAAAGGATTTGAACTTTTGAATAAGTCTTTGAGGCACAAATCAAGGCATTTGGAGAATGCGTTCATTGCCAAGATCAAAGATTTATCTAAAGTTTAGCATTGTGGCCTATCTAAATTAAAATACTGTTTTCTCTTTGACCTGTTCTAGCTTCCTCATACTCTAATAATTTTGTTGGACAAAAAAACTCATAATTGTGTGAAAAACAAAGAAAGTTATTTCACAAATACAACTGGAGAAGACTTAAGTGAACATTGTTTGCAGACATGCTAAAATGCTGTTTGTATATAATATATAACTAAAGTATGATGAAATGCTGTTGCTTAGATTGCAAAAAAAGGGGCCTCTTTGTAGCTTATTTCAGCTTGTCATGAACTACTGAGAAGACATTGTACTAAAATTAACCAAATGAAAATGGCCAACTTTGTTTCCTTTAAAAGCTACAGAAACAGTTTGCCTCCAATCTTTGTTTTGCAGAGATGTAAATACAAAACGGAAAACAAATGATTTTATTTTTGCTTTGGAAAATATGATCCAAAACCTTAAAACATGCATTGTGCCGAAGACTGCTTGATGGAAACAATGTTGGGTCTACTGAAAGGATTTTGGCTCAGTTACATTTTCAGGCCATTTTCTGGCCAGAGAATCATCGATTACTTCGTTTGATTTGTCTTGGGAGTTAAAACTGGTAACTGGGAATGTTGTGTGTAGTCTAGTTGGAAGTCAGAAAACCTCTGGGATTTAGTTACTGTTTTGGTTCTAATATTAGCAGTACAAGCCAATAACATATTTCTCTCCATTTTATGTGTTCAAACACAAAAGAAACATGATCACAAATAGACATTTTACAGCACTACGTATGCCACTGGTTTAATAAGATACAAGGATTTGGCAATTTTCATTACATTTTATGAATGCAGGAGCCATATTAGAGAATGAACTCAGAGCTGCTCCGTAAGCTCTGACTATCCCAATCATAATCCCGACTTTAGGGGCCGTTCTTGTCAAATTTCTGGCTCAAATATCTGATTTTCAGGGACAAAATGTTTTTCAGTACTGCTGCAAAACTAAATTTTAGATTCAGAGTTAAAAAAAAAAAAATAGTATAGCTCAATTGAGATGGATGTCTAACCAGTAAAAAGTAAAAACGTTTGTGTAGTACACTGTGGGAGATTTTCCCCAATGTCTGCTATCAAACAAATACGTAACAAATTTTTTTGGGAATCCTTCAAACTTTTTTCATGTTCTGTTGTGGCTCTGAACTGCATTTAATATAGCCAGATTTTCATTTGCCAGATTCAGAATCAACAAACTTTTTATGATTACAAGATTTTGCCTTTTTTTCCTTAACAAAGACATAACAGAAATGTATATGACAGAAAACAGAATTTTATGAGACATAAACAAGAGTGAAATTTCTTACACTATATACTGCCCTGAAAAAACACACCTTGTTTCCTTGTGCCATTAAATACATTAGGCAGTAGTTTCAGTGCTGTACTATAGATATTTGCAGCAAGATTTTTTCTTTTTTGTCAAATTTACATGTTTCAGATTCTTCAAGAAATTTCAATATCAGACAATGATAACAGATGTAAATTCAAAATACAGTTTTAAAATAATGCCTTAATTTATTAAGCAGAAAAAGCTATTCAAACCAAAACAGCCATTTTGAAAAAGCAATTGCCCTCTACCGCTAATGGCTTGTTGTGCATCCTTGGCAGAAACTACTGCCATCAAGTGTTTGATAACTGAAAATGAGTCTTTTACATGGAATTTCGTTGCATACTTTTGTGCAGAATTGTTTTAATTTAGCCACACTGGATCATATCGCACGTAATGCACGTTCATACCAAGAACTGAATTTTAAGGTCATGCCACAAAATCTCAATCGGATTTAACTCCACACTTTAACCAGGCCATTGTATAGCCTTGATTTTGTTTTTCAGAGGTTTTTCAGAACCTAAGGATATGATATGATAGATATGATAGGCATTCTCCTACCTACCTTTTTGCCTACTTCATGTTGTCAGTCAGGTTCTACTTCAGTGCTTTCTGAATCCAACAGGTCTATCATTAATCAGGCCAGAATGCGGCAAGTGAAGCTGAACCAAAAATGTTATTAAACAGTCAATTCAAGATTTAACAAGGGGGAAATTACATTTTCACACAGTGCCAGATTGGTTTGTGTAGCTTTTTTCCTTAATAAATTATATTGTCAGGTTATTTTGTCTGATTTGAAAATTGTTTTGATGATCTAAAACTTTTAGATGTGACAAAAAAAATCAAAAACAGAAGAAATCTGTAATGGGAGAGAAAGTTTTTCAGAGCACTGTAAACTGATAAAAATAAAATATTAAAGAAAGTCATGTTTGTGTATACATCCCGAAACAAGCATTTAAACAAGCCTTCAGTCCAATGTGCAGATCCACCTGAACACAGCAATCTTCTCAATTGATTGTGAAGTGTAATACTGGTTTTTTTTATGCAATGTTTGATCTTTTGAGTTAGTATTTTGGAACAATATCTTTTCTTCATAAACACTTTTAGGAATGTCAAACTAAATGAAAACAAATCACCATTAGTACAAAATCTACAGATTTTCAAGGTAAATGTTATCTCTAATATATAAAAACATCAGTTTGCATTAATATAATCATTGTTAACATCAATTAGCATTATCTCTGAGCAACGCAGCTTTTGATTATCTTGAGCTGTGAAAATGGCTGACTAAGGCCATTACCATGGAGCCTGTAAACAGGTTATAATAACATTTATTTGGTAACAAGTCGCAGAGATAAAACAAACACAGGCAATCCTTGCTCAAGGGCAAACCTATTCTTCTTCTCCTTAGGCAAATCACATCAAGTGGTTATAAAAACAGTTATGATAAATACAAAGTCAAAACAACAGTTGTAGTACTTTCAAATCGAGACTCATAACCATAAAATATTTCATTTGTGTTTAGCTAGCCCAATGAACTGAGGTAACTCACTGGTTTTGTGAAAAGTAATGGGCATTTACTCATTACTTGCAGATTTGAGATCTTGTGAAAACTTTAGGGGAAAGAATGCTAATAAAAAAGAACAGACTGCAATAAATGATAGAAAAACAAGTGGGAAGCCATGTCAGGGCTGATTTGTTTAAACCGCATTGTGACACAATTGCATGGAGGAGGCATATGGACTGGGAGGAGGTCAGGAATTTCTAGGGAAATACAGCTATTGAGGTAGGTTTTTGCTGTAAACAAAAAAAAAAAAACAAAAAAACAATGGTTTTCCAGTAAGACAGAACATTATTAAATCTGGAAAGGAAGACCGGGAAATCTGTGGCAACACAAAAGACTTTCTAACACAAACACCTCTGTTTTATGCAGACCTAAAATTAACAATACAGCTCGTAAAAAAAAAAGGAAAAAAAAAACAGCTATGTATAACTCAAGAGGTAGTTGCTAACATCAGTACTTGAACTGGTTATATGTCTCTTCACCATTGCTTAAGAGTTTGTGGAGTCCGTCAGTGGATGATTCCCAAAAGAATAATATACACTTCGTTTTTTTTTTTTTTTTTTGGTTATTTCCCTGAGACGAGTTAATCATCCTGAGAGGACTTGTGTGTAAAAATGTAAAAATACGTCATACAAAAAGATGTTTCCATACAGATTTAAGCATGAGCTGCAGTTTGGTTGACCACCTTTTTTTCTGTCAAGCTGCATTTGGTGTTTGATTTTCCATGCACGCACACATTCAAAGCTTTGTATTATTTAGAAAACACTTTGTTGCACTTTCAGCAATAAGATGCTCTAATTCTGAAAGAGCTGGAATAGCAAGCACTTCAGCAAGTCTTACCTGTAAATGCCTTCAAGAAAAAAAAAACAAAAAAAAAAACACTTTGGTACAGAAATATACCAAAAAAGTTAGTTGTCATTATAGAGCATTTAAACAGCACACATGCCTGTTTGATATAATTGTACAAAGTTATTTGATTTGTCAGAACATTAAGATACAATTCCAAAGCGACTTTACGTGAACTTTGTGAGGAGTCGACTTCAGATGAGCTCTATTCACATTCAGTATGGTCAGAGAAGAGCTGTTAGGGTCAGTAAGTGCCACTAAAGACATGCTTGGTTTTCAAGTTATACCAAAAGGAACGTAATCCATTCAACTATTTCTCCCTCTATTGTTTTGAGTCTGAAGCAGCAGCAGCAGCAGAGATGTCATCCCATCACCTGGCCGGTGCTGACTGACAAACACTAGGCACTGACGGATGAGAAAAATATGGTTCGATTTTACTGACAAACATTTAAAAAAACACTAAGAGAGCAGACATTATCGACATTCGCTTCCCGAAGGAAGAAATTGTGAGGTATTATGTAAGTAAAGCAGCTATGATAATGAGGTTATGTTAGAAACTACACCTTCTAGGTGGGTTTGTGCTGTGACCATGCAGTACCTTGCAAAAGTATTATGCTCACTAAACTTTGACATTTTTTTCCAAGTTACAACCACAACTACATGATTTTTATTAGGATTTTCTTTGACAGAGCAAAAAGAAAAACAATGATTGGTTTTCAATTCTTATTTTTCAAATAAGTATCTTAAAAGTGTGATGTGTATTCACATACTGCCCCCTTTACTCCAACACCCCTCGAAAAATCACATGCAAACAACCGCCTTCAGAGGTGACCAGGGCCTCAAAATTCCTATTAAAATTCTATTCTATGGAAGTAGGTCGAAATTGATGGGAAGATGAATAGAGCTGAATACCGGCAGTCCTGGAAGAAAACCTGTCAGAGACTGCAAAAGATTGGATCCTTACAGTCAGAGCTCTAAAGGAATGGTTCAGAACAGAAGTATATTCATGTGCTAGAATGGCCCAGTCAAAGGCCAGACCAAAATCCAGTTGAGAATCTGTGGCAAGACTTGAAAACTGATGCTCACAGATGCTCCCAATCCTATTTGACTGAGCCTGACGAATTTTGCAAAGAAGAATGGAAAGAAACTGCAGTCTCTTGATGTGTAAAGCTAGTCGGGCACACATCTAGGGTGGATTTGCACCTGTAATTGCAGCAAAAAGTATTGAATCAGGGAGGCTGAATACAAATACCCACAAAGCATTTAAAAATAGCCTAATCTGAATTGAGATATCCACTACTTTGTGTTGGTCTATAATATGAAATCCCTAAAAGATGCGTTAAAGTTTGTGGTCGTTACAAAAACAAACGCATGGAAAAAGTTTAAGGGGTGTGAATAGTTTTGCAAGGAACTGTATGAACTGATCAACATGAGCAACAGTGAAGTACATTTTTGGAAAAATGGAATTGTCTACATTGAAAATGTAATGTTTAAATAGAGGGAGAATTTTTACACACCACAATGTGTCCCATGCACTTAAAACAGGGCTTTGCACCTATTTCAGAGCTAATTCCTTATATATGATTACTTAATGTTAATATAATCTTAATTATATCTTGTAACTTTACATATATATTAAAAACTACTTTCAACTAATTACGCAACAACCAAAATGGAAGTCTAATGATAAGGCCTTTACTTAAAATCTAAGCTATGATCTAGACTGATTATATATTTGTCGTGTATAACATGTGTCTATCTGTGATAATAGGAAAACAGTGGAGTTAACAGCCAAGCCTCACACATGAAGACAGTGCTTCAGTTTGACAATTGTCATTTCTTTCATAGTATCCATGCCAAGCACACGCTTTCCTTTGTTCTTAAGTCTTGCACTTGCTCACACTTCAACAATCAGTTGGTCCAGTCTGTGTCATGAAAGAGATATGTATCGAGGGTTTCGAAATTAGAGAGAACGTACTCGAGCAGCTCAGCGGCTTTTTAGCAACCCCTCAGGAATGCATTAAGTTTCCCCAATAGATCTTTAGAAGCCAGGCAAAAAGTCCTGTGGGTCTGGATTATTACTTAGAGGGACTCAAGCTCTTAAGAGTTGGCCCCTAATCCTTTTTAAAATGAACTACCCCATGTGCTGTGAAGATGCAATCAGTATTTTTTTTTTTACCGAATGATTAAGCTTACAGTATAAAGTTGTGGCTTTAAGTCTGCAACATAAGTGTGGAGGGGGCATTTAAAGTAGCCACCCTTCAGGTCCAAGGGGGAACAGAAATACCACGGTCATCAAAACCTACACACTAATCACATTTCACCATTGAGCTGCACAGATTGAAACATAAAGAATTATTCCCTGCAGTCACCTATCCAGCAGTCATTTTCATAGCTGCACCAGATGACTGCAAGACAGTCTCACACATTCATGCACGTCCGCACCCCGACTGATTGCTCCCACAGCTTTGCTGGTTAGAAAAATAACACAATGAAAATAAACAAATAAAGACCTCCCATTTTTTCACAAGTGTGAGGTAGACAAGGAGGAAGTGGGGCTTCAGGTAACGTTGACTGAGGATAGACACGAAGGTCAGAGGCTATGCGTTGGAAAAAGTTCACCTCTATGGAACATTTTCAGGATTTCCTCCACCTTTGGGTCCATGAGCTGCGGTGTGTGTGAGACTCCTCTGGAGACGAGGAGGATCCCTCCAGAGGAGATGAGCCAGAACGCTCTTCCTCCTCGGGGAGGCAGAGGTGAGGCCCGGTGCCTGGAGCGGAGGCCGAGGTAGACGCTTGCTGGTCCTGAGAGCCTACGACGGGTGCCAGAGCCTTGTGGGGACACTGAGCTACCATGTGAGTGATGCTCTGGCAGTAGTGGCATTTCTTTGGCTGGGGGGGCAATCCACACTCCTTGGCATGGTGATCCAGACCTCCACAGTTATAACAGCTGCAAATGAAAGGAGAAAAGGAGGGATGAATGAATACACACTACAATTAACACAAACTCCACAGAAAAATGTTTTACAGCCAAATAGGTGAAAAGTGTAGTGTGTATCTGTTTTCAACCTACAGTATATTGCCTTGACAAAGTATTCACCCCCCTTGGCTTTTTCCATGTTTTGTTGCCTCACAACCTGGAATTAAACTAGACTGTTTGACAGTTTGCACCATTTCATTCACAGAACATGCCTAAAGCTTTGATGATGTTTTTTTTTATTGTGAAGCAAACAACATATAGGATCAATAACAAAAAAACTTCAGGATGCATAACAGTTCAGTCCCCCTAAAGTCAGTACTTTGTAGAGCCACATTTTGCAGCAATTACAGTTGCAAGTTGCTTTGGATAAGTCTCAATGAGCTTGCCACATCTTCCCACTGGGAGTTTTGCACAAACCTCAATGCAAAACTGCTCCAGCTCCTTCATGTTGGATGGTTTTTGCTTGTGAACAGCAATCCTCAAGTCTAACCACAGATTCACAATTGGATTGAGATATGGACTTTGGCTAGGCCATTCCAACACATTTAAATGTTTCCCCTTAGACCACTCGAATGTTGCTGCAGCAGTATGCTTCGGGTCAATGTCCTGCTGGAAGGTGAATCTCCAGTAGTCTCAAATCACACTCAGACTGACACAAGTTTTGCTCAAGAATATCCTTTATTTAGCACCATTCATCTTTCCCTTGACTCAGACCAGTTTCCCAGTCCCTGCAGCTGAAAAACATCCCCACAGCATGATGCTGCCACCACCATGTTTTATTATGGGAATGGTGTTCTTGGGGTGATGGGATGTGTTTGGGTTGTACCAGACATAGCATTTTCCTTGGTGGCCAAAAAGTTAAATTTTAGTGTCATCTGACTAGAATACCTCCCTCCATACATTTGGGGGGTCTCCCACATGCCTTTTGACAAACTCAAAATGTGCCTTCTTGTGCAGCTTATTGTGGTCCTGTGGACAGATACTCCGGTCTCTGTTGCTGAACACTGCAAATCCATCAGGGTTACCTTTGGTCTCTGTGCTGCCTCTATAATTAATGCCCTCCTTGAGTTCTGTGAGTGGCCCTCTTTTGGCAGGTTTGTTGTGGTACCATCTGCTTTCCATTTGAGATGATGGATTTGATGGTGCTCTGTGGGAATATCAAAGATTCAGATTTTGTTTTATAACCCCACCCTGACTTGTACTTCTCAGCAACGTTGTCTCTGACTTGTTTGGAGAGCTTCTTGGTGTGACGCCTCTTGCTTAGTGGTGTCAAATCATGACACACTTAGACTGCACACATTATATGACTTTTGAAGGTACTTGGTTGCACCAGTACTTTTTAGTTGCTGCATTGCAAAGGGAGGGGATACATTTCATTTCACCATCCTAAACTATTTTGTGCAGATCAATCATATAAAATAAGATTAAAAACATTTAAATCACAGGTTGGATTGTAACAAAATAGGTAAAAAGCCAAGAGGGGTGAATACTTTTGCAAGGCACTGTACATGGGTCTATATTTTTCTGCACTTGCTGCACTCCACCACAGTGGCGAGTGGTTTGCAGCCTCTAACATCTTTTCTTCAAGGATTCCACTGTATTTAGCTTCATTCATCTAACCATCAATACTGACCAGTTTCCTTGCCCCTGCAATAAAAAAAGCCTCCAAAAATAAATTTGATTTCTTACTTATTTTTTAGCCCTAAAGGTTCACTGCTAAAAAGCAACAACAAAAGTTTTAGATTCTCAGCACAAAACTCCCACAAACAAAAAAAAAGTATACTACGCACTAGAGGTCACCATACCTGCTATTATATGTATATAATATGTATGACCTGTTATTATTCTAGAGCAAACCTGAGTTTTACCGAAAATTTGGAGGGACGTTTCTAGGCCGAAAAATATCTTTAATGTATTATATTTTTTTAGACGGTTTTTGTTTATCATGTCTTTTTGTTTTTCAATTCTAAGCAAAAACTTGTATTTTTGCTATATCCTAAACAACATAATAAAAAAGCACCCAATCCTAAACAATAAAGCAGCATTAAAACAGGACAGAACACATAACAGTAAAATTTGAGTTCAAAAAAATGTACCTTTCACCACTTCATTATAAACATTATGGGGTTCATTCACTTATTCATTCATCAGGACAATTTTTCTACTAACTAATATGTATTTTTTCTTATATGTTTTAACCTGATCACGCTGAAGCAAGTAAAAGCATATATTTTAACATTTCTTTTGAGCTGTTGAGGTATAATATAGTATTTTTGCACCTACAAAGTAATTCCTTAGCAGCACAAAACTTTAAACGCCTTCAAACGCCTTAAAGAGAAGTACCAAAACAGACGAAGCCATAAAAGAGCTTCAGAAAACCTTAAATGAGTTGTTCCAAGCCTTGTCCTTGGACTGCATATTAAATCCTCAATGACTTACCATTAGTAATTAATTAGCTAAAAAGCTTTTCAGTTGGTCTAAAAACTACTTCTGCTCTTAAAGAAACAAGTATATGGGTTTTTATTTCTCTTTGTAGTACCTGAAAACAGGGAACAGATTATTTCAAAAATCGACTGAGTAAATAATCAGTGTTTAATGGGCAAAATTTCTAGCAATGGAGCAGTGAATTGGTCAGTGATTGAAATGAGTAAATTTCATCCATTCTATGAATCAAAAGCTGAAAAAAATCAAATTTTTCCCCGTTTGTTAAATGCATCAAACGTCTATAATTTCATTATATAAACAAATAAGAAAGCAGAATGTTTTTTGATTGTTTTTCTTTGTAGATCAGTAGAAATTACGGACGAATACTTAAAAATAAATTAAAATGGTTATTGCCTTATAATCCTTTCATTTTCTGTTTGATTTAAAACAAAAACCACTGTCTTTTTTTAAATTGTCCATGTTTTCAAACAAACATTTACTGAATTAAAACACAGCTTAAACAAATGAGGTTTTATATAAAAACAGTCAGCCATGTGGCAGGTTAGACCTAAAATAGAGGGTAATTGCACTGATTAGTGTATGGGGTAAGAACGCTGTCAAAAACAATGTGTATGTAAAGACGGAAATGTGTGCATATTAGTCAATAGTTTTGCATAAGTAAAATCCAAAAGAGGTATTGTATATTTTCTGTATAAGAATACAAAATAAAATGTTACAGCTTCAAGAAATTACAAACACAAATTTCAAGTTTACAGTTGTGGTTTATTCTTTATGAATACAATATGCTATAACAGTTTGTGAATACGATTTATTTTCTATGAGAATACGAATTTACATCAGCGACTTGGCGTCACGTGATCTCAGGCTGGTTAGTGGAGTACACTTAGTCGATTCGCATTGCGCATGTCACACTCCTTGTCCGTCATCTTAGCACTAGTGCTGCTGCTTCTTCTTCTTCTTCTGCTGGCGGTACGTAACAAATTCAGAGGTGCATACCGCCACCTGCTGTACATCATTGTATAACTCCACCCACTATATTCTATGTTTTAGTTTTGTATTTCATAACAATGCTTTATTTATAATACTCTTAATTTCCACTCTATCTCCCCTGTTCCTAATATTCCTTTTATACTGAATTATCTCCCATTGCCTTTTTCCGTCATTCAATCCCGGCACTACGTTTACTGGCGGTGAGGAGTGTGACAGCGCATGCGCAAAGCGAATCGACTAACTCTGTGCTCCACTAACCAGCCTGAGATCACTTGACGCCAAGTCGCTGATGTAAATTCGTATTCTCATAGAAAATAAATCGTATTCACAAACTGTTATAGCATATTGTATTCATAAAGAATAAACCACAACTGTAAACTTGAACTTTGTGTTTGTAATTTCTTGAAGCTGTAACATTTTATTTTGTATTCTTATACAGAAAATACACAATACTTCTTTTGGATTTTACTTATGCATAACTATTGACTAATATGCACACATTTCCGTCTTTACAAACACATTGTTTTTGACAGGGTTCTTACCACATATTAGTGCCTCTGTAAATTTCATATTTTGAAATTTTAAATTTAGAAATTATTTATAAAAAAAAGACAATAATATTGAATGACAATAATGAGTGAAAATAATTAGGTAAAAATCTAGCACAAAGACAGAATTATACAATTTAAAATAGACAGAACTTAATCATTCATCATCAGAATTTGCACATATAAATCTAGATTTCTCATGTAAACTCATTTCAGGAGATTATCTAAACACCCTTGTCAATAAAACACTTACATTTATGCATTAACTTTAGTGTTTCATCATCCAAACTGAATGGAATCTTCAATTGGTTAAAGCAGATGTTTGCAGATGATTTTTGTTCAAACTAACTTAATGTAGAGGAACATTAATATAAGCTGTTGAGATAAATAAAAGTCCTCTTTGCCCAGTTGCATTTCTAAAAGAAAAATGTACCCAAATCCTAAAGTGAACAATCTGTGAGAGCGGAGATCTGAGGGGAGCAGTGTGGTTGTACAACACAGCAGCCAGCAGGGGTCAGAGTCGGATCAGTTTCAAAGTAGCTCCGGTGACTGAGCATGCTCACTAGGGCCAATGACGTCACAGGCATCTACCTGCCATCTCTGAATCCAACACCAGCTCCCTCCAACCTTGATAGAAGTTAGACACTTGACCTAACACTGGATCAATTATCCTAAACGAACTGAATTATTCAGCTGTGTAAAACAATCAGGGAGCCTTTCTCTCAGATACAGTTTCTGCCTCCCAACAACACCATTTGTGTTCTACATTTCAAAAGGAGCACAGCAGTACTCCAGGTGTTTTCTGGCGACAAAGCATAGCGGAGCTGGGTTTTTAAATGCAAATGTAGTCTTAAAACAATTGCCAGCAAGCTGGCAGCGTTTGCTGTGCATCGAATGGAAGCGATCTCTTTCCCTCGAAGGACAGGGACCACACTCACCTCTCTAAGCACCAGGTGTTTTCAAGGAGCTCCACATGGCTGCCTTTGACAGTTTTTAGCATATCAGCCTTCAGGGTGTTACCGAGGACAAAAAACAATTGATTAAGCTACAGAGGCACAGCGTATTCGTGACCACACTGTCACTAAAGAAAAAGCTAGCAAATTGATTTAGAACGTCGCCTATGGCAAGCGAAGAGCCCTATTCATTTTCATACTACGCTACACAATAACCATAGCAACAGGCATGACTTAATCTATAATGTCAGCCCACTCAGAAAGATGCTGTAAGATGTACATTTTCGAACTCCCACTTTACTACAGAGCAGTCCGTCACTCATACACAGATTCTGTTAAATGTACTTCTATTTGATAGCCTCATTACATTTCTACAGGCATATTATATATGGTATAATCAAATTTTTAATGCTTACCGATCTCCCTTTGGTTTACGTTTCTGGAGTGGGACTTTCCCTTTAGGTCTCCTCTCACTGCCTGCACACGGTCCTCCACCAGGTCCGGTCACCCGCAGGGACTCCAGGCCTTTAGAGGACTCCTTATAGGTGAACTCCACCTGCTCACCCTCCTTTAAGCTGCGGAAACCCTCCATCACTAGTTTGCTCTGTTGGGAGATTTAAAATAAATATAAATATAAATAAGGTAGTTCGAAATTTAAAAGTGAAAAACGCTGATAGCTGCAATGCAACACACAGGGTTTTGCAATGTATTTGTGGAATGCCTAATGTGCTATAAGAAGAAATGGATAGGTCAGTCGGCCAGACATCCAGATTTGCCGATTTGATCTTGAGGGGTTCTGATCGCTAATATTTAAATGGATCAAAACAAAAAACTCCCAACATTTTTAGTGTAAAAGCAAATTGGATATCACGTGTAATTTAAGCTAATTTTATTAAAAACAGACGCATACATAAAGTTTTTCTTGCAATCCCTTCTTTTTCCGCTTCATTGTAAAGGATTAATTCTGTTAAATAAATTGCAGCTGGAATTTTTGTACTCTTTTTATCAGTTACAATCCTTAGAAACAAACTGGTCAGATGGGAAAGAAAAGCAGATGTAGTTAACCAGAAAAAGCCTAACAAAATGCATCGCTGGAAAAATGGAATTTTGTTTCTCCTATTTATTAAATCCATTAAAACATCAAACTGCAACCATTTCTAGTTTAAAAAATATCAACAAACAGCATGTATTTTTATGCACTTCTTTCAAATTTAATAAAAATCAGGACAGAAAGATATGCTTTCATGTATAAATTGGAATTATCTTGCAATTCCTTTATTTTCATCTCAATAACTATCTCTAACAAAAAACCTGTAGCCCATTTTATTTCTCTAATATATATCAACAAGTCTGAATCAGTCAAAATCAGAAGATCAGACCTTAAAGAAAATTGGAAAAAATTATTTGTCAGGGAAGCCTAATTGCTGAATCTCTAAAAAACAGTTTTTTTCTATTTATTAAATGCATCAAAACTCAAAGCTTCCCCCATTTAAAGCCTATAAACACATCAACCAACAGCACATACTTTGATTTATTTGTTCAAGTTCATTACAAATCTAAAAAACTAAGTTAAGGTGTGCTTTGACACAAGAATCAGGATAATCAGCCCATCCTTTAATTTCTTTTGAACTCAAAACTACTTCCTCTATGACAAACCCACAGTGCTTAATTCTCTTTTATGTGTTACAGTTCTAAGAAAGAAAAAGCAAGGAAGGTCGGACCTTAGAGAAACTCGAAAATCGGCATTGATGTGAAGAAATGAGATCTGTGCATCTCTAGTTACAAGCAACAACTAGCATCTGGTTTGAAGCTAATAAAACCTCTCTTATTTTGATACTTACGCATAAAGTTAGGCATGTTCTATAATATCAAGTGTAAGGGTTTTGTAAGAACACAATTTAATGATGTACATCTGTGCAAAGATTAAAAGCTGAGCTACGTCAGTGATCCTGAATATCAACAGGATCCTCAGTCATTTGAAAAGAAGAAGGCAATTCAGATTCAGAATTGCTGCAGCCATACTAAACCTATATGTATTTATTGTGCTTTGTCTGCTTCATCTTAGAAACCTGGCAAAAACTATTTAAGTTCAAAGAACAGATTTATCTTTACTGTAAGAAAAAAAAATTGCTATTGCTATTGCTTTGCGTTCGACAACTCCACTCCTATAGGAGCAAATCTAACACATATATGTTGAGTAATCACCACATACATTATAACTGTGAACAAATAGCTCCCCAATCAACACTTTCCAAACCCAAATAACTTTTCACAGAACATCGGCACCTATAAACACAAAATAAATGTTAATATGTGGGATTTTTCACACTGCTGCATGAAAAAAAGGAACAACATCCACCAACACAAGATGGAACCCAGCGAGACACAGACCTTTTTTTCTAAAGCATGCTATATCGACATAACATGACAGTTTGTGTGCAGAGTGTCCTTGGTGTACTCTCTTTATCTACTTTTGCAGAGATGCCACTTCCTATTCCTTCTGGAGCCTCTAAAGACACATGTCGTACTGCTGTGCCATCATTTCCCTTCAACACATTCACCATCTATCTTATCTACATGATCCCAGTTATTGATTTAGTTACTGCACAACCAGCGGACAATGATTTATATCTCGATCGCGACAGAAGCAGCCGCTTACAGGCACTGTATCCGTGACCTTCACAAATCGAGGAGGGCCCTGCAGATCCCGGCGTAGGTAAACACTCACCCACACGAGTGTGCAGCCTGCAAGAGAAAGCCTACAACCTGCTATACATCAAGGGCTATAAATAACAAATGCAGTCTATCTGTAAAAGCGATGTCCGCTAAAGAGACAGATGTGTAGGAGACCGGAGAAATAAGGAAAATAAGTAATAAAAAGAGATCTGAACGAATCAAACCTGAAACTATAGAGGCAGAAGAGAAAATGCACTTAGCAGCTATTTTTCCTCCTCAAGTCTACTGCAGTTACAGGAAGCTTCAGGTGATCTATAGTAGTCTTGTGTTCATAAATAAATATATACAGGAGG
The DNA here is from genome assembly GCA_036173005.1 of Crenichthys baileyi. Classification (NCBI taxonomy): domain Eukaryota; kingdom Metazoa; phylum Chordata; class Actinopteri; order Cyprinodontiformes; family Goodeidae; genus Crenichthys; species Crenichthys baileyi. The sequence goes on from JAHHUM010001458.1 coordinate 153,195, forward strand.
AAAAAATGTCAATGTGTACCACAAAGAGAAGGCATTACAAAACAGCTTAGTGGATAAACCCACTGCACTTTGATTTACAGCCGAAAACCAACGAAAGAATGACTTAGATTTCATTTCTATAGTATAGATTATAAAGTAGCGTAGGAGTCCTTTTCATTAAACCTTCAGTCTAAACCTTATTGATGAACAAAGAAAACTATAAAATGTGAAACAGTTAATTACAATACTCGTTCTTTAATGGTGACCAATATCCCAAAAGTGTCAATGAAAACCTTTTAAATTCTTTATCATTTTCTTTGATTTTATAAGACTAACTAATTAACAATATCTTAAAGGCTTGTAGGTAAGAAAGAAGCTTTAAACTGGCTAAAACTTCAATAATTTTGGATAAAACCTTGCACTGCATGTGAGCATTTAACTTTACTTGTAATTCATTATTTTAGTCTTACTTACACAGCATTGTAATTTCATTTGCAGATTACTGTAATGCTTTTATATACAGTTAAACCCAGTTATTAATTTCTCTAGCAGATTTAGGTTTAAAGTCATCTTTTAATTTTTGCAACATGTTTCTTTTGACTGGATGCAATATTAATGTTTTGGAGAGGTCCAGCCAGATTCACCACTTGAATCTGAATCTGTGGAGGGAGCAAAAGATTAAGGTGATTGTTAGGAGGCCTTCCAAGCTCAAAGACCAAAGATAAATGATCAAAATACCAGTGGGACCACACAATTCAGCAATTATTGCAAAAATAAAAAAGAGAAAGGCTGTGAACAATTTTTGATATGCCAAAATTCAATGAAATGTGAATCAAAAAAGATTAAAATATTTTTTAATCTTTGTTTTGTTATCTTTGAAAGGTCTTTCTCGTTTCCTTTCAGAAACAATTAGTGAAATAAAGATTATTTTAAATCCAACTTTGCCAGGGGTAAGAATAGTTTTGAGGCTAAATGCGCTTTTTATTTTATCCAAATGTTATGTTTATGTTTTTTAAAGCTTTGCCAGTGACAGGGGTATCAGTATAGCTATGGAAAGGCAAATTTAACAGCATTTGCTACGAAAACAAATAAAATAAAACATTTAATAAAATAAAAAAATACATATAAAGAAAAGCTCAGCTCTCAACTCTAAATAAGACAAAAAGATTTTGATTATTTTTGTGGAATTCAATATTTGAAGGATTAAAAGCTTTAATTCCGATATTAGCTTTAATAGAAAACTTACCAAATTCAAAGGAATAAGAACAAACATGTTTCTTCACTCAGATATTTTTTTACTGTAATTTGTCTAAACACATAAAAGAACAAAATGACAGAACTCCACCAACAAATATTAGAAAATAATAAACTCTTCAGATCTTTTTGTCATTTTTAAACTATGCAAATGTTTGTTTTCAACATATCATTTACACACTGCAAAATCACAAAACAAACGTTAACCACACCAACTATAAACAGCCTTAAAAGTTAAAAGCAGACTGTGAATTTCAGCTATGTATACAGAAAAAAGAAATTGTGCAACATTTGATGGAACGGGTAAAACTATATATTTTTAAGCTGCTTAAATTCATAAAACTTACATTAAAAAAAAGAAAACAATCAACTTTAAAGCTATTCTGTCTTCTCCGCAGTTAATATAAAGGTTAAAAGTCAACGATGAAAAATATTCAATAAAAGGGACTTTGTTAAAAGAGTCATTCATCGTTCCTGAGACGTTATTTCTAATTAGTTCTATGCGGTTTATTTCTCAGCCAAGGCTGCTTTGCGATTTAACACAACTCATGCATTCTGGTTATTCAGGTACTGGATTTAACTTTGAGGTATGGAAGGGGGATCGGAGAATGGAGATCAGCGAGAGGAACAGTTCTGCGTCGCGGATGCAGAAGATGGAATAAAACAGAAGGGATGGAGCGGTGAGTCACAAATGAGAGCGTGTAGCTTGCACTCACCGACACCGATCAAACTGGCCATTATGCAAATAACATAACATTTACTACTATTAATATGAATAAATACATGTTATAGTAGATAAAATTGATAAGAGCAGATAAAAATAAGAACATTTATTAAATAAATAAACTAATTTATTTTAATATTATATAGCAATAAATATAGAAATGAATGTCACAATTAATAAGTTGTTATTAATATTACTTTTTTAACACATCAACAAATGATTAAAGATTTAATAATCATTAACATTATAGCCTTTCTTGGTGTTTTAATGTGCAGATTAAAGCACTCCTATTTCTGCGGGACTATAATAAAATTTGATTGATTTAATTTTTGCCGTCAATGAACCAAGCAAGTGACTGAAAAGTATTATTTTAGCGGAAATCTATAGAAACCAAGCAAAAACTTGTGCCCATCCCCCACAGAACACTGTGAATCATGTTGAATAATCATCGACCGGTCTCCAGGCCGTGGCACAAGAGTGTTTCCTCTTCCTCTCCTCCCTGCGTTCACCAACAGTTCCTTTCTCCAGGTCAAAGTTGAGGGGCGCATCTCGGAGTCCGAGCCAGCCCCCCCCCCCCAATACTCCTAAGTTCCCACAAGACACCAGTGCGGAAACAACACAACCCCTTTTGTTCTCCAGTAATGCAGGAAAACACACGCACCACTCATAATATAGGAAGTAGCATCATCATCTCATGTCTCATGAGCTCTGCAGCATGCACTTGCAGCAGCACATGTAGTGAAGCCTTTTAACACTGAGTGTGTTAGCCTCTGAGCTAGGGTATGCATACGTTGGTGTGTGCAGGAAAAGGGGAAAAGAAAAGAATTTAGGGTTATCCGAGTTCCCTCCTCTCGCTTGACCTGTCGGGTGTCCTGACCCGTATCGGTTTACGCAAAGAGGTCAGCAGAGGGCATGACCGAGGAGAGGGAGAGAAAGAACGCCAAGAAGAACATGAATGACAGAACTACTGGGAGAAAACAGAATGTGGGAGTGGCCTGCACGAGAAAATCTGCAAGGGTGGTGGTAGGCGTAAGGAAAATACTTCCACCACATTCTGTTCAGCTCCAATGGAGGAGCAACTCCTGATCAATGCCTGCAGTTTGAGATTGGCAAGGGTTCAATAGCCAGACCTGGTCAGAAATCCCGGGGTTAGCTATCTAAAATCATCCCAGCACCACCCCCTACCTTATTAAAGAACAATTCAACACCCTGATCTTAAACTCTTAGCCGCCTGCTGTCACTATTCAGATTTGTAACCCAGTAATACATCATTACGGAATCTAAGTCAAACACTTTTACTTCAAAGAACTTAAAGAGACATTAGTTAGTTTATGAAAGATCATCATAAAGTACAGGGACTGTGTAGCCTGTCCCCGTACTTTATGGTGATCTTACATAAAGTACAGGGTCAGGCTACACTGCTTGATGCTGTAATACAGTAGAAGTATCAGAATAGAATAGAATAGAATAGAATAGAAAAGAATAGAATAGAATAATTTTTTGAACCCCGAACACATGAAACCAATTAACATAACAGACCACATAAAAATAAAGCAAAACCGCAAGGTTAAAACTCTATACTAATTAGCATGAAATGGATAAATAACACAATAGTTCACCTTTAACCAGAAGGGCTCCATAGCCCCTCCAAACCGTAAAAAGCTTGAACTACGTGAAAACAGGATGAGAGCCAATTCATCGTTGGAAGATGATGATGAAATTACATTAGTTTACTCTATGCCAAGTCATTGCTTATGAAATGAAATTTGGTTTGACCTAATGCATTTGGCATCGTTGTAAAGATACATTAAGAAAATCAGCTGTTGATCGTAATATAAACATTTTTTGATGGTCAGCCGTCATCAGTGACCAATAAGTTGGAAGCTCAAACATCTGTCCTTTTTCATGTCTCAGTGTGGAGGATGTTACTGAATGATGAAGATCCACTTAGTTATTCTGAGGTGTTAAATAATAAAGTCAGATGAAGCACAAAGATGTAAGAAGCTATTTAAAAGGAAAATGAAGTTTCTATGACAAGTGGAGACTTGAAAATTTGTTCATTAAGGCTGCAGGAGAGAGAGAGAGAGAGAGAGCAACACTTAAAGTAGACAACAGGAAGATTGAATGTTATACAGCAAAGCGGATCTGCTTAACCCTTTTTGGGCTCTAGAAATCTCAGAGTTCAGGTATATAGATACAAATCTAATAATGAATACACACAGAGACTTTTAGCAATGCTACCCTTGCTAATTGCTAATTTAAGAGACTAAAGACAGTTGAAAAGGCAAACTCTACAATCTCTTTGTTTTTATTTTAAAATATCAGTAAGACCCTGTTTTACAACTGTACGGCATCAAATAGCTAATGACTGCACACAGACGGAAGGCTAAACCAAATGTTTCCAATGAGGTTCTTGCATCCTGTTAATTCATAGCTCCAAAAGAGAAATCAGACTCAGCTAAAATCTGCATTGGCACGTTCCACGTTGCAGAATGTATTCCAATACTGGAAATAATAATTGGGCGCAAATTTCTGATCAGTACATCTCTGTGTCATTATTGATTATTCTGAAAACATTTTTAAAAAAGCAGAAATGGTGATGAACAAAAACTGTTGTTTTTTTAATTATCTCAAGGGATTTTGTTGGGCATTATTATCTACCTCTCCTAATGTCGCAAGCAAAGACTCTTCTGCAGACTTGATTGCCATCTGCTTAGATGAAGGGCATTTAAAGTGCCAACCATCGTGAAGCGTAGAGGACAAGGGGAATACTAAGACTAAAATCACCTCAATCAAGAGTCACAAATTATTTTTACAATGCACGCAACAGACACATTGCTGCCATCATCAATTCAGAATATATGCTTACCCTGAATGAATATCATTCTATAGTTTTATGTGTCTGTATGTGTGTATAGGAAGAAGCTTGTGATCAATATATATACTCTGACATCCTGGATAGAAATAGCTCTCCTTTTCATCAGGCGGCCCTCGTCATCACCAGGCCCAGCAATCAATACAGGAAGCTGTAACGTGAGGGGATGTGGAAACAGAGAGGGAGAGAAGGAGACCCACCATCCTCCAACAGGCTCTCTCTGGGGCGACCGCCGCCTTTGCAGTGGCTAATTATGGGATGCTTTGAGTCAGAGGTGGACCACGAGGTGCTGCTCTCTGAATTAAGGAGGACAGGGATTGTGTAAAGAGGTGAGAGTGAGGGAGATGGTGATCTTGTGCGTTGTGGGGCCATTAGGGAGCTTTTAATGCGCAGGAAATTCTAAGCAGACAAAGCCGAGAGAGACCATCTCAGATGGACATCTCTCGCTATGATGTATATAAACAAAGGCAGGGAAGATGGAAAAGAATAAAAATACACAGACACATATAAAAGTGAAAACCACCAACAGAGCACCTCTCGTGAAGCTAAGTTCTCCTCAACACATTTTCATTTGTGGCCCTGACCCTTGAACCCGGCCCAACCCCCATCAAACACTTAAAAGCCTTAAAGGTCTCCCCTGCCTCAAACTAACAACATCCAACATCCCCTGATTATGACCGGAGCAAATATTTGATCTGGCCCAGGAAGCACTACATCATCTCGGTACATTTATCAGCATGAGAGGGGGAAAGGAACCTTACTGAGGTGACTGGTGATAAAAAAACACAGACGCTGCTAACTAACCCTAATCTACCAAAGTGTGCCAGCTGGAGAAATACTATGTCTGCTTTGATGAAAAAAAACAAGCTACTAGATTCTCAATATTTGAGATGTTTATGGTGGGATTATTTGCAAATCTATAACATCAATCTAATGAGGTTATTTTCTGTTACTGCTAAACACAGTCTGAATCTGATAGATCCATGTTTTTTTGCTGTTTTTTTTTTTTTGCCATTAAAACCAAATTTATTTAAGATGAGATGATCAGAAGTAAATGTTACTATAAACAGATTAATATCTGCTGATTTTAGATGTTTTCTTTGCAAACTAAACTATTTAATGTAACCTGTTTATCTGAGTCCTTATAGTGGATTGTTTTTATTTAATCAAGGAGGTATATTAAAGAACCCTTTTCTTAAATAATTCAAAATATTTTCCCATTTCTACTTATTAATGATATGTATCAAAAGAAGAAAACATTGGTTGATGAAGTGAATACATTAAGTGATTTATTTAAATGATTAAATAATTTTATTTAATATTTATTTTTACTTATGTTAAGAATTACCCACCAGAGCCATGAAACTTAAAGGCTACAATTATCTCATCAGTAATTGATTTTTTCTTCTAATTAAAGTGATTTATTTAAATTAAATGCATTTTTTCTTATTCAGTGTTTATTCTGAATAAGAAATTATTATTCTGTCGCACATTATTGATTAATAGATTTATTTAAAGTGATTTATTAACGATTAATTGTCTTGTGTAGAACTAACATTAATAATTTAACTAAATTCTATACTCTCTTCGGTTAATTTTCACTTCACTGCCACGTAAGACTAAAATCGGTTGACACAATCTAAAAAAAAAAGCTAATTTTGAATAACAAAGCAACTATGTTGCTGAAAAAGAACTTGGATTCATTATTAAAAGGACATCTAGAGGAAAAAAAGGAGGCTAGTCATTAACGAAAGACGACATTTCTGTTAGTTGCTCCTACCTTTTTTCTTATGAATAAATTAAGCAGGTTGTGATGAATATGCAGGGGATAATCAAGATTTTCTCAAACGCATTGCAATTGCACAATTAACCGTTAATTGTCACTGCTCTCATGCTAAAATAACCAGAATTTCTTCCAACATCTCACTGAAGAATATCAAGAGCATAATTAACAAATCACAGAAATGTTTTATTTTTGTAGATTTCTTTACTTAGATTTGTTGAATGTTAAAAGTTAAAAAATGACCCAAAAAAAATCAGGGTTGGCTCTCATAATCAGTTTAGCTGCTGTCTTTGTGTATTAAATGAACTGTGACTCGTCTGAAGTCCCTGCACCCCCCCTAACCCCACCCCCGATGCCACTGTTCCAATTACCAATCATCTCCGCTGCATGTGGCCAGCTCCTCAAAGGCAAATCACGTGACCACTTTTTCCTTCTTCTTTCGCCTTTTTGTTTTTTTTAAACATAGAGAGTAGAAGGGTGGGTTGGAGACGGTGTGGCAGCAGGAGACATAAAGCCTGATACTGCCTATCTGGTAGGCAGAGATGGGTGGGGTCCGCATGCCAAACGGCGACACAGACCAGAGGTTAATCTCACTAGGGGCCCAATTTAACCTCGCTCTCTCGAGCGCTCTAACATCTCACAAACATTTTGCATTTATGCATCAATGACAGAAACTCACTTCATTCTCATGTGATTACAGCTGCAAACTGTTCAACATTTCAAACTGATTACAAACAAAGAGCAAGCAGACACCCCCCACCCCACACACACCATTACCTCCCTCCTGCCTTTTAATCTTAAAAAAAATTCCTCATTTTAAAGAACGCCGGGGAAGAAAACATCCCTAATGTCCCCATAGGACCTAAAACACACACATAAACACAGAGGAGAAAGGGTCTATCCAAACAGGGAAATTAAGTATCACAAATCTGAGAGATATCAGGAAGTGAAGATGCTTAATTGCTCTCTCGCCTTCCTAAAAGGGAAGTGATTGGGTGGACGGAAGTGCTGATGAGGAGGTCTCACAGGAGCAGATCTTGTGGTGGTGGTGTAGGACCCCAACAAACACACACACACACACACACACACAGGGTCTCCCTTTCTTACCTCTCACTCCTGCACTCACTCGTCTTTTTCCGACCTCTCCCTCATGTTTTTCCTCCTCAACCCACCGCTAGCGCCCTCCCTTCCAAAACCAGCACCACTACCCCTCACCCACACGTAGGTTTCCCACAGCCCTCCTCTTTCCCTCTCCAGTGGAAACTCCTCCTCTAGCTCCCCCTCTTTCTCCTTGTCCCTCCTTCCCACCATTCTTAACGTAACTCTCTCTCCTTTATATATAGTCAGTGTTATGCAGTAATAATTTTTTTTAGCCATTTCAATTTTCTTTACATTCAATCAAAACCAACCTTGCAACAAAATGATAAAAAAACCGCATGCCCTCCGTGTCAAACAGAGATTTCTCTAAATATAACAACAGCCTCCTTGAGGACATCAGATCAATATATCTGGTTCAGACTTTTTGTGCCTAAATATAGATTTCAAATCCATTAGAAAGAAAAAAAAAAATCAACAGAAATTGGCATTTTTTGACCAATTTCTTTCTCCTACCTGTAGAAATCATCGAAGCAGCTTCAGGCTGCTAGCAGGAGAGACAGAGAGGGAGGAATAGCAGAACAAAATGAATGACTGTCTTAATGAGGGTGCATCAGAATCCTTTGCAAAGAAATGAGTTGTTTTGCATTCAATATGATGATTTGCTTATGAATGCATATTGTCTTCCCTTTGTGTGAGATGACAGATGTGTTCTTGTAAACACATAGCTGGAGACTTTGGGGTGGAAATGCATTAGTGTGAAGTGACAATTCTTTGTACACTCGTTAATTAAGCCAAATAGGAGTAATTTGTTTTGGGTTTTTTTGTTTTTTTTTTTATATAAAATATATGTAGGTTGGCTTAGAAAAAATAAGCCCATTTAAGTTCTTATATTGCTGCAATGTTTCTGTTAGTGACCTTTATTGGTTTTGCAAGAGTGAAGCATTAAAGCATGGAGGATTTAACAACAATGCCTGTACAACAACCAAAAAGGATGACTCCAATTTCAGCAATTTTTTAGCATTTACAAAAAAAAACACAAAGCGATTTTTTTTTTTTTCAGTTCAACAAAACAACTGTCAATGAAATTGGTGACATTTTAGCAAACATTTGAGGGCTCTAAGATGGCGAGTATGACACGTCCTAACCAACCAGTTTTCCACCATTTCCATACCACGGCTTTAACGGTCCTAGTTTAATACGAACCACTGATTCAGACAGTTTCTGAAACTTCTACTCGGCTCCTAAGCTGGTTTCACTCTTGTGCAGGCCTGATCCATCTCTAAAGCCTCTCGAAGCAGCAGCAAAGATAGGAAGCCACTGTCTTCGAGTACATGTGGTGTACTGCGTCAATACAGGCAACAAGAAAAAAGTATAAATAAAAATAAATAAGGTGGGGACGTAATGCATTTTGCATGTTGAAAACAGAATTAAATACTTTAGGTTTACTATTTTATGTGTATATAATCAGACCTGTATCCTACATTATGAACTGTAAGCATGTGCAGCTCAGACAGGCTTAAACTACATACTATACAATGCATATGTTTGTGCATCAGTAAAACAGCAATGATCCAAGAGAGAAAGACAAGCCATCACTAAGCCTTTTTCTGTGTTTAATGTAAACATTCATTCAAATTTATGTTACGGTGTTTTTCTAAGTCCCACATATTTATCAGACTTACTGTGATTGTAGAAGGCATCCAAATAAGGGACAAAAAGGTCTTCTGATAAACAGAAAGAGTGAAAAGCTATGATGAGGATTTACATTCTTAAACAAACCCCTGGAAGCCCTGAGAGTGAGACTACTGACATTTTTTATATATTTACCTGACTTTTTGTTATTAAGGTTATTTATTCATAACTGAACTGTATTGTTTCAGTTTGGGTTTAAATTATTTTATTTAAGATGTTTTTTTTTATTTGCTGTAAAAAATTACTTAATGCCAGTTGTTTGAGTTCAATTTAGATTTTATTGTCTGTCATCTTTGTTTTAAAACATTCATCGGAAATTTGGAATCTATGCATCATAGCACAATTACATTTGCTACGTCCTTTAAACCAACATGATCTCTGTTAACTTCACATTCTTGTATGTTCCTGAAAGATTTCCCCATGCTTAGCCTTGTTTAGCTCTTTTGCTTTTGTTATTTTTGAAATTGTTGCACGTTTTTCCATTTTCCTGTTTTCATCAGAAGAAAAGCATTTTGTTGATCCCTCAGTGGGTATGAGAAGTACAGACTGATTGATTTAGGTGAATTTCGCTGATGCTCGTTTTAAGGTTTTACAAGAAGGAGCAAAAGAGCCGAGTCCTTCTGCTACTGCGGGCAAAGATTCGAATTGATCAGCTCTGATGAAAATCTATTAGCAAAGGCTACCATTCTAGTTCGCTTCCATTTTTTATTTATATTTCCACAAAGCAAAATACAACTTACGTCAGGCCCTACTGCACAGTAAATAAACTGGGTGAATTTATTTTCTTCAGTTTGTATGGTTTAAACTAAAAGCTAAGCAGAGAACATAACTCCAACATATCAGTAGAAATACAGAAAGAAAAACCAAAACTGAAGAAAATATGTGTAGTCCAGTTTATAACTGACAAACCACAAAATTGAAGAAAACAAAAAAAAAAAAAAAAAACTTAGCTCCAGTGGTGGTTTTTGATATGGCCTATACATGGCTCCCCATCCAGGGCACTCCTGGGTCATGGGGCAAAATTGGAAAAAAAAAGAGCATTTGCTTTGTTTTGAGAACTGGAATATAAGGATGACTACGAGCTGGACTGAACTATTCTAAATCAAATACAGACTCTTTTTAAACACAGCTAATTTTTGTGAAATCTATTTGGAAAACAAAGCACAGCAAAACAGGGTGATTCTTTACTTCGTCAAACATACGGTTAAAATCTCTCATGGGGTCCTTTAGGGGAGGCTTGCCCAGAGAAGCATTCACCCACATACCACCCCTGCTAAACTGGCCAAATGACATTATTCAGTGAACCCATAATAGTCTGTACAAAAAAACACACAGATTTGGTGGACCAGAATAATCTGAATTACTCAAGGTGTAGCGGCAGAAGTTGAGCTGATACCGGCAGCAAATACCAGTGATAAAACTGATTTAGAGGCTCATTTGTTTTAGCTTTTTTTTTAAAGCCCTAAAAAGAGATGAAATAAACAGATAATGTGTTTTCAACATCTAAGTTTCAAACAAGCCCAAAGAAAACTGAATAAGAGGTTAATGTATTCATTGCTGTATCATTCTTTTAAACAAATAAAGGAGGAACAGAGATTTAAAAATGAAATGTTTCTAGATGAGGAGAGGATTTATAAAACACTATGGGCTTATAGCTTCACTGTTTAAGAGCATCCTTTATGAGACAGAACAAGCAGAAACTCAGGTTTAGATATGCTTCCAAAAATACCACTAATGTCATTTTCTAAGTTAGCATGTTTCTTTTCAATTCATCTGCAAGTTTTGTTAGTTCCTTAACTCTAGCTGCAAACAGTAAAATACAACTAAGTAAAAGGACTGTAAATTTTTTTAATTGAATTAACATTTATTTAAAACCCCTGTCTAGGCATGTTGTATATATTTTTTATATAAAATAGGCCACCATCTAATTCTATTATTTCTGGCAGCAGAAGTTTTTAACATAAGCAATATGGTTACTGCCCAGAGTGAAATCTCATTAGGGACGGCACAAAAAAGACAGACATTCATTTAAACCCTTTACTTTACTTGCAAAAATACACAAAACATCACTTTCAAAGCTTTTTTTTTTTCAGCACAAGGACCACCTTACATGGAGACAAGGATAAAAACTGGAATATATAAACTGGTCAAAATTAGACTGAATTATTTTGAAAAAACGACACATTAGAAAGTAAAGACTTTATTTAATGTGTTAAATCTTTACTTGTTTTACGAAAATATATAAAAAAAGGATAAACCCTAAATTGTCTCGTTAGCTAAAGGTATCATAATATCCTATAATTTCCACAAATGACATCACTAAATTAAAACGTAATTCCCTGTCCGACACTAATTATTGAAAATTTGTATTTAAGCCTTCAAAGCTCAGATCATGAGGGGAACTACTGTGTTAAATTAGTCTACAAATGATTAACCAAAACTGCACAAAAAAACAGGATGTGGGCCGAGTTGTCAATGAGATACATCCATGCTCTAATGTCAGAGGTCCACAGCAGAAGAAAGTCAAGCGTTTACTGAAGACTTGGTTCTTTGGATCAACACCCTAATAAATAAATGATAAAGCTGCTGTTTGTTGAGCTGAAAAAAAGAGGAGCAGCAGCTTGAACACTGATGTCACTGATGAGTGAGTTAAGTAGAGTACAGTTACAACAAGATTGATGAAATAGTGTCTAAAAATTAACAGGCTAAATTTAAAAGAGCTTCATAAAACACATGAGTTTATAAAAAATGAACCCCAACACATTTGGGTTGTTTTTCTACTAAACTGTTTAGCAAAAATGTTACTTTTTGTATGGTTGGAACATGTTTACATGTAGAACATGGAATAAAAAAAAATGCAAACAGACAAAAAAATTTTTTTTACAGGTTTCACAGGGCCCAGGGAATTTTTACAAATCTCAATGTAATGATGAGGTTAGATTATAAATTAGCGTCCAGTGTTGAGTTGTGGGGGGTTTTTTTGTTGTTTTTTTACAAAATATAATGTACTGTTTGTTGAAGAATGAGAGAGCAGGGCGATATGGTTGCACAGCCAGGGGCCATGAGGTCATTTAAAAAAAGAAAAACTGTTTATCATTATTACTACTAAGATTACCGGTGGCCCTCATTTGACTGCTCTTTTAAAAACTTCGTGTAGGCGCCTCTGTAAGGGTCGTCATATGTTGTGTTTGGTGAGCGAAGGTGGGGCTTGCCCACGGCGCCATTTAAGCAATAACCGCCACTGATTTCTAGGCTTTCAGTGTCATATGTCAGCCCATAAACTTACTGCTAAATTTTTGACCTCGTTTCTCCAACCCGCTTAGCTCAATATCTTCTGAAGCCCACAATGTCTACAGGAGAGGGCGAACATGCCACACGTCACCCCCCAGCTTTAAAATCCTCGTCGAGCAACGACACTTTGCTTGGCCGTAAAAAAAGGCCGAGTCGAAAACAAGGCCTCTGAATGAGCTCCGTAGCCTACACAATAAATCAACAGTGCAACATGTGGAGGGAAAGCGGGTCTGGCTTCTTGTCTTTCAGTAAAGCTGCTCGTTAAAGCACACAAACCCCAAAAACAAAAGCAGCAGCAAAGAAGAGCAAAGCAAGAGCCCATGTGAGAGCGTAAAGTTAAGACTTTAAAGGAAGAAAAAACAACAGACACATGCTCGGCGACATGTTAGCTGGCTGGCTGGATGTCAACCGAGCTCTGCTGTCCATTAAGAGCCAAAGTGTGAAACTAACCGTGTCACACTTCTTCCCTTCCCCTCGCAGGGCTGCAGAGAGGAGGGAGGAGAGGGGAGGAGAGGGGAGGGGGGTGGGTCGCATGTGACTTAAAGAGGAAACTTAACGTGTTTTTTTCAAGCCCGTGGACAACGTGTGATTACACAGTAACAAGTTGGGCAATGCAAAACATCCGGATGATACAATGTAAGAAGAAACTGGCTCTCAGTGGAGAAACGGGTCCCAGTCCCCTGCCCCCCTCTCCCGGGCATAAGTTTATTGAAAGAAAGATAAAATCGACCTGATGCATCATCACAAAGCAGATGTTTAATTATTTAATTGGCCTTTGACTTACTTGGTGGACAAAAACATCCAGAGGCGGGTCGACGAGGCTCCCTTCGCTGTTCGTCATTGATATAAATCCAAAGCCCATCCGGACATTGAACCACTTGCAGAAGCCCGATCCGGACAGGATCTGGGCTCGAGTCCTCTCCTCCTGCTCGGTGGACTTGGCGGGGTCTTCTCCGCTACCGCCACCTTTACCCGGCCCTCCTGGAAATACACAAAGAAGCTGCAAGGTTAGAGAAGCATCTTCCCTGCTTGCATACCGCTTTATATAAGTTGCATAAAAAAATTCAAAGTTAGAAGCGGGGATTCCCCTGTAACTTGCGATGTGAAGTTCACGGACGGTAGAACATTTCTAAACTGATATCTTTTGACAACTCAAATGCGGTGTTTGTGTCGTGACCCCCAGAAAAGTTGTTACTCCCTGACAGATGAGTGCATCTACTAATGCATCGTGCACAGGCATGCTCTGTAACTTGGGGATGGGGCTTTTCTGTTCTGTCGTGCATCTACGACCCAGTTCCTGCTGTGGAGTTGCAACGGGGGAGGGAAAAAAAGGCAGGTGTACACATGGGTTCATCGAGCTTTTACTACACGGCTACGCTCTAACAATGCGCGTATCTTAACGCAGCCCAACATGGTTAGATACGGTGCTCGGCAAGGGGCGTTTCAGTTTTTCCTGGTTTTGTAGGTTTGGAATAATAATCACACTGCACCTTGCCTCCCCTCCCCTCCCTCTCACCGTCTTCGCTGTCATTTAAAAGCAGCTAAATATTTATGGGGAACAAAAATCTTAATAATTGTAGAATAACCTTCGGCCATGTTTCCCCGCGGACCCTCTGCGCCCAAGTTGCGATAGAGAAGCTTCCTCTGCGAAAACGGGCTGCGGTCGTCACCATTAATCCGACATCCTCGATCCCGTCGGTCGCCAGTTTGGCTCGCATGGTACGGCGTGCTTTCTGCCTTTTGATATTTTTGTCATGTCTTTCTCTCTTCCCTCCGATCCCTTCCTCACTCACACCACCTCTGTTCTCGCTCTATCCCCCCCTCCTCCTCACTCCTCGCTCTCTCTCCCTCCTTCGCTCTCATTCGCTCTCCTGCTGGTTGTACCCGTTCCCGTAGTGAAAACACGTGACTTTGGCAATTACATGCTTTCTTGATACCAATTTCTGCCCCTACCAATGTAGGCAACACGACAACACCCGTAACAGTCACCATAAAGCAATCGCATGTATTTCAGTTATGATAGATACTGTTTGCAGTTTTCCCCCCTCCTGTATGGGCTGGTGTGGCAACCATGAGCCTATTATGCACTCAGATTAGATTAGATGATTAGATGGGATTAAATTATGCTTTGATGAGTGCTGTGGGGATAATTGGGTGGTGATGGCAACAGGAAAAACAAGAAAAAACAAAGAATAAATCAGAAACACAAGCAAATGATAATGCTAATGAAATGTGGCAATTAGCCATAGGCGGGTTATCTGTATCAAGGCTGACAGAGAAAAGGTTGCGGTTAAAAACGTTTCCATGGTTTAAAGCCATTTTAAATGAGATGCCAGACAATGTGCCAGAGCGGCTGGAGATTTGTCCTGCTTTTTCACTGGAGTGACACCGTTTTGCCTCTTCCTCCACCTGCTGCTGCACACTGAATGGTTAGCTGGCTGAAAGAAGGCTCCTACACTTTTCCCTTACCCATAAGAAAGACAAATGTGGCTGTTTGGAAATATTTCTGGATGCTAAAAACACAACAGAAACTGGAGGGTGGACAATAGTGTAGCGCAGGGGCAATCCTCTCCTATCTATATCTGCACACTGTTTTATCAACTGGCTGAACACAGGCTACAATGCTTTTACTCAATTACAAGAAGTCCAAATCAGGCCTTTTCAGAATATTTATTTACAGTCACAGAAAACAGTCTTTAGTGTGGAAACTAAAGTGGAGCATAGAGTAGTTAAATTTTGCCTCTCCCCCACCTGTTGCTGGACACTTCTTAGTCAGCTGGCTGAGAGAAGGTTCCGACATTTTCCCTAATTTACAAGAAGGATACATTGGGGTGCTTGGGAATATTTATTTCTGGTCACAGAAAACAAAGGCAGCCAAGGTGTGGAAATTAAAGGATTACAGCGTAGAGTGGCGCCTCACCGCTCCTACCTCATCTGATGCTGTACACTGCCCCTTCGGCTGACTGGAAGAAGGCTTCAATACTTTTTGTTTGCTTACAAGGACAAATTCAGCTGTTCTGAAAACACTGCCTGCTCCACCTATTTTTCTTATTCACATAGCACGGTTTTAAAAATGGCTGTTGAGAAGCTGCACGTTGGTTGGAAAGCTGTTTTATATCTTTCCTCTGGTTTAAAGTCTGTTGAGTGAGATGACAGAGAAAGTGCCAGAAGGACCATATTTTTTTACTGGCTCAACGGAGCTTAGAGTAGCACCATGTTGCCCAACCCCCACCTGTTGATTTGCAGTGCCTGGTCAGCTGGCTGAAAGAAATTTCTTTTGCATTTTCCTAATGCATTCAGAAAAAAGCATATTAGTCTGTTTGGAAAAATATGAGGAAACACAGACCGGCAAGATGCAGTAAGGAGCCCTAGTCATCACTCTTCACTTCATAACTTTATTTTAATTGCCTGTAATTTGTCCAAAATGCCGCTGCAAAGCTTTATACAAGATTGGCAAGCGGTCCAGTGTAACACCTTTTCTTGATTGCTAATCCCTGTTCAACACAGAGTTCACTTCAAGGTTCTGGGTTGGACTTTCATAGTGCTGTTCATTGATGAATCTTTGTACATAGGTGAACTGCTACTGCTGTCAACCACCAGGTCCACAAAGTCAACTGATTAGGGCGTGTTATATCAAAAGAAACAAAAAATAGAAAGAAACAAAAAATAAAAAGAAACAAAAAATAAAAAGGACAGATCGTTTACAGGTTTAGTGCCTACATTTTGAGACTCTGCATGTTTATAGTTTGTGGACTCAATAAACCTGTTCAAGAAGCAGCTGAAGATTCATATGGCCTTATTTGATTATACGTGATTGTATTTTATTTTACATCTGATATGTCTTATTTTTGTGTCTTTTGTGTTGTTTTTTTTTTTTGTGAAACCACTTATGATTTTTATCTTGAAAGACACTTTATAGATAAAGTTTACCTATTGCTGTGTACTCCCAGTCAGTTGGCTCAATTCAGGTTGATGTTGTGGTTTTTTTTTTTTTTGGTTTTTTTTTGGGGAGCTGTTTGAAAATATTTCTAGTCTCAAAACTGATGAACCATCAAGGTATGGAAATTAAAGGAGCACCACTTATCATTCTTATGATATATACGCTCTTTCGAAACATAGGTTGGCAAGATATGAGCTGCTTCACAATTTGTGTTCAATAAAAACAAATTAGATTATTTTATGCATTTTGGTTTAAAATCTTTGTGTTAGTACCAACATACCGTTATATTTCTGATCAAAGTTATACCACGAGAATCTCATTCTGCTCATGTGCAGTGCTAGTTTTTACTTTTAAGAAAATACCCTTTCTAACTTTCTGAGCCACTTTTTCCTACAAATATTCGATTTAGATTTAGGTGCGATCATCCATCCAAACATGCATAACTAACAAAATGCCTCAGCTACACAGATAACAAACACTGCCATTAAAACACAGGCAAGCAGCCTCCAATAAATCTGATTTAAATCTCAAATGACAGCTTCTGTTTTAAAGATCTGAACCAAAAACAAACCAAACATCACTTTGGTACCTGAGTCTTGAACTTAAGAGTAATTTTTAAAAAAACAAACCAACCGTGTTAAACAAAAAAAGGATGAGTAAACCTCCCCAAGCCCCCAAGCGGGCCCCAAAGGAGGCTGAACCACGGGCTTTGGAATTTAAACAAAAAAACTCTTTGGGGAAAAAAAAAAAAAACCCCTGAAAAACCCTTTCTTTTCGGATCTCCCCTTAAATAGTTTCTGACTTGACTACCTTCATCCTGCAGGTCTTCGCATATTGGTGCAGTAGTATCGTGTTCCCCTTGGGCACCCAAAAAAAGGGGAGAAAGGGAACATAAAAGGAAAATTTTTTATTTTTTAATTTGGGAAGTTTTTTTTGCATTTTTTTAAATTTTAAAAAACTTTAGGGCGGGTTTTCCCCCTCAATTAGAGATGATTATCTCTGGCAGGTTTTGCATAACTTTGAACTCTGCAACAGTTTGTTCTGCTTCTTCAGTGAGCTCAAAAACAGAACACTGCAGAGAGAGGAGGAGGAGGGGATGGTTGCGGATCCTCAAGGCCGTCCACCAGCTCGAAAACAACAAGCATGAAAAATAGTCTGCACAAGGAGATACTCCCCCATCTTATCTCACACCTAACTGTGGCGGGACGTTTCTCAGGGGGTTATTCCCGGTTGTAAGGAGAGAGGGAAAAACATGTCGGAAGGAATGAAACAAAAACAAGCCTTTATCCCCACCCACTCAGCGCCAAAGAGCCCATCCTCCGGAATTTACAGGCTTTGCCTCTACCCCCCAGCCCAACCCAATCCAAACCCACCCCCAGTCCCCCGCGCAAAAGGCCCTGTTTTTGAAGATGCTTAGAGGTGGAGGCCTGTGCAGTCAGCACAGAATTACGGTTGGGGTCACAGGGCTGGATACCAGTGTCAGATGTTATCCACTCACTCATATCCTCGACAGGAGCTTTCTGATCGGGAAAACACACAGGAGATCACCTCTATGCTGTTTACTGATGTGTAAAAGAGAATGAGTTTTTATGCATGGGAGGCTTGTGTGTTCATGTCTTAGTTACAAGGATGTCTTTTTTTTAAAGGAATAGGGAGATTAAAGTAAATTTTGAGACATAAAATCCAATGTGAGGTCATTTCTTGGGAAAAAAATAAACTAAAAATCCACTTAAAAAATCTAAATTCAGACAGAATTTCCTTTGGTTAAGCTTTAATGCAGCCTAACAATGGTTCTTTGCTCTAGAATTAAAAGCAACTAAGTAGATTAGCAAGGTCTTTCTTTCACTCACTTAACACGATGTAACACATTGTTTTTCCTTTTGTTTTTACATTGCTCTCCTTAATATGTACACTTGTGTTAAAATCAAAACTTTTGACTTTAAATTATTAAAAATTTATTTTTCATTTTATTTGTACGGTTTGGTATAAATGAATCAAATTAACCAAATTCATTAAGTCTGCTAGTTAAATTTATTTTTTTAACTTCTTTTATTTGTAGTATGACTCAGTTCTCCTGAAAGAAAAGAACCAGAAAGCCCAAATTTCTTTGCATTAGTTGTTTAGGCTAAAAGCATTACAAAAAAAATGTTTAGTTTTCCTTTGCGTTTATGTAAGATTGGATTGTTTTCAGATTGTTTTTACTTAAAACGAAAGGAAAACATTGAACATAAACACGGTCCCAAGATAAAAAAAAAACAACCAAACAACTGACCTTTTTTGACAGTCGGACTGCAATCTTAGAATTGTTTAAAAATCAGGACTGGTTATTTAAAACACCTCGAAACAAACTGGTTGAGCTTTTACATAATCACGTCATATTTATATAAATGCTATGATAATCAACTAAAAAAGCAAAAACTGAGCTGCAAACACAACTACCTATATTACAAACAGCCTATTATCGCATTTGACATCTTACATTTAGTACTAGTCCTTCTTTTAAGATTTTTCTTTAGCCACAATTGGCTAATTTTCACCCATGTTATTATAACTTAAAAGATGAAAACTGCTTTTCAAGGAGTTGACCGAAGGCAGCTAAACATAGTCAAGAGTGGAGAAAGGGTTGGATATTAAGCCTTCAGCTTTCTCTATGCTGTTTAAAAAAGTCAAGATATAATTTCTCCTTTTCTTTTTTATTCTGTTTGATTTCATGTGTTGCAAGAAAGAGTTAATTTAGATTTAGCTGATTAATCAAAAGATAGATAAATATTGCTTAGCTGCAAGAACTGGTCTGTTTTTAGAAATGACTGCAGAGGAAGGTATTTTATAAATATAATTATTTTAAGCAAGAGCAGAGAACTTGTAACATATAACGATTTTTAATTGTACTGTATTACAGCTGTTTACTGTGATGCAATGTGCAATATGCCCTAGTGGTTTTCACAGTAAAACGAACAATTATATGACCTGTTTAGCAAAAAGTTACTTTCTACTGAAATCTGGAATAAACTAGTGTATTTTAAAATGTATTCATGTTGACCTACTCAGGTGCGTTGCAAGCATTCCATCTTCATATGAAAATGGCCACTGTTTTCAAATTTGGACCAAATTATTTTAGATTTTTTTATATTTTTTATTTTTGCATGAGCTATAAAACACTTTTTCTGTAATAAATGCACTACGTTGTCCAGCAGAAGTGTAAAAAGTAATAACTTACAGCAGTTTGTCCTGTGTCTTGTTTACCATGTAAATTGCTGATGTTTTATTTCACAGTTAATCGGTTTTACTATTGTACAGTGCTGATTCCCTACTGTATGTATAGAATAATATTCATTTTACTGTAAAATGACAATGCAAGAGCTGCTGGATAAATGTTGCCCGCAGGTTACTCTTGCTGGCTGCATTTAAAACAAACTATTAGAAGTGTATCGTATGCCAACTAGCTTCTTGATTTTGGAAATAAATCTGATGTTAAAATAATTTTAAAATGATGCATAAATTGTTTTATGATATTTAGAGCAGGAAAATGTAGATAGATAAAGCTAATATTTACCCTGTTACATTTGCATATAAGGGTGAGCAAAAATCAGTTTTCTTTTAGTTTGGCTTACAGGATTTTGTTTTATCATATTGTGAAACATTGCTACAATTAATTTACATGTTGTTTCTCATTAATCGCCATTCCTGATGTTTTCACTATCAAACAAACATCTGAGACATCTATTAGGAATAGAAGACAGATGTGAATTAGAACCTTAAGACTTTTTTATTTTTATTTTGCCTTTTTCTCCTTAAAGGGTTTGAAAATCAATTGGATTGTGATTTGGGTTTTTGCTAATAGTTACACCAACTGGAAAATATAGTTTGCAGACCAGTAAAAAACAGAACTCTAGGGATTATAACTTTGGAGTCTCCAATCATGTGAACAGCAAGTTACATGGATGCGTCTAGGAAAAATCCTGAGGACACCCTGGAGTTTTGGGGAAAATCTGCATTGTGAGTAACTGATAAACAAAGCCAGATTTCTGAGTTGTTTGAATACCAACGTTTTGAGTGGACTTTGTACTCTATCACCCCAGCTAACCCCACCCAACCCCCACTCCTGCACCCTGTAGGATCCCAGAGGAAATTCGCCTTTACCCTGCGCTCCTGTCAACGTAGTTCAAAGGATTCAGCCCCGTGTCTTTTTCGCCCTTTTTACGTGAGGGGGGTTGTTTTTTGTCGTTTACTTCATGCATTCCAGCTACCAATCCGTTATTTAAAAAAATATATACTTTCAGAAGTGTAAGCAGTTGGGACCAACAAGCAGGACATCTGCTTTTTAAGGTTGATTTTAATTCATGTATAGATGTTAGTCATATGTGAAGTGTTTTCCAATCAACATAAAGTTGCTTTATTAATTGTTTATTCTAGTACTACGTCATAGCTTGCGTAAATTTCACTGCCTATAGTTTAAAGAAAAAAGTTATTGTATATATTGGGGGGAGGGGGAAGCAAGAGGAATAGTTGCTACGATTTAATAAATATCTCTCTTTGATTAAACGACGGATTTCGTTAAACAATATTTAGACTGAACGAAAATAATTGCTGAGCTCACCAAAGCGCCGACAAAAGAAACTAACTTTAAGAATGTTATTTTCTCTCTTTGGTGTAGTTTATCACAAACAGCCTATAATAAAACAGAATTTTTAGATTCAAAGTTGTACTTTTAAATATCTAAAAATGTAGTTTTAAATCCGATGCTTTTTTCATCAATGTAATTTTAGAAATGCATGTAATGGATCAAACCAGATTTTGCATTCAGTACACTAACGAATGGGCAAGTTTTTTTTTTTTTAAACAAAATATCAAAGGCAACAAGAGACATTTTGTGTGTAAATAAAGGTGTTGGAGATTGACATAAAAGTTAAAATGTGAATGAAATATCGGTGACGTCACGGGAAGGGGGTGGATGGAAAAGCGGCTCTCCACAGGGTGCGCAACAGTCATTTTAAATTTAAAATTCCCACGACTGAACCAATACCCGTTTGTATTTCTACAATGCTACATTTTATTATTAATTTCCGCTTTTTATACCGGGAATTTAGCGGACTGTCGGCTCTCAGTAAACTTTTTTTTTTTTGCATTTTTTTGACGTCATAAGTGCAGATCTACCACTCAGCAACCCATTCATAGTTTGGTTCTCGTAACTAAATTCTTCTTGATTTTCTTTTTAAATCCACTTACAGATTTGGGGGTTTTGAACAGAGATCAAAATATGAATGACGATGTTCACATTTGTCTTTTAAATCCAATTGTGTGAGTATCTTTCCATATAAGGGCAGGCAGTTTTGTTCCTATTAAAAAAGGTTCATGGGCATGTGCGCGCATCTTTGCTTTTCCCTGAAAACAGAACATTTTCTTTCATTTGCGCTCAACGAGCTCAGCTTCATATACATTTGGTGTTTTTGTCCATAAAAGCAAAACATAAAGAAAAACAGTAAACGCCTACAGTTGAGCCAAAGTATTTATGGAGACTCACCTGTAGGAGAGGCAGTCGAGGAAGTAGACATGCTCTTTTTTTCACTCTGTGGATGAATGAGATCTGTGATCCGGCCAGACGTCTCTTTTCCAGATGCTTTAGTTTAAATCACATGGTTAGGCTGGTATTAACCTGCGCGGCACACTGAAGACAAATGACCGAGTGAAATCAAAGAGATTTTCCATGGATGAATATTTTATAGTAAGTCTGTAACACAAGCCGCGGCAGCGCGGCTGGCCGAGCAGATTTGTTGGAAACGTGTTACACTGGACCAGGAGGTTGCAGGGGGGCTGTGGCACAGTTCTGGGAAATCAGCTCCAAGATGCTCCATATTCTCATTTCAACTCCAAACTAGTCCCAGAAAGGCTGATCCATGCATGCTCAGAAGGCAGTACCGTTGCTCCTGAACCACGAAGAGCAAGCTCATGAAGTTGAAATGGTGCATGCAGTAATTCAGAAGGAAATTATCCTTATTCAAGATTTCCGTTAAGGAAAAAAAAATCTCCGTGTGACATCATCTACCTTTTAAACCATGTGGAATGTGTGGCCTCCCCCAACATGCTCCCAGTCTCCCCCACCCCTCTTTTTCCCTTGTTGATAATGATCCATACTTCACATCCCCCACTCAGCTTGTCCATAATCAGCATTCAACCACTCAAGGGGCTGCTTTTTCAAAGCTGAAGCAAACATTTGCTCCAAAATACCCCAAAAGGCATGTATCCTGTAAGAAATCTTTCAAATGCATTAGTAAGTTTATTGGAAGTTTTAAATTCATAAACCCCAAACTTTCCCTAATGATCTGTCATGTGATGTTATTTCACTTATGGCTATTTACTTACACTACAGCAGTAAAATTTAGCTGGTTTCAGATCAGTGATTGGGGTCTGATCGGGGAAATGAAGTGGGGAGGAAAGTGGTGTCAATAGCGCCACCCGTCGGTTCACTGAAGCCTGTAGCCTGGGTCCCTATTTTCCAATTCATACATACAGGGGTTGGACAATGAAACTGAAACACCTGGTTTTAGACCACAATAATTTATTAGTATGGTGTAGGGCCTCCTTTTGCAGCCAATACAGCGTCAATTCGTCTTGGGAATGACATATACAAGTCCTGCACAGTGGTCAGAGGGATTTTAAGCCATTCTTCTTGCAGGATAGTGGCCAGGTCACTACGTGATACTGGTGGAGGAAAACGTTTCCTGACTCGCTCCTCCAAAACACCCCAAAGTGGCTCAATAATATTTATATCTGGTGACTGTGCAGGCCATGGGAGATGTTCAACTTCACTTTCATGTTCATCAAACCAATCTTTCACCAGTCTTGCTGTGTGTATTGGTGCATTGTCATCCTGATACACGGCACCGCCTTCAGGATACAATGTTTGAGCCATTGGATGCACATGGTCCTCAAGAATGGTTCGGTAGTCCTTGGCAGTGACACGCCCATCTAGCACAAGTATTGGGCCAAGGGAATGCCATGATATGGCAGCCCAAACCATCACTGATCCACCCCCATGCTTCACTCTGGGCATGCAACAGTCTGGGTGGTACGCTTCTTTGGGGCTTCTCCACACGGTAACTCTCCCGGATGTGGGGAAAACAGTAAAGGTGGACTCATCAGAGAACAATACATGTTTCACATTGTCCAGAGCCCAAGATTTGCGCTCCTTGCACCATTGAAACCAACGTTTGGCATTGGCATGAGTGACCAAAGGTTTGGCTATAGCAGCCCGGCCGTGTATATGGACCCTGTGGAGCTCCCGACGGACAGTTCTGGTGGAAACAGGAGAGTTGAGGTGCACATTTAATTCTGCCGTGATTTGGGCAGCCGTGGTTTTATGTTTTTTGGATACAATCCAGGTTAGCACCCGAACATCCCTTTCAGACAGCTTCCTCTTGCGTCCACAGTTAATCCTGTTGGATGTGGTTGGTCCTTCTTGGTGGTATGCTGACATTACCCTGGATACCGTGGCTCTTGATACATCACAAAGACTTGCTGTCTTGGTCACAGATGCGCCAGCAAGACGTGCACCAGCAGTTTGTCCTCTTTTGAACTCTGGTATGTCACCCATAACGTTGTGTGCATTTCAATATTTTGAGCAAAACTGTGCTCTTACCCTGCTAATTGAACCTTCACATTCTGCTCTTACTGGTGCAATGTGCAATTAATGAAGACTGGCTACCAGGCTGGTCCAATTTAGCCATGAAACCTCCCACACTAAAATGACAGGTGTTTCAGTTTCATTGTCCAACCCCTGTAGATAGATAGATAGATAGATAGATAGATAGATAGATAGATAGATAGATAGATAGATAGATAGATAGATAGATAGATAGATAGATAGATAGATAGATAGATAGATTTCTTTCAGGGAGCATAATCTGCATCTAGCAAAAATGCTTGATAATCAAACTAAGCCCTGTTAAAATATAACAGCGAGGAAGCAACTTGTTCAGGCTACATTTTTTGAATTGTATGATAAACTTGTACAGAATAAAAAAAATGATTCACTGTGTTTTATTTGACCCATTAAGCATAAGAAGAAAACAAAATTGGCATAATATAATTTGCAGTCATCAACCTAGAATTTTTTTTTTTCTGAACTAGAGCTGTTCTGCTATTTTCACCTTGGTCATAGAAGATGACGGGTCACTTAGCTTGGTGTTGCAACCAAAACAAAACAAAAAAAAAATGTATATTGTGCCCCCCTTTATTTTTTTTATTTTATTTTACATATAATTAATGCAGACATTCATTTAGCTAAATAAGCAATAGTAGGTTATGAGTTAAAATGAATAAAATAGAGTTTTCTTTTGTTTGATTATGATAAAAGTTCTGGTTTCCCTGCGCTTGTAAATTAGGACTCAGCCAGAAGCTGGACAAGGTAGAAAAAAAATGCTAAATGTTTCTATACTGCCGAGGTTAAACTGAAATAATTTTAAGAACATTGGAATGAACAGATCATTTTAAAAAAGTTCAGATAAGCCCCAGCATTAAATAATGGTATCCCATGGTTCTTTGCTTTATGAAAAAAAATCATGACTGCATGTGGTAGCATTATGTTTCAGCATCAGAACCCCAACATGTGGAATTATGGATTGTTGTGATTCTAAAGACTTTGAACAGGAGAGCGGGTCTCCCAGATAGGGACCTTATAACAGTCCTGTAGTAGTACTCTCCAACTAATATGAATAAATTCATGGAGCCTATGATGATGATATTTTGCCATCCTCTGGTTTACGACCACCCTGTGTTGGTGGGGGGTGGGTTAGATGGAGACGTTGTCATGTATATATAGTGGGGGTGAGAGACAGAACCTATAAGGAGTGATAGATATTTAACAGTGGCATGTTATGAAGGACACATAAACAGACAACAAATAAATAAATAAATGGTGTAACTGATTTAAACATGAAGCATCCTCTTAAATTCATACTAGTAACAAGAACATTTTAGAATATATTAGCCTGGGGGCTGACAGTGGGCTAGTCAGCAGATTTATAAGGGCCCCAACCATTGTCCTCTTGGTGGCGCCAGTGTCTTGATAATAGCAATACAAGAAACGTTAACCTTCCGCCGAATAACATAGTACCCCTTTGTTGGTTCCAAGCGGCGCATTCATTTTTCACACCAGGGCTCCCTTAGATCAGCTCTAAACGCAAATTACGAAAACTCTTATGTCATCTAAATAAATGTGACGTTTCGGCTAGCAATGCGCCACTTCTGCGTGAAACTAACTTTTTTAGTTAGATTAATTTTCTCGGGCACCACCTAGTGGTTCCTAATCCTCGATTTCTCCCCTGCGGGTACGTGCGGTCGTGCACGGAGGTCAGGCTGCTAAACTTGAATTTATTTATTTTTTGCCATTTACGTTTTAAAACGCAAAATATCGCTCCCTCTGCTTCTTTCGAGGCTAAAACACAAGTTTCAAGGTAGCTTTTTTCCAACTGGGAGCCACCAGCCTTGGATGAATTTTATAAGCAACTTTGCTGACAAAAAAAAAACAACATGTTTCTAGCTTATAATGGACTTTGAATGTTTCGTAATATTATAATTTATTAGAGCTGAATACGAATTAAAATGATTATCATTATTGTTTAAGAACTAAACTCAGTAAAAGTAAACATGTAAACTTAGAGGGAAGATACATATTTCTCCAAACCTTGACTGATTATACAAATACATACAGAGAATATAAAAGATTTAATTAAAACAGATAAAAACTCATCATTCAGTTTAAACCCAACACTTGAATGGTCCTTTGGATGAGGAGACAGATAATTTACTTCCGACTGATTAAAGTTTGACAATGTTTAGAGCACATTATTATGTTCCAAAGCCTATCTTGATTTGTGAATTTACCTGTTTTTTTATATAAGTTGTACATCCTGTTTCTGGGTTCAGACTTGAGAGTTTTTGGTGAAGGTAAGTAATTGTTTTAGATTAATTATACAACTTTCAACAGAACCACAAAACTATTTTACATGCACTATAAAAGCATTTCCTTGCACAATATTGTTAATCTCACAATAGGAATACAACCTGTTGTTTTATTTATTTAACATCAATAAATCTTAATGGAGCATCTTTTCACTTCTTTATTCTAATTTTAGATTGAGCGGCTGTAATAACGTTATCTTCCTTTGGAATATTCTGATTAAAATTGCAAAGATTTTCCATTTATAATAAATTCAGTTTTTTTCCCCCCAGTGATCAGATTTCATTAACACGCCAAAAACTTTAAAAATAATTGTAACTTTTTCAGTCCTTAATCATAATTGAGATTTAGGCTTCAAAATAGCTTACATTTAGTTTTAAGAGGCATCAAACAGAAAAAGATGACAAGTGTGATTTATTCAAACTTCATCGGAATGAATTCTTTACAAATAAATACTGCTTTTATAGTCGTTTTTTATGTTTACAAAGAACAAATAGATGTTAGTCTGTTATTATAAATATGTCATGGATGCTTCCACTTGTACACAGTTGAACTGACAACCAATCCTGGTCCTGCAAAGAACTCAATCATCATCAGAGAGGATCAAGATGAAGAATTAATATTTTTTCCACTTCTTTTTAGGCCCAACTGTGTTTTTTCGGCTACTTTTCTCACTGACTGAGATGTTGGTTTTTATAATACATTTAAATGAAAGAATATACATTCTAACAATAATATCAGTGCTAAAAAGATCTAAGTGGTATACAGTTATGTGTTTTTTTGGTATTTAAATGTAATAATTGTGCATGATCCCAACCAATGTTTGTATATTGGCATTAGGTTGGTACAGAAAGGTAAAACTGAAGGTTGTGAATCACAAAATAATAATAATAAACAAATAAACTAAAAGCCACCATTCTGCAAATTTTTGCTGAAACTTGCAGTTTACCTGTTATTTATTGAGAAATGAGCTTTGCTTTTTCAGATCTCTGTGCAGAAACAAATGAAGAGGGTGTTTCGGTTTCATATGAAATCTAAAAATAAGTCTCCTTGCTTTGCAAAGGATTTTTTCCACCCACATGAAAGTAGGACAAAAAGTTGTCCTGATCATTAAGCATGTATAATCAGTAATCCTCAAGGGGAACCCTGTTTCGGACCACCCTCATTTACTGCTCCTCCTACACGTGTTGGGGTAAAGGCTGACTAGTGCCCCCTGCTGGTAGACTGCAGGATGACAGGAACAACAGGTGTACAAGCTGCTCCTGTTCTCACGACCACGAAACCGTTGACTGAAATGCTTTGTGCAAACCTAAAAGACTTTGATATGAAAGGATGAATGAGAATTATCCATCCATCCACTTTCTTCCGCTTATCCGGTGTCGGGTCGCGGGGACAACAGCCTAAGCAGAGACCCAGACTTTCCTCTCCCTAGAATCTCAGATCATTTCATATATTTTTTGACAGCTCAGCTTTATTTGGAGGTTGTAGGCATGAAGTAAATTAGAATATCACAGTATAATCATGTCTTTCAGTCTCTTTTCGAAAAGAGAAATGTATGTAGACCCAATACACAAATAGTGATGTATTTCAAGTGATATGTTTCAAAATATTTATGATGGTGGCTTGCAGCTAATGAAATCCTGTGATTCCAGAGCCACATGTGGCTCTTATAAAACCAAATAAATGTTTTATAAATTTTTAAGGCAATAAAAAGGTGATTTTAGCAGTTCTTCTGTATGTTTTTCTGCAGTATCTTTTTAAAATATCTACAACAGAAGGGCACGAATGGTAGAAGGCTTTTTAAAAGTAATTTAATGTTTTCCAGCTTCAAACTATTTTTTTTCCTTTGTAAAAGTTAGGTGATTTATTTTGTTGTACAAAAAAAATACAAATACTTTTTGTTTCCTTAGCATTTAAAATAAATGTTTCATTTAGTACATGTTTATAAAATCTATATTTTTCTGCAACACATTTTGTAGCAGCGTGGTTTACGGTGTCTCTGAATTGAAAAGGTTGCCGACCCCTGCATTAGACTGATAAAATGGTACTTGACTAAATGAAAAGTATGTCTATGTACTGTACAGTATATTCACTCGGTACTTGGGTCAGGCCTCCTTGCATGAATAACTGCTTTAATAGTGGCCTTCAGTTTACCTGAATTGTCGGGTCTGGTGCCTCTCATCTTCCTCTAAAGAATAGTCCATTGAATCTCTAGGAGGTTGAGGTCAGGCCAGTTTGCTGGCCAATCAAGCATAATGATACTATGGTCAACAAAGCAGGAATTAGTGTATGTTGGCAGTGTGGGCAGGTGCAAAGTCCCACTGGAAAATGCAATCAGTGTCTTCATAAAGCTTTCCAGTAGAGGGAAGAATAAACTGCTCTACAATTACCTTGACTTGATAAAAGACACTGAGTGGACCAATAACAGCAAACAGCATGGCTCCCCATTTTATTAGACTGAAACTTCACAGCAGTCAATTTTCCTCCTTAACCCAGGTAAGACACTTCTGATATTGTTTCTAGCTCAGGAATGACTTTACACCAGGGATACCACAATTATAGCCCATTTCCTTAATAAATCTGTTTGGTGATTATTAAAACATTAACTCCAGCCACAGTCCAAAGCTTATCAATCTCCAGACTCTTTACTGGGTTTTGGTTCACAATTTTCTCAAAGCTGCAGTTATTCCCATTTGCTGCGCCCTTTTTTCTTCCACTTAACTTTCATTTAATAAAGTTGGTGATCACGTAGGCCATGCCATTTTATGAAATGTTATATTCCAATTATCTGATATAATTTGGGGCTTTCGTTAGCTGCAAAGCAGAAACCAAAAATATCAGAAATAAATCACTGTGTATACAATTAATGAATGAGTTTCACTCACTGACTTGAATTACTGAAATGAATTAACTTTATCGAGATGCACCTATATGTGCTTTTTTCCACAGTAAAAGTATGAATCAGTCTTTAAAAAGTTTATTGTAGTTCTGGCATTGTGTTTTGTTCCCTTTAACAGGGTAAACAATCAGCACAAGTCAAGAGGTAGAAAACTGTAGTTTGCAAAAACAATTTGTAATTGACCTTTATACACACACACACACACACACACACACACACACACACACATCAGCTATACTGTCTACTTACACTACACTCATTTACACAATACTGCAGAACAGTGATATCATCCATCACCCAGTGGGCTCCATTCTGTGCACAAACAATAATTAAATAATATGCATCAGTTATGGGGCTCCTGGAGGGCGTACAAGAAAAACCTTAAATAACCATCTTACCTCAAGACTGAAATGACTGACTGGAAATTCCCAGGCGTAAAGACGTTAAAGAATTACAAATATGGCCCATGATCTAGTAGCTGGGTGAGCTGCTTGTTGTATAGGTTTTGTGCTGTTGAAACACTGACAGGTTTACAGTAAGAATGAAGGTTCAGAGTTTAGGACTCATTAAATATCTCGTCTAAGTGTTAAAAATCATGCCAATAGTCGGCAGAAACGGTCATCTGAATTTGAGTGAAGGGAAACAAGCATACCAATTACAATTCAACATTAGGTTCATGCTATTTGACCCAGGACAAGTTGAGACAGCGGGCGATGAAGGCGTAGGTATCAGCCACCTCCTGGATGACTTTGCTGGTGGGCTTGCCGGCTCCGTGGCCTGACTTTGTGTCCACAAGGATGAAAAGGGGATTTGTCTGCTTGGTGCTGCGACCTACAATGTGCTGTAGGGTGGCAATGTATTTGAGAGAGTGGAGGGGAACCACCCGGTCATCGTGGTCTCCTGTCAGCAACAGCACTGCAGGGTACTGGACCCCATTGCCTTCTGGGACATGGATGTTATGTAGAGGGGAGTATCTGGGAAATTAGAAATAACTCCTGTTTAATAGCTGGTAAGAATTACTTGTAGTACAATTAACAGATATTAGAAAGTAAGGAAAATCATTATTGCTCAAAGGCCAAGTCAAAACTAGAAGAAACATTTTAAAATATGGCAATAATAGCAAAAACTGTATTTGATCATCAAAACAGGTAAGACTGGATAGTAATGAAGGGACTAATAGAAAATACCTTCTCTGTTGAGAGTTATTGCCCCTGCAACTTATATGATTAAGATCTAAATAGTTTATACATGCAGGATAAATTTCAAATAACATTCTGGCAGAAGACAGAAGCAAAAAAAAAATCTGAAAAAATCTACATCAAAAATAAATAATAAGCGAAACATGCTTCTTGCATTAAAGACTAGGAAAAAAGTACTGCTGTCCAAAAAAAACAAAAAAAGCATACATAAAATTTGATTTGAATGGGATAAATGCCAACATAGGAACACAGGATCATAAAACTTCCATACTTTACAGCCGTGCCTATTTTTAAAATCAAACTAGAAAGACCTCTATGAATTTATGGCAAATATATCTCCACAAGCAGCCTTTAAATGTGAAAAAAGCAAAACCCAAGAGAGAAAAATACACAGAAAAAAAGGAATACAACTCCTCAGATCAAACACAATTTTCAAGAAAATATTTTTAAATAAAACCTTGTATTTTTCTAATACTAGTAAGGCACATCACATCAATGAGCATTTTCAGAAGAGCTAGTGCTGTGGAGCATGGTAGTGGACGTGTCATGGTATGGGCATATTTACAGGCCTCAGGGACCAAACACTTTACCAACTCTGTGCATTTCACATTATGTGAACAACAAAGAGATCAGAATGAAAGCTGAACTTAAATGGAAACTAATCGTTTGCAGGATAGGAAATGCCGAGATTAAAATATGAGGTTGCAGAAAGGCAGGTCCATTCGAATTAGTCTTAAATAAAAAAAATAGGTCATTTGACCTAAACTCTTTTGCTACAGCAGTATAGAATATACAGATTATACCCATATGTTAATCAAAATACTTTGCTTTACAAATACAGCAGAAGGTGTACTTTTCTACTGAGACAGTTTAGGCAAATTTATAGCTCCCCAATTCTGAAGTACCTGGTTCAAAGAGGACAGACATGTATCTTCCTCAGAAAAGGTTCAAAGCATTGAGGGAAAAAGGCTGGATGGAGAACGCTTACTTATGGAGCCACTCAAACTGCTCTCCGTCTTCTGAGCAGCCGAAGTCTGTGGTCCACGCGTGGCCGATCGTAAACTTGTGGAACTTCAGCATGTCCATGACGCCCACCTGAGCTACGGCACAGCCGAACAGCTCAGGCCGCTGGTTCACACAGGCCGCTGAGGGAGAACGTGCACTGTTAAAGATGTCCTGAACTGTAAGTATGAACCAAAGTTCATCCGGTCTACAGCACACCTACCAACAAGCAAGCCCCCATTAGAGCCTCCATTTATAGTCAGTTTGGAAGGAGACGTGTATCCCTCCTTGATGAGATACTCAGCCGCACACTGAAAGTCTGTGAAGCAGTTCTGCTTGCTTGCGAGCATGCCGGCTGAGGAGGAAGACCAAATGATTCACCAAGACTTCAAACATCTACCCAAATACATCTTCAAAGATATAAACTAAACTGCCAGGTGTTGTGCTACCTACCTTTGTGCCAGGTCTCCCCATACTCCCCCCCTCCTCTGATGTTGGCGACAGCCAGAACACCTCCTAGATGTCTGACGAAGATGAGTCGTGAGACGCTGTAGCTTGGCGTGATGGAGATATTGAAGCCTCCGTAGCCATACAAAAAACCTGGATGGGTGCCGTCCAGTTTGATTCCTTTCTTATGTACAATGAACATTGGTATCTGTGTGCCGTCCTTGGAGGGATAGAAAATCTAACAAAATGGAGGAAAAACACAAAAACTATGAAATCATGAGATGGTTGAGCAGGAAAACGCCTTATACAATTATGCACTAAACATGTTAAAAGAGCTCTTGTAAATTCAAGACTGCAATTTTTTTAAAAACGTTTTTTTTTTTTAGCAAAAACTAAATCATAAAGAAAACTAATAGGCCTTATTTTAAGTGTTAATGTTCACCAACTAAAATTTGAATTGACCTCTTATGTTATCGGTCTAACCTTCATTAAGTTGCAAAAAAGAAAAAATAAACATGGATCACTGTAATGCATCTGAGAGTTCCAAGTATTGTTATTTTCCAGCAACTTTGAACTTAACAAGGCTGGTATTTAACTGATGAACTTAAAGTGCAGCTCGTAGTGGCAATATGTAAACTACAGAAACATTTACAACAAACCTTTGCAGCTCAGCTTTTATCTGAAGGACAATATGGTTGCCTGGTGTGTTTGTGGTGAGTTTTTTTTTTTTTTTTTTTTTTTTTAAAAAAGGTATATAACATGGTTAACAAATTGCATCTGATTTTTGATAAAATGCAAGTTTTTCTCTTGAAAGCCCAACTTTGGAAATTCAAAGTTATGCAGATTGTTGTGCGTCCACACAGTGCGTCCCATCCAAAGCAAGCGTCTGTATCTCAGCAGGAAAGACAACCTTGAGATATTGTGCTATTTGTCATTTTCTGTAACAAACATGGCAGTATAAAAATAAAAACTATTTAAAACGTTAGGATGTCTTCCCATATGACTTAAAGCTTTACTAATTTCCGCTTTTGTCCTTTGATGCTTATCTGTGAGGTTGGCTATGTTAGGAGAAAGTTTATATGACAGCAAATAAACAGAATAATTGCTAGCAAAAAGAGACTAGAATGCAAAACATGGTGATAAAATTATTGTGGTGACTAGTGCAGGATCCTATAATTGATGATAAACCAAGAGTTCAAGCAGTGACTTATTGTATGTTTTTAATCTAATGAACACTTGATTAATAGTAGTTAATATTAGGAGAATACATTTAGTTCTGAAGTTAAAAGCAGTGAAGTATGAACAAGAATGACCTTTAGAGATCAGTCAATCAGTAAATTTTCAGCTCGATCCCGGCCGGCTGGAAAACAAAAAGCTGATAATTTCCCTGTCAGTGAATGCACCGCAGCCAATTGAAGCACACCGCACTGACAGCTACATTCTTCGGTGTGAAAGTTGTTACTGCAGGAAGAAGACTAAGGGTTAGCTGATTATGAGGTTGCCTTCTTTAAACAGGGAATGAGATTTTACTATGACTAACTATATGTGCTCTCTTTCATCCTGTAAACCTAAAGACTGTTTCAGAGTTCATGTCCTTAGCTGTGTTTCTCTCCTAGATGAAGCCACTGTAGGAACTCCTACTGCCATTAACTTAGCTCTAGCTTCTGTGTTTTTTTGTGTGCATGCTCTGTCTGCTCCCAGTCAGATAGCTGCTCACACTGAGCCTGGTTCTGCTGGAGGTTTCTTCCTGTAAAAGGGGAGTTTTCCTTTTCACTGTTGCTACATCCTCATTCAGGAGAAGTGAGTGCTGCAAGTCACTGACTCGATGCAATCTGCTGATTTACTTGACTTGGAATCTGTCTGTATGATTTGATGATTTTTGTGAAGTCCCTTCAGACATCATGCGTTTTGAGTTGGCGCTATTCACAAATTGATGTTAAAGTTGTGTTACCTGGGTTGTCTGGTAGTCCGCAGGGGTGAAGCCCTTGACAGTGACCTCTCTGAAGACGTGTGGCTGCAGAGGCTCCTTAGTTAGGTCACAATGGTAAATGATAGCTGGGAACAGAGGGAAAAGCAACAATTAATATTTGTCCAAATTACTTGAAAAGCAAGTAGGAGGGTTTTTTCCCCATGTAGTTTAAAATATGAAGTAATCTGTTTTCAAGTATTTTGTTCTTTGTTTCTTTGAGTTTTGGTAGCTTACGGAGAAAAATTAACTTGTTTTAACAGATAGTCAGGACTAATAAGCAGGTTATTATAATGGCTGGGTCTAATTTGCCTTAACTCAATCACCTCACTAATATCCTCTGTCCAAGGTGCTGAATATTAATTATTTTTAAGTTGCAAATCTAAACTATAAAGCCTTAGGTTACTAATGTAAACGTAGGAGCTTTAATGAATCAAATACACCAAATATTTGTTTAATGGAAGTGAAGCAGCACAGAATAAACCAGTACAATCATCACACAAGTAGTTTACTACTAGAGTAGGGTGGCAAACATCTTTTTAGCTGAGTAATTTGGTCTATATGCAAATGATTTGGCCTATTTTATAAATTTAGATCTGCATCTGAGAACTTGTGCTTCATATGCACAATTTGGAGAACATCTGACTTTTACGCCCAAACTCTCTTAACATTTAACCAACTGGCCTCTATACGTACACAATGTGTTCATTAATAATGCAACATTGTAGCATCTTGTACCTGGCGATAAAAAAGAGGTGAAATAGTAGAAGATCTCAGAATCTATCTTCCGCCCCGTAAAGCCCACGATAGAGCCAACATCAAGAGGGAAGGTTCTCAGTTCCTCCCCTGAGCTCAGACGGTACATCTTCAGCACATTCTTCACATCGTGGAGAAAACACACAAACAGATAGCTGGAGTATGTGCAGGTGGCAAACACTGCAAGGGAAGACATTGGAAAACAAACACAGAAAGAAACGGTTTTAATATATTGGGTTTATCTAATATCAACATTGCAGTGCCCTGCAAATGTATTTTTATTTGTATTGGCTTTGTATGCGAAAGATCACAAGAAATTAACGCATAATTGTAAGGTGGAAGGAAAAGGTTTTTACAAATAAAATATATATTATATTTATATATATAATATATATATAAATATATTCAGCACCCTTTACTCTGTCACCCCTAAATAAAAGCTAGTTCTACTAAAACAAAGGCCTTCAGAAGTCACCTAATTAGTAAATAAAGTCCACCTGTTTCTAATTTAACTCAAACAGTGGACAAACGGCATCATTAGGAACCAGTGGAATACCAGAAGGCTCAGAGGTAAAGTTGAGGAAAAGGCTAAAGCAGGATTAGCTTATAAAACAATTTCCCAAGCTTCTAAATGACTTGAAAATTACTGTTCAGAGATGCTCTTCATCCAATGTGGCTAAGCTTGAGCCATTTTGTGAAGAAAAGTGGGCAAAAATGTCTCTAAATGGGCAAAGCGGATAGAAAAATGCCCCAAAAAAGGAAAGGTTGTACTACATGGTACTAAATCAAAGGGGCTGAATACAAATGCATGTTCCCTTTTTCATGTTTTTAATTATTCTAATGAACTTCTTTCTACTTCAGAATTATTTACAACTTCATGTTGGTCCATGACAGAAATCCCAAAAAATACACTGAGTTGTTCGGCTGTGATGTGACAAAATTGTGGAGATGAAAATATTTCAAAAACTCACCAATAACATCTTTGTCATGTTGAGGGATAAGCTCCTTCCAGTTTCTCTGATCAGGAGAGGCAAAGTCGATGTTGATGAGTCTGTAACGCGGGGCGTCTAAATTGGTCTTAAAGGTAAACAACGTTTCCTCGTTGGTCACGTATTCGTACTCGGCGTCAAAGTTGTCAATCAACTTTATCCATGGCAAAAGTCCTGAACACACAAGGTTTAAGAGTTGTTCAAAATGAAATTAAATAAAACAAATAAAAAAAGTCTTCATTAGATCTGACAAAAGTGAGCAAAAGTTTGCAATCCCAGAGTTAGTTGCTATTTGAAAACATACAAATGAAAAAAGGCATACCTGTAATGCCCTGAGGAGTCGTCTGTAGGTCGCAGTACCACAGTCTATTGACAGGATCGCAGCCTTCTCTGATTGACAGCAACACATAGCACCCATCATCTGATACCTGCAATTATTCTCCTATCAATAACCACCTCCACATGTAGTCTGCTGAAGTCGTTTTATTTTTATTTTGTGAGCATAAATAAAGTTGGAGGCCTACCTCAGCCCCACACATCCATTTAGGGTGGTCAGGAAATTCAGCACACAGCACGTCGTCAGACTGTGGAGTCCCCAGAATATGATAGTACAGCTTCTGATGCAGATTCGTTGAGGTCTCAGTGCCTGGGAGGTACGACACGATAATAACCACTATTAAAAAGGACCAAGCAGTGAACCATGTTGATAAAAATCTATCAGACTAAGGGTGTATTCACACCAGGGAAGTCATTTGGTCCCCTTGTTTGGTCCGGACCAAAAGCAAACTTTATTTTTTTCACTTGGTAGAGTTTGTTTTCACATTGTACTTTTTGCAAGTGAACTATTACTTGTAAACAAAGCCACGCGGGTGACGATCATTGTTCCCATTGGACAGAAATGACGGGGGCGGGACAGAGCGCAGGCCCGGAAATTTAAGAAAACAGCTGTAGACGTGCTGCGTGCGGCACCTCTGTTCTGCATATTTGTGCCGTTATTACAGCTGCAATATTATTGTGAGGGTGAAGAGCAGCTCATTCAACACAGATTTTGAGACGTTCCATTTATAATTTTGGAACCCTGTCGGAGAACGCGTGCTGAACGCTGACGTTCTCTACGTGCCTTGTCCCACAACAAGCCAATAGCGTTGCTAAGCAACACACAACTTATCAGGTATGATTACCTTACAACACACACCTTTGCTACCGGCAACGGTGGCTTTTTATGTCCAAAGAGACGTACGCTTTTTGTAGTTGGTTCGGATCGGGGCCGGTTTGTATTCAGACCATAAGCGAACCGCACCAGAGTCCGTTTGGAAGCGGACCGAGACCACCTCAAAAAGTGGGTCTTGGTCCGGTTGTTTGGTCCGGACCAGGGTTTGCTTCAGTGTATTGACACCTGCACAAAAGGTCCGGACCAAGGAGGGAAACGAACTCTGGTCCGTTTAAAGCGGACCAAAAGTGACAAGTGTGAATACAGCCTAAATAAAAAATTGGGCAAAATTTCTTGCTAAAGTTTCTTTTATAGTTTCCTTCTAAACCTTCAATTGCAGATATTTACATTCAGGTCAGTAAACTGGTGCAATAAAACTATCTGAACTGATTTATCTCTTACCATCACTTTTGCCCTCCTGATCAGGGTATGAATTGTAAAAAAGCCCCTTCCCATCATGAGTCCAGGACATGCAGCTAAACTTGACTCGCTCCAGGTGGTCCTCCAGAGGCACGGCACCCTCCACCCGCAGGAAGTGGATCTCTACCCAGTCGGATCCACTGGCACTGGTGCCGTAGGCCAGGTACTCTCCATCCTCAGAAAATGCATAGCCTTGATCAGATCAGACGAGAACACAGAGAATTTAAACAGGTTGGACATTTTAAGTTTCAAATAAAGCAGTGCAATGCAATTCAAAATGTACAAAATAGTCATTTTTAATCAAAAATGTGGAGAATTTTTATTTCTATTTAAAGAAACAGGGTTATTAACTTGTCTGAATTAAGTAAGATATTTGTCAATTAATACCTCGAAGAGCAACAGTCCCATCATCAGAAAATGTGTTTGGATCTAAGAACACTGTGGGCTCAGCATCTAAACTCTCCTGCACATACATCACACTCTGGTTCTGGAGGCCCGTGTTGTAAAAGTGAAAGTACCTAAAAGCAGAGAGAAAAACAATCTGATGAGACTCGTCACATCAGAGTGAAGATTTACACCTTTTGTTGAATCTCGTTACACATTTCTTCACCTGTTTCCCCTCTTAAATGGACAACTATACTTTGGATAGTCGTACAGCTCAGTCATGCGCTCCTTGAAGAGATCCCGCACCTCACACTCTTCTAGAAAAGGCAACGTCAGCTGGTTCTGAGCGTTGACGAAGGCCTGATGAGAGAGAAACGGGGTTCACACATTGACGATTTATTCATGTACCACTTATTTACTTTAGCAGACAGATTCACATTTTCAGTGCAAGACGTTTCTAGTTAATTCCCTGGTAAGTCAAAGAACCACACACTAGCTTTGTGAACCAGGGAAGCTAATGTTTTGTGTTATTTTAATATTTATTCTGTTTGTAAGTCTGCAGAAGAACACAAACTGTATTGAGCTGGTTTAAAAAAAAACTTTTTTTCACTTCTTTGTTAACATGAAGGTTTTTCTTCATAGCAACCTGAAAACTAATGATCACCAATGACTGTTTTAATGACTGACTATAAAAATAAAGTTTATAATAAGCCAACAAACCTAACATTTTATTTTTATTTCCCCCACTGAAGATTGCATTTAGGGATGAAATTTACAAATAAACTGGAAGAATTGAAATAATTAAGAAGATTGTTTAAGTGTGAAGAACTTCTGTCTGTCACCATTTTGTTTAAACTGCAGAGTTCATTTTTTAATTCAAACTGGCTGGTTCTGAATCGTTTTACTAGGAGAAAAACAGACGAGGATTTGTGAGAAAGTTATTAGTCATTTATAATCTAATGCTTCTGTTTTGCACTGTATTTAATTTCTCTATCTGGACTTCTTGTATATTTAAGATTCTGGTATAATAGGGTTTACTGTTTTTATTGATTCCCGCCATATAAAAAAAATGTTTTGCAGAAACTCAAGTTGGTCAAGAGAGCTGCAGGCAATGCAGCTCCAGTTTTTGCCTCAGTTGAAATTTTTGTGATTATCATTTTAAGAAATGTCAAAGATATATATAATTCGTTTGTCATGGCATAGAATACCTTTAAAATTTTGCTTAAGCTTTTTTTCCATAAAAGGATTTCTGTGCCTGTGACTGATAGTGGCACCAGAACCAATGAGGCTTTTACCTGAGTCTTCTCACTGTCTGGATCTTCCAGCCAGCTGTAGGGATCCGGTACTTTGCAGCCATGGTAGTCATCCACCTAAACACAGTAACAAATACAGGGGGGAAAAAACGAGCCAGGTAGTAGGTGAGGCAAAGGCAATATAGATGTAAGACTGGCACATCATGGAGAATGATGTGCTAATTTAACCAAAAAAAGCTTTGCTGGTATAAGGTAGAAGTTGTTTACTTTATGATCAACATATATTTGATTTATCAGCCGACAGCCTGGTTTCTATCACCTGGCTAGGCTAACTAGCATGCTAACAAAGCAAACGCTCATTGAAATGAATGAACCCCCAAAGTGATTTAGCAAGCCAGGCTAATAAGTTAGCGAGTCCCCCGTACTTACAACAGCCTCGTCGCGGTAAGCCTGGGGATACTGAAAAGCCATTTTGGAGATGGGTTTTCGAGAATGACGCAGCACACAAAGCTTTGAAATGACTTTGCGGAGCCTGTGAATCATCCACTTGAAGCTATGAAGCTTTTGTCAGAGGAGATGCTCCCTGTTTATACAGTCAACGAGCTGCTTGGTCGGTTGCTGTGCTGTCATCTCAAATTTGACATCGCCCTCTAGCGTCAAAAAACAATAACTCAACTCCTAAACCACCAACTCTCGGGTTGGCCCTTTTTAAACGCGTGGGTGATGTAAAATTAAGGCCGATTTTACGCAAGGGCAAGAGGGGGCAATGCCCCCTCAAAACAAACTCTCAATCACGCAAGCACAAGCCGCCGCCTTGCCTCTCCCTCCACCACAGGTAAGGGCAAAACTTAGTCGCGCGTACTTGTCTCTTATGAGTAAAAATACATTTTGAGATGTGTGGGGTTTTACTTTTGTGCCACAAAATGTTTTTTTCTTCAGTTTATTTTGATAGAATTTTCCCATGAATAATTTCTAAAAACCCTCCAAATTTTGTGAAAGCGGCCCAAATTTTCACAACTTGCCCAAAACTATTTTTTTCCAGCCCAACTTCAAAAGAAGCCCGACTGGGGGGGACACCAGTGCAGTCTGGCAAATTGCACAGCCCAACAGTTTACCACAATCCCTTAAAGAAAACACTAATCAAAAACAACAATAAACATGCTGGAGCATAATGTGTACACATGATGATGGCCCCTTCACATTTCTGCCTGCCCCCTCATTATTGCATGCCTAGAACTGGCACTAGAACTGTGTAAAATTCAATCTTTACATTAATTCTCTTAATTCAGATCATTGTAAAATTATACAGTTGAGCATTAATAAGGACAGTAATCTCTCTGTGTCAAATTACAAAGACCAGACTTCTAGCATAACTCGGGCATCTTGTCATCTACAGAAGTACTCCAATGCCTGTAGGAAGGAGGTGTGTCAAGAAGCAGCGTGCTGATAATGGAACACCTTTTATAATCTTGCACTTTCATATCTTGAAAATGAATAAGAGACAATGATGCATGAAACAAAAAGCTGGTTCCTAAATAACACACATTCTATGATATAATAATTATTGAATTTATGATAATTATTGAAAATTACGATACGATTCAGTTAATCTTCCAACCTTATCTGCAGTAACACGGGCATTGCTCCAGATTGTAGTGGTGGAAAATGACCTGCGCCAAAATGCAAAGGTCTTTATTTACCAGTCATTCTATGTTCCTACAAGTTGCGCTTCTTGGATAATCTTTTAAATTACTAATTAGCTTCATCCATCTTCTGAAGAAAAGCCTTCCCAAAGAATGATGCTACCGTAGATATTTTTTGCAGCAGATGTCCGTACAGGGTGGAATTATTTATCAGGGGAAAACAGGATTAAATACTTTACTTTGAATATTTCAGGATTAAATATTTTACTAGTGGAAGAACTTTTGTGTGGTCTGGCTGCCACACAAACAAATGATATCGGGACATCTACGTAGATGAGCATGGAAGACCCTGTACATAAAAGTGTTTTTAGGTTGTCAGCTTTCGCTAATATCAGTTCATACTTGTAACACGGTACCAACAGAACTGAGAAACATTACATCTTATAGGCAGTTCTCTAAACCAGTGAAGCAGCATTGGGTAACTAATTGAGTCAGTGCTTGTACATAGATTAGTGACTGTTGCAAATTGACCATATATTTAAAATCTTCTCTTATGTATTTCTTTTATTATTTTGTGAATTAACAAACATGTCATTTATAGTTACATTTTTTTCTAAATCATCAACCTGCTAGGGACTGCATATGGATATTAGGGACTAACTTTGGCACATTTATATAATGGACTGAAGTTCTCAAGCTGATTAATGTGCATTCTCCCTTTAAAAAAAGATAATATTAATAAAAACAAAAATAATAATAATAAGTTGTGTTAGTCTTTTAAATCATGAAACACTAAACAACTTACATACAACTTACATACAATATTTACATAGATGCAAAACAGTTTGTTGCTAAACACACAACTGGAAAGATATCCACATCACTGAGTTTCAGGTCTTTAAATTAGATTTAAAGATGAATCATATCATTTTAATTTTAATGTCTTTGATGGAGCAGTAAACGAGTTTGATAAAAACATAACAAAGCACAGAGTCAGGGCTGGTTTTTGGATGAGTGTTGCCCTGGTTAAGCCTATCCACATCTAACCCTGAAATCCATTTTTATTACAAATAGATTAAAGAATCTGTTGTCTGCATTCAATAATTTAGTCTAGGTTTAACTAGTCTACATTATGCAGTTTTCATGCTTGTTTCAATCTAAAGTGGAACTAATACCAAAAATAATGTACAATAATCCAGCTCAGAAAAGCTACTGTATATCTTGGACCAGAGATGATAAAAATAGCATCCGATTTCTTCCAGTGTTTACACTGGACACCACAAGGGGGCACCCACTCCCCTTTGACTGGAAAAGCAAAGACGCAATAGGAACCATATTTTTTGTGAGCACATTTATTGGAGTGCTTGTGCCGCTCCCTGATGTAATGGCACCCTTGGCAGTGAGCCACACTGCCTGTATCAAAAGCTATTAAGAATGGAAATTTTTCAGCATTTTCCTTTCCAGTTATTTCCAGCCATCAGTTAGTGTAGCTGCCCCAGGACCAGTGACTCAGAAAAAACTAAACAAACTGGATAGCTATATGTGCTTAGAACTGTAATAGAACTTTAAAAGCCACTTCATGGAAAGAAACAGAAAGTTGCCCAATCTGCTCAACATAGTAAACAACACTTCTAACTCCCTATAGAATATAGACATGAAACAGCAAGGTGGTCTCAGGAAGACCTTTTTTGTTGTTGTAGTAGTTTCTTTTTATCTGGGACCAGCACAGAAGCTTATTCCTGCCCTCCACGCTGGCCTAATATGATGGACTTCCATAGTGAAAGCTTGCTTTTATGCCTTAACATTTAAAGGCAGAAATTAAGGAAGTTAAACTAAAAAAATTGACTTTTAAAAGAAAGTCAACCTACATTTGGGACAGTGGTGTGATGTGCATTTTTAGGTTTAAAGTTAAAAACTGTTGCAGGGTAGCTGTAAATAGGGATGTTGAAAGGTCACCTGAGTCCACTGAGGATCTCCATCACTGCTCTTATCTGTCTGACAGTGCAGGAGAGAGGTCAGCCCCTCACTCCTCTTTCTTTCTGCTCATCATCCTCCCCTCCCTTCCTTCCTCCTCTTCTTGCTCAATCAATCAGTGCTGATTTGGTCACCATTATCTCTGGCAGCTACTCTTACACAATAAATGATAGCAGAGGATAAGGATTACAGAGGTAGTACACATAACTTTAAGAAGGTGGAGGGATCCTCTAAACTGAATTTTCAATTAACTTACCCGCTTGTAAATATTTGCATAAAAACTTTATTGGTATGTTACGTTACATCGGAAATATTGTTCTTTGTTCTGACTACACATTTTTAACGATTGTCATTTGGTAGGAATGCAGATAAGATCCTACATTCAGGTAAAACTACACAACAGTGTTTCCATCTAAAAAGGCCAAGACACATCATTTGAATGCCACTGATCAGACAGTTAAATGTCTTCTAAGGAATTCCAGGGTTTTAATACTTTCACATTCAGGCACAGAGTGTGTCAGATCTTTCACGCCCTTTAGGCAGTTGTGGTACTGTGCAAAGATCAGAGAAAGAGATGCTGAGATTCTCAAGTGGGGACACATACTTCTGATTGATTGTATCATAAAAACAGAGAGACAGACAGGAGCTAGAACAATAACAAAAAATGAATCATGCTTTTTCTTTAGAAACAAATATGAGTTGAATGCATCCCG
This sequence comes from Crenichthys baileyi, assembly GCA_036173005.1. Lineage (NCBI taxonomy): Eukaryota > Metazoa > Chordata > Actinopteri > Cyprinodontiformes > Goodeidae > Crenichthys > Crenichthys baileyi. The sequence continues at coordinate 196,644 of JAHHUM010001458.1, forward strand.
GGTTCAGGCTCAAACGGAAAAGAATGAAGGTAGTTTTAGGTGAAAATTGTTATTCCTGTTTTCTCTTCCGCCTCAACCTCAGGAACACACTTCCAAATGCAAAGGGGGTCTCTTCCTGTTTGCTCATTAGCTGCAATATGTGTAAAGGGCCTATTGTACTTTGATGCCCCTGTTTCCCTTCACAACCTGGGGGGGAGAACAACACTGATGGTTTCAATGAGTGTGTTTGAGTTGTAATGTGGCCTTTTTTTGCTCACGGTGGGTTCATGCACTTGTATATTTAACACAGAGCTGGACTGCGCTAGAGGTGTCCACACGTGAATTACACCTCTTTTTCCCTTTGTTTTCCCCCCATTGTCCAGAGTCAGCGGTGATCTGTCCCCTCATAGTCGGAAGCACCTGTCTCCGTTGCAGCAGACAAAGAGGGATGACCACCTGTTGTGTTTAACTGTGGAGGGTTACTACAAGGTTATCCCATTCAAAAATCTTCCTGGGCTCTCTCTCTGACAGACTCCTGTGTGAAGTTGCCATTGTTTTGCACCCCATTAAACATTAATCTAGAAGGGAAGCTGCTGATCCATGGAGATGATTGGACAAACTCTTAAATCGTGTCACTGAATAAACTAGTTTGACACTCCAAGATGAGCTGATATGAGCTACTGATCAATTAATCAACTCACCAACAAGCTCACACAAGCTCTTTCTCATTAGCTGCCACACATTTACACACCTTGAGGGATTGTACTTGCGGGCAAAAATGGTGATGTTCCAGTTTTTTGTGATATGAATCAGACTCACAGTTGTCTGCCTTGTTTTTCGGAAGCTTCTCAACGTTTCCCTTTATGATAGACCAACACAAAGTACCACAGATCTGTGAAGTGGGAGGACTCATGGTTTTCAATTGTTTAACAAATACCATTTGAAATGTGTAGAAGTCTTGTATTCAGCTCCAATGAGTCAATGCCATGTTTTGCTGCAGTTCCAGCTGCAAGTCTTTGGGGCTGTGTCTCTACCAGCTCATGTTGACCAAAAAGTTACATTTTGGTCTTATCTGACCAGATCCCCTTTTTCCACATCCATTTCAATTCAATTCAATTCAGTTCAATTCAATTCAATTCAATTCAGTTTTATTTATATAGCACCAATTCACAAATCGTCATCTCAAGGCACTTTACAAAGCCAATTCAATCGAATCATACAGATTTTCGGGTACATAGGCCTACACTCCACTTAATCTTAACTATCAAGCTGTGCAGTCAGGTTCAGTTTATTAATAAAATTGGTTAAAATGTTTTCTATCTAAGGAAACCCAACAGATTGCATCAAGTCAGTGACTTGCAGCATTCACCCCTCCCGGATGAGCATGTAGAGCCAGTGGACAGTCACTGGCGTTGACTTTGCAGCAATCCCTCATACTGAGCATGCATGTAGCGACAGTGGATAGGAAAACTCCCTTTTAACAGGAAGAAACCTCCAGCAGAACCAGGCTCAGTGTGAGCGGCCATCTGCCACAACCGACTAGGGGTTGGAAAGAACAGATTAGAGACAAAAAAAACAAAAAAGAAATGCACCAATCCAGTAGTACTTTTTATAGAAACGAAAATGGGATGCTGTGTTTCCGAAATAGCTGATTGCAAATTGTGAACAATAATCTATCAGTTTAGGACAGCCTTGTTTGTAGGATAACAGTGATCAGTTCTCCGTGAGATGTTTTAAGAGAAGAGAATCATTTTATTACCCAACCCTTTTTAAAACATCTCCACTTTATCCGGACCTGTCTGATATGTGATGCTTTGATGCTTACCAATAGGATGACTTCTGTTAACAGTTGGTTTCAGTCAGTCATTTTCTATACCGCTTCTTTCATAGTGGGTCGCGGGGAAGCTGGTGCCTATCTCCAGCAGTCTATGGACGAGAGGCGGGGTACACCCTGGACAGGTTGCCAGTCCATTGCAGGGCAACACACAAACAACCATGCACACACTCATTCACACACCTAAGGGCAATTTAGAGAAACCAATTAACCTAACAGGCATGTCTTTGGACTGTGGGAGGAAGCCGGAGTACCCGGTGAGAACGCACGCATGCACAGGGAGAACATGCAAACCCCATGCAGAAAGACCCCAAGCCAGGAGTCAAACCTTCGTGCTGCAAGGCAACAGTGCTACCAACTGCGCCACCGTGCAGCCCCAGATGGTTTCACTTGATGGTATTTAGAGGGATCAGAGTAAAGGGGGTTGAAAGCAAATACATGTCACACATTTTTTAGATTCTATCCTGTAAAACCTGTTCAAAGACAAAAAACATTGTCTTTCCTGTTCTCAATGATAATAATAATAATACGTTTTTTTTGTAAATAGGGACATGTTCTTACAATAATCTTTACTTCCCATGATAAGTGTTGTCATCTGAACATGCAGTCTATCACAGACTGTTCCAGAGCCACAGCCTCTTGAATGTAATGATAGCGGTCCTAGGGATGCAAAACAGGCAATAATAGGGATGCTTTTAAATGCAAAGATGACAGGGGACTGCTTCCTGCTTGGCTGTCATTAGCCAGGACCTGAATAATAGTGTGGCAGAGGGTCAGTCCAATCTGCCCCCCCTCCCCCTCCAAACTCGCTAGACTAAAGGATGTTATTGAAGATCTGGGATGATTACAGTCCCCTTGTAGGATGGATGTAATTGCCTTGCAGATGATAGGAAATACTAAACCTGTTTTGTCTGTGCCATCAGGTAAAATAACAAGAGCGAGACTCGGTGTTGAGCTTTTAAAATGCAACAGTATGAGATGTCTGAACAGGTCCAGCGTTGTCACCTCTGGATAATATCCATGAAACAGCGAATAGTCTGTACCTATTAAGACACACATTCCTGATTCCATTTGGCAGGAAAACACATTTAGGAGACACAATAAGGTGAAGTCAGAAGGCCCTGAGGAGGACAGAAGTTGGCCATTGTTTGTACTGATCATGTTGAAAAGGGAAAGAGAGCACTCAGGTTACTCAGAGCCAGCTTGCTGAAAGAGCCGAGGATAAAAGGACAGTTATAAAAAAACATCAGGTGTTGAGTGCCTTTGATTGCTCATGCATGTACTTTGGTCATATTTACACTAAAAGTGCATGCATAAGAAAAATTAAATGTCACTTTCTGAAATAGATCCTTGTCTTTCAGTCAAAGGTTGTTTGTTTCACTCCTTGTCAAACTTGTCAGTGTACTCTTTTCTAATTACAGTGAAGCATAAAGTCATGTCAAAGGTGCATTTCCGTATTGAGACACTCCCACATGGCCACTGGATGTCTTCTCCTAATTGGTTTTACAAGAACATGCTAAGTGGGAGAACAAAGTTCAGATGCAACTGAGTTGGAGACATGGTTTGTAATCATTGAGGTAAAGTCAGCAGAGACCAAAGAAGCAGTGTAGAAATGCTAAGTTTTCCCTTGTCATTACACAAACCCCTAACCACCAGGGAGGGGCCATCATCTCCTCTGTCTTTAAGCCTGACCAGGTTTGCTTTTTTTTGGTCTGTCAAAGTGGAGAAGCAATCAGGCAGAGAAATTAATATGTAGCTTGCGTGCAGACAGATACTGTATTACCCTTTTAAAATACAAAACAAATACACGTGGGTGCACCTCCTGTAATTTTGTAGTTGACATTGGGGCTCGGGGACTCTGGTAATGAGTGGGGCAGGTAAGGCTGGAGACAGGTGGAGGACGGAGCCGTCTGACTGGGCCTGTGAGGAAGAGTGTGCGTGTGAATAGTTCTGTGACACAAATGCAGACCTAGATGAGTTTACAGACATAGAGGCACCTGGTGATGTCACGGATGTCGTTGAACAGTGATAAATTCCTCATTTTATGATAGGCAGCACTCCTCTGCTTTTACTCAAACAGGTGCTTTGCACCAGTTCTTTTAAAAGCTTGCAGCTCTTGAAATTATCGTGCAAGATGAGCTCCTTTTGTCACTGGGAGTAGAGGGGAAAATGAGTTTATAGAAATTTAGTAGCAAGATAAAGTGGAGATTACTAGGCAGCAGTGGTTGAAAATATGTTCTAGCTTTTTCCTCAAAATAGCTCAAGTAGAGACCCAACTATTGCATTAATATGACTGTTGTTTTAATCTCATATAAGAAAAAACAAACATACCACCAACAATCATCAAAATGTGTCAAGGAAATTTGAATCTTGGAACTCAATCCCTATAACCCTCTTTTTCTTGTTTCATGGCCCACAGTTGGGTCTTTGACCTGAGCTTAGGGAATTGGAACATCATGAGCCGTTTATCCTGTAAATAAGGTACTTTCAAAAAACAGCAGACCACATATACTACATAAATATATGAGATCATACATAGGACATGATTAGAAAGGAGGGAAAAAAATGCAGCAGGACTGGGAGCAATGTTATGCAGGTGGCATACAGAGGAGTTTCTTTTAAAAAGTGGTGCTGTTGTTTTGGGGTTTTGAAAAGATTCCAAATAAACTAAATGTTTTGAGTTGAAATTACTGCTATTATATCTGCAATATTAAAAAATATTGCCAAAAAAGGCATTACTCTCAGACAAATTATTTTCAAAGCAAACAAAATCGTACTTGCAGAGTAAAAATATAATACAAAGTGCTACTTATTTCTGGTTTTGTTTCTGGTTTGGCTATCTTGTGCACTTAAGATGGTTTGGACAGAGATGGGGAAGCGAGGAGAGAGAACATAAACAAGGGGTCTTGTACACACATTTAAAGAAACTTCTCTGCCTCGATATATATATATATATATATATATATATATATATATATATACAGGGGTTGGACAATGAAACTGAAACACCTGGTTTTAGACCACAATAATTTATTAGTATGGTGTAGGGCCTCCTTTTGCGGCCAATACAGTGTCAATTCGTTTTGGGAATGACATATACAAGTCTTGCGCAGAGGTCAGAGGGATTTTAAGCCATTCTTCTTGCAGGATAGTGGCCAGGTCACTACGTGATACTGGTGGAGGAAAACGTTTCCTGACTCGCTCCTCCAAAACACCCCAAAGTGGCTCAATAATATTTAGATCTGGTGACTGTGCAGGCCATGGGAGATGTTCAACTTCACTTTTATGTTCATCAAACCAATCTTTCACCAGTCTTGCTGTGTGTATTGGTGCATTGTCATCCTGATACACGGCACCGCCTTCAGGATACAATGTTTGAGCCATTGGATGCACATGGTCCTCAAGAATGGTTCGGTAGTCCTTGGCAGTGACGTGCCTATCTAGCACAAGTATTGGGCCAAGGGAATGCCATGATATGGCAGCCCAAACCATCACTGATCCACCCCCATGCTTCACTCTGGGCATGCAACAGTCTGGGTGGTACGCTTCTTTGGGGCTTCTCCACACCGTAACTCTCCCGGATGTGGGGAAAACAGTAAAGGTGGACTCATCAGAGAACAATACATGTTTCACATTGTCCACAGCCCAAGATATGCGCTCCTTGCACCATTGAAACCGACGTTTGGCATTGGCATGAGTAACCAAAGGTTTGGCTATGGCAGCCCGGCCGTGTATATTGACCCTGTGGAGCTCCCGACGGACAGTTCTGGTGGAAACAGGAGAGTTGAGGTGCACATTTAATTCTGCCGTGATTTGGGCAGCCGTGGTTTTATGATTTTTGGATACAATCCGGGTTAGCACCCGAACATCCCTTTCAGACAGCTTCCTCTTGCGTCCACAGTTAATCCTGTTGGATGTGGTTCGTCCTTCTTAGTGGTATGCTGACATTACCCTGGATACCGTGGCTCTTGATACATCACAAAGACTTGCTGTCTTGGTCACAGATGCGCCAGCCACCTGTGACCAAGACTTTGTCCTCTTTTGAACTCTGGTATGTCACCCATAATGTTGTGTGCATTTCAATATTTTGAGCAAAACTGTGCTCTTACCCTGCTAATTGAACCTTCACACTCTGCTCTTACTGGTGCAATGTGCAATCAATGAAGACTGGCTACCAGGCTGGTCCAATTTAGCCATGAAACCTCCCACACTAAAATTGACAGGTGTTTCAGTTTCATTGTCCAACCCCTGTATATATATTATATATATATATATATATATATATAATATACATATATATATAATATATGATTATATATATATAATATATATAATTATATATATATATATATATGGCTATACCATCAAGTGCATACAAAAGTGTCTCAGAAACCCTTTAACATTTGGTTACTTGCACCCACAAGCTTATGTGGTATGCATTTGCATTTAGCCCCCCTAACTCTGATACCTATAAATTTAATCCAGTGCACCCAAAGGCTTTCAGAAGTCACCTAATTAGCCAAAAGAGTCCATCAAAAGTTTGTTAGAGAACATCAGTTAACAAACAGCTTAATGAAATACAAGGAACAGGGCAGGCAGGTCAGATATAAAGTTGTGAAGAAGTTTAAAGCAGGGTTAGGTTAAAAACAATACTGAGAGAAGTGTTTAATCTATAATTTTACAAGGAAGAATAGCAAAATTGCAAGCCTACTGACCATAGAGATAAACTAATAGCCTGGGCAAGAGGAGCAATAATCTGAGTAATGCCAGGAGGCCCTCAGTAGCTGACGGAGCTGCAGAGATCTACAGCTCAGGCGGGAGGACCACTATCTGTTGTCCATTACACTAAGTATGCCACCTTTCCTGAACTAGGGATTGGCAAGAAGAAAACCACTGTTGGAAGAAAACCATAAAATCCCTCTCCTGCAGTTTGTTATAAGCCATGTCGGGTCACAAAAAATAGAAGAAGGTACTCTTGTCCGACAGGACCATTATATTGACTTATGATATTTTATGAGTTGTAGAGCATATTGGTCAACTGTTGTATTATTCATGCATTATAATGGCCCAGTCAAAGCTTAGACCGAAATGCAATTATGAATTCAATTCAATTCAATTCAATTCAATTCAATTCAATTCAATTCATTTATAAAGCGCCAGTTCACAACAGATGCCATCTCAAGGCACTTTACAAAGTCAGTTCAATCAAATTATAAATATTTTGAGTCAGGTATAAACATTCAAATTGAAATGCCCAACCCAACCACAAGGGCCTAGCTTTCAAACAGTGCAGTCAAATTCAATTTATTTTTCATGTTCATTAAAACGTTTTTTATCAAAGGAAACCCAGCAGATTGCATCAAGTGAGGAACTTCCAGCATTCACTCCTCCTGGATGAGCATGTAGTGACAGTGGACAGTTGCTTGCACTGTTTCATAGACTTTGCAGCAATCCCTCATTCTGAGCATGCATGTATGGACAGGGGAAAAGCAAAACTCCCCCTTAACAGGAAGAAACCTCCAGTAGAACCAGGCTCAGTGTGAGCGGCCGTCTGCCACGACTGGGGGTTTGAGAGGACAGAGCAGAGACTCAAAATGACACAGGAGCACTGATCCAGGAGTACTTTCTATGTGAAAGAAAAGTAAAGCATTAAAGGCAGTGGCAGCTACTTTAGTGGCTTCATCTAAGAGAGAAAGATAGCAAAGCAGATAATGTCATGATCTGCAAGTGTTTGCGGTTTTGATTTTCTTGTGTGTACCTTTTGACCATTTCTTTACTGTTTACTCTGTTCTTTAGGAGTTTTCCATATTAGTTTATTCTTTTGTGTTTTAGTGTTCTAAATCCATTTAGAGTTCATTTCCTGTTAGATTTCTTTTACTCCCCTGTACTTGTCTGTGTTACCGCTCATCTGTGGTAATTTGCCTCCCTCCTTCAGTTGTCATGCATTCTCTCTGCCACAGCTGCTCCACATTTCACCTGCTTAACTGTTCATTTCTCTACCCTGCCTCTGTATTTAATATCTCTGGTTTCATTGTTTACTACTGGATTCTACTGCCTGCCTGAACATGCCTTTTATCGCCTGACTCCCTGCCTATGTTCCGTGTCTTGCGTCTACTTGTAAGTTTATCTATTCAGTTATCATTGAAATGTTTCACCAAAGCATGTGGCTCCCAAGTTCCTGTTTGTGATTTAGTCTTGCGAACAATCAGCAATCCCTAACAGGTAAGCTGTGAGACAGTTTTGAATATGTAAGACAACACATACAGTTAGTCACAGAGTTAGTCATAGAGTTGCTCATTCTGTTATGCGGAACAGAATGAGTAAATGTTTCAGTCTCTACGTGCAAAGCTGATAGTCAGTCACTCCAAAAACTTGCAGCTATATTTGCAGCAAATGAAGTTCTAGTATTAACTAGCACTAGGGGGTTGAATAAAAATCCATGTCACCCTTTTCACATTTTTATTTATGAAAGTATTTTAAAATCTATGCATCCATTCTTCAACTGTATTGTGTAAGTACAGTATATCATATAAAACCACAGTGAAATACAGGGAAAAATGTTGTTTTAACATAACTTTATGTGAACAGCTTTAAGAGGTATGCAGATTTTCCAAAGCACTAAAAGCACCTCCACCATTTGACAAAAAACATAAAATAAAACCTGAAAAACCTTTGACAGCAAATCAAATTAGCCTTTCCATAATGTTACTATTTATTCAAGCCGTTTCAGGACTTCTATAGCTTAGCTGAAAGCAAGAAACTTGAATCTATGCAATTCAAAGCAACAAAAACAACTGTGTTCGCTTACTTGCTGATAGTTTAACTACTGTCGATGTGAAATCTATACCATCATCTACAACACAATGTGCCAATAACACAATATACAATAAAGGAACAAGCTAGAATGAAAATACACACAAGCCTATTGCATCAGCTCCTGTGTCAGGGCTCAAACTTAATCATCCTGTCTCATCGCTTTTTAGAATGCAACAGAAAAAGCTGTGGCTGTATGTATGTATGTACGTAGGGGAAAACTGTACCTTGAAGTGTAACACTTCTGAGAAAGTTTAAGTCTGCGCATTGGTGATTCAAATGCAAGGATCTGAGACTAATGAATGAAGTAGACGTGTGGCAAGATAAACAGAACCCAAACTAATTCAAACACACAATTTCTGCAATAAATTACTTTAAAGATGTTTGCATGAAATTGCATGTACATAAATTTGTATGCATTCATCCTGTATAATGTGTCTCTATGTTGGTCATTACAGTTGGGCTTAGTAATCAAGAGAAAGACACAACAACGTGAGGAGCATTATGACAGTCAGGTGTGGGAGGGTTCACAAACTGCAGCTAGCTAAAGAAAAAGCTCAGGGAGCGGGACAATATTTCCAGTGAGATCACAACTGAATGGTTTTTACATGCTTTGAGTCATCTACACAATAAACTCTGTAAACACATTTAATCAAGCATACTGCAACACTAGCAGTTTATTTTATTTTATTTATTTATCGAAAACGGATTGAATATTACAGAAGTAACTTAATTGCCACTGTTCTAGGTCATACATTTATTTTTAATTAATAAATTAAATACAATACAATAATTTATATTTAATCAATGTAGACAACAAATTACTATATGTGAGATTTCCTGCTTTAGGTTTATCTAGAACATTCATGAGAAGACTTTTAAAATATTAGCACATCAACAATGAAGTTCAAATAGTTACATTGCTAAATCAACTAAAATCAACACTTCTCATCAGCTTAGACACAACATCCCCATGGTAAAACATGGTGGTGGCAACATCATACTGTGGGGATGCTTTTTTTCAACATGGACAGTGAAGCTGGAAAGAGCTGATGTGAGGATGGTGCAGCTGAATATAGGGCATTCCTGAAAGAGAACGTCTATGAACCTGAAAAATACTGGAGCAGAAGTTCACGTGTTAGAATGATCCAATCAAAGTCCAGACCTAAATATAATTAAAAATCTGTGGCAAGACTTGAAAGTCAGTGTTCCCAAATGCTTCCTATCCAATATGAGCAAGAATGTCAGCTTCTAGATGTGCAAAGCTGCTTTAGACATATCCCAAAAGACCTAAAGTTGTAACTGGAACAAAAGATTGCTCTACAAAATATTGACTCAAGAGGGCTTAAAAGACGCACTTTTCAATTTTATTTTTTATTTTTTTAGTTTTGTACAAAATGTTGAAGAAAATCTACCATACCTTCCTTTTCAGAATAACACACTACTTTATGTCTGTCACAAAAAATCCCTACAAAATACTTTTAGGGTGTTTTCGTGACAAAAGGCAGAAAAGGTTTACAAAGATACTATAACGTGTTTAGAAGCATGCCCCATGCTTGCTGCAGTGTCAGTGCTGGGCCCACTTACTATTCATTGAAAGGACACAATAAGCATCTTTATCTGGATCGGCTGAAAGTGATGGTTGTCTCTTGTGATCTCTGTGGGTGGTTTGGTCAGGTTTAAGAAAGAAGACATCTTGAAGCACAGCAGCTTTCCTCGTAGCCCTGCAACCTCGATAATAGCTCCTGGCCTGTCAACAAGGGATCATCTGGCAACTGAGGAGAGACGGTTGCTGGACTAGTTGGGTGGTATCTGAGGTGCAGTGCTGACATTTATTCACATCCGCATGTAAAGTGGGTATAACAACAGCTAAAAAAAAATAGGATTACACCTTGGCACATCACATTCATTTGATTCACTTTACTTCCTTGAAGTCAAGGAAAGGAGGGATTCTCAACCACAAGTTCCAGAGAATGTTGGGTATTGGAACGTAACCAAAACATGAAACACAACAGGATGTTAACAGCACAACACAGCAGCCAGGTGATTAAATGTGTCAACAAGATGACTATGACATAAATTTAAAGAATGTTTTTCCCTCAATCAGCCGCAATGTTGTTAGAACAAAGAAGTGGAGGTGGCTGCATTTGAAGTATCACCATTAATGGGTTATAAAACAGGCAAAGATAAAGATATCTGTCCCCATCCTGCAGGGGAGGGGGTGAACAGGAAGTAGCAACAAATGACCTGAGGCAGGTACAGGTCGGAGCATGGAAATTACAGACCTAAAGCTACCTCTGTCGTTAAGGTATGAGAGAAACTTTTAGCTTGTTTAGAAGCAGATTTCTGTGTTCAACTGCAATACATTTACTGCTGACTAACTATGCTGTCTGTTTTCTCACTATTGTTCCCTTAAAAAACAAATTTAATTTTTACTTAATGCACTTTTGAAACCACTTCAGTTTTATCTTAAAATGTCTTGTTTCGGGAACTGCCATGTTGACGCCTTAAGCTCACAATTAGGCCATCACCAACTTGAAATATTTTGGAGACAGCAAGCACACCTTGGTAAAAAAAAACAAAAAAGCCTTAAGAGCTTTTAAATAAATGTAATCTATATTGCTAATTTGTCTTTAAAAATCAAACTTTTAATGTGAGTGCATTTTTCACATCTCACTATATGTACACCTTTAGAAATTTTTGGCTATTTTTGGCCATAGAATATTATTCTGATACTTATTGAAAAGTCAGTGCACCAGTTTTGTCAAATAAGGCTACAATGAAGGCTATAATGCTTATAACTTCTGAGGATGCATCTCAGTCATGAAAGAGTATATTAGGACAGATGAAGGTGTGTTTAAAACTGATTTAATTCTTTCTTAAATGAATGTAAATTAGATAAAAGCACGACTATAAAAACAAGCCTTAAAAACAGAGCACAAGTGAAGTGAAATCTCCATGAAAAAACGTTTTTAAAATACTCCAAATATTAAAACCAATCTAAATTTATGACATGTTCTTGTTCAATTTATTTTGAAAATTATACGTGGAACCTTAACAAATGATTTTTTTATCAAAGAAACAATCCCTACAAAACAAATGTAACTGAAGCATTTTTTAAAAATGTATACTTATATTTATGTTGATTAGAGATTGTCTCGAAAATTCGATAAATATATACGGTAATGCAAATAGGCACGATTTCTTAGATCGATCCATCTAGCGATCCATCCATCCATCCATCTTCTGCTTTCCAAAAAGTCGAGTTTCCGGTGTAGCAGGTCTAGGAGGGAATCCCAGACATCCCTCTCCAATGACACTTTCCAGGTCATTCCATGCGATTCAAAGTCATTCCCAGGCAGACTGGGTATATAGTCCTTCCAGTGGGTTTTAGGCCTGCCCCACGATCTCCTCTGAGTTTGAAGTACCCAGAAAACACCCTAAGGGAGCCACCCAGGGGCCACTCTAATCAGTTGTCTGAAGTCTTCAGCTGACTCCCTTTGATTGAGAGGAGCAGTTGTTCTGCCATTAAGGTGATGGGCCACCTGACACTGTCCCTAAGGGTGAGCCCTAACTTATGCACTCTACAGTCAGAGCAGTTATCAAACTTCCTGAAACAACTGAAACTGTGACAAACAAGGCTAGATGAGGACCCAACGTTCTCTTGCAAACATGCAAAGTGAAGAGGATGGTAGATGAGGTGATTTTTTTTTTCAAAGCTTAATATTAAAGAACTAGGGCAAAGAGTGCCATGTTGAGGTTGGCAGGTCTTCCCAACATCAGATTAATAAATTAATGAATTCTTAAATGATTTTCATCAATAGGTGTGGCAGGCCCCAGATATTAAGATGAGAGGGTGGATAAGCAAAACCGTCATTTAAACAAATGTAAGTATGAAACTTTGAGGAAAATCTAAATTAATGGAAGTATTATTAGAAAAATAACTCACACACCCATTAGAGGCAGGGAATAAAGTGAAAATGTAATGATTTTGGAGGACTACACCCTTCAGCACACAGTGGTATTGGACTTTCTAACATTAAATAAGAGAACTTAACCACTACTCAACTTGTATTTTTGATAATCAAGAAGGCCTTCAACAATTCCTTATTATCGTCTGTGTGACTCTGTTTCATATGGAGGACCGATCCTGACATAATTAAAAATAAAAGCAGAAATATATATATTTTCTTTTTTTCTTTTCCTTAGACATGCGTTTTCATCAAGAAATGTATATATTTTCTTTTTCCTTTTCCTTAGACATGCCTTTGTTCTTTTTACATTTCCTCGTTTCGTCTTTTTCCTTTACCCTATGCATTTCTCCTTCATTATGCAAATGAGTAGGGCTGCCTTCTTGCTCCAGCTCCTCTACTATTGGTCAATAAACAGGAAGGAGGAGGATCCATGTCCAGGCCGAGGGTGTGTCCCAATTCAGGGCTGGAGCCTTCCAAGTCCGAACTTGTGGGCCGATTATGTCACAGCGCGGCGCGAAAGGTCTGTCAAATGCGGCCGACAAATGTGTCCTCCTTTTGCCCGATTTGAAGGATGGGGCCCTGTCCCAATACTCGCACTTCCACCCTTGTGTCCCTGAATTGCGCATTCCAGTTGATGGGTTCAAGTGCATAGTGTGACCCAATTCTCCAGAGGGGTCCTTAGCCCCCTTTGTGCCCTCAATCCACACTTCGGCTAAGCGCGCATCTAAGCGGACTTCGCCGAAGTAAATTTCCCACAATTCACTGCAGCAGATGACGTTCTGAATAAAAACCAATCACAACCATAAATGTAATCAGCCATCAAATTAGAATAATAAGAACTGCGTAAACTTTAGACAGCAAGCCGACAAATATATTTTTTTATTGGTTTTCCAGGCTCAACATTGTAAGATACCAGTGGCTTCAGAGTGAGTCTGGGCAGTCAGTAGGCCATAACACTGAAGTTAACTTTCAAACAAACACTGGCAGAGAGTCTGGTGTAAAAGCCTCCTTCGCTTCCTGCACTTTCTTCTCCTCAAAACAATTGCTGGTTGCAGTTTTAAAATGTTTTTTTAGCAGCGAGACTGCGAAAACAGCGTCCGTTCCCGCCCTTTTTGATGTTGCAGTAACGGTGCAGAGGTGCAAGTCGATGACGTAACCCCTACTGTCCCAGTTCTCCAATTTTGCACGCTTGTAACCTACGCACTACAACCCCTACGTGCACTTGTACAAAGTACACACTGCATAGAGGGGCGTAGGGTGTAGTGTGGGAATTGGGACAGGGCCTGGGTTGTGAGTATCCTTCGCAGTCTATCATTTCCCATGATTCATTGCGGGTCGAAGTGGATTGGTCAAGCAGGGGCAGCTATGGCGGACCACAGTGGCAAAAGCTGAGTAAACTGTGAAAAATTACACTTTCTGTGACACAAATGAACTTTTACAATGTTTTTAGTGCGGGTATATAATAGTGTACATGTGAAAAATCTGCTTGATTTATCAAGACATCGCTTAATTTCAAACTTGCTCCGACGTGTTCGGAGTTTTCCGCTCCCGCCGTGGTAACTGCCGGCTTGCCTCGCCAGCAAGCTAGCCCTGAAAGGAGATCTGACCGGACTCCCGGCACTGATCTCCCGCTGGCAGTCATCACAGTGAACGTTAAACACAAATGATTTCTAACAGTTTGTGTTAATTTGTTTTGTCTTTGGACAGCTCTTTGGTCTTAGCCATGTTAGTAGTTAGTCTTGCTGATTGTGTGGGGTGGACAGGTGTCTTTATGCAGCTAACGACCTCAAACAGGTGATTCTAATTTAGAATAATAAGTGGAGTGGAGGTGGACTTTTTAGAAGCGGACTAAGAGATCTTTGAGGGCCAGAATTTTTGCTGATTGGTAGGTGTTCAAATACTTATTTTCAGTAGTAACGCACAAATAAATTATTAAGATTATGAGATTATGTCTCTCACAGTGGACGTGCACCTAAGATGAAAGTTTCAGACCCCTCCATGATTTCTAAGTTGGAGAACTTGCAAAGTCGCAGGGTGTTCAAATACTTATTTTCTCATGTCCTCCCTGATCAACTCCATCATCTCCTCATATCTGTCCCTCTTTCTTTTCTGACCCCTTCCTGCTGGCTCACAGCCTTCCATCTCCATCTGGTTGCCCACCACTCTGCTTGGCCCTGGAGTGTCCTCAGGGATGGAGGCAATTAGGACAGGAGGTGTTGTGGAAGGCCTCTGTCCCAACACCTCATCCATGAGGACAAACCAGGGCCAAGTAGCAGCAGTGGGCTTTTCACTGACTCCCTCTCCTGACCCTGGATACTTGCAAAGTTAGAAGGAAGAAAAAAATTGTTGACAAAACAGAGAAACCAATAAGACTTTTAGAATTTTTTTTTTATTTGTGTGTGACATGAGAAGTTCTGAACATACTTTATATTTCCTTTTCATATTGTCCCAATATTTTGTGTTTGGCCTGCAAGGGGGTGACCTTCCCCTGTTGGCCCATCTTCTCCAGAATTGTCCTAAACAAGCAAAAGGAAAGAGGGAAAACCAAAAGAAGTATGATAATCACTGGATGGATATTTATGAAAGTTAGAAAGATAGGAGTTTTTAAAACTGGACAGAAACTGACTGCAAAGAATGTTGTTATTGTACCTCCAAGCCACGGTGGCTGAGTTTTTAGCTCCAGTAAAAAGGCGGTCATTCTCACCCCTGAGCTTAACTGGCCTGTCTGCTCCTTTGTCCCTAAAAAACAAAAACAAAAAAAAACAAAAACATTTTGCTTAATATCAGTGTAAAAAAGCCTTTTTTAATTTTACATTTGTCTTAATTTGCAGAACATATTAAAATATTTATATGCAAATGCCTAAAACAAGCTCTTTCAAACTTTTAACTTCGTTACTGAGATTTGCTTGCATTTGAAAGTATATTTCTCTTCAGCTGTACCTGGAATCACGAATTATAATGCTAGCTGAATTATAAATACACTTTTAAAAACACATATAGCTAAAAACATTGTAAAAGTTAATTTGTGTCACAGAAAGTGTAATTTTTCACAGTTTACTCACGGCTTTTGCCACAGTGGTCCGCCATGGCTGCCCCTGTTTGACCATTTCGCTTCGACCCGCAATGAATCATGGGAAATGATGGACTACGAAGGATACTCACAACCCATCCTTCAAATCGGGCAAAAGAAGGACACATTTGTCTGCCGCATTTGACAGACCTTCCGCGCCGCGCTGTGACGTAATCGGCCCACAAGTACGGACTTGGAAGGATCAAGCCCCTGAATTGGGACACACCCTCGGCCTGGACATGGATCCTCCTCCTTCCTGTTTATTGACCAATAGTAGAGGAGCTGGAGCAAGAAGGCAGCCCTCCTCATTTGCATAATGAAGGAGAAATGCATAGGGTAAAGGAAAAAGACGAAACGAGGAAATGTAAAAAGAACAAAGGCATGTCTAAGGAAAAGGAAAAAGAAAATATATACATTTCTTGATGAAAACGCATGTCTAAGGGAAAGGAAAAAGAAAATATATATATTTCTGCTTTTATTTTTAATTATGTCAGGATCAGTCCTCCACAGTTTCATTCTTCCTTTGGTCTACTCAACGTCTTGCCATTCTAAGAATGGCATTTCAGATATCGCACATTCTAAACTTCCTTCCAACTAATCAGGTAGAAATAAACACCCACCATGGAAAGCATTCACCCACACATAACCAAAAATTCTCTCCAGGGCCTCTGAATGACTTCAACTGAATAAGTCCATGTTGTCATTTGTGACTTACCTACACAGGCTCTCAGAGTAATAGATGGAGAGGGGATAAGGTTCAGATAAAGACGTATTAGAGAGGAAGAGGAGGACAAGGTAGAGGAGAGGAGTTCTGAATAGAAGGTGATGAATGAAATGACTAAAGGCGAAGAGAGAGAACCAAACAGTAAGGCAGAAGTGGATTTTAAATTACATGGTCGCTCATGTCAGCAGCCCTAATTAGTAGCTTGGTCAGGTGTGGTGAATGGGACAGGAAGCCTGAAAGGAAGGACAAAACGGCATGAAAACAAAGGAGTGTGTGTGCAAGGAAAAGAATCCTGTGGTATGATTGTTTCTACAAGGGAGAAAGCACATGAGAAAAATGCATATGGTGAAGGCACTCATGATATGAAATGAGGAAGTAGATTGACAGTTTGTTACGGTGTCTCGCGTGTCAAGCGCGTGGATGACAGGTTTGAAAGTTTCAGATCATTCCTGAAGTGGCTGGCTGCCAACCAGAGACTACAGTTGAAAGTCATGTAACAGATGAACACAGAGTTCTAATCAAAACACACATCTCCTGGAACCTACCTTTGTTTAAACACACCGATGATTGGTTTCTATTACCTGAACACATGTGAAGCTGTTGCAAAACGCATGTTCCTACCAACAATCAATTAGTGACACCGATTTGGTTTCCTCTCTGTGTTGATTCAGGAATAAAAATCTTCTGGATTACTGATTTACTCTCTATTTAATGTGCTTATTTTTTAAGTAATGTATTTCATTAGCAAAAAATGCATACAAGTAAGTTTTGTTTAGCTTTGGTTTTCCTTTTAAAATATCACAATTAGTAATGTTTTAAGAGCTTCTGGCTTCAGCAGTTGCTGTGGCGAGGATTTGAATTTCATTCATTTCTGAAAAGTATTTCATTTACTAAAGATTCAATTGAGTTTTAGAAAAAAAAACACTAGACAAACTCACTAACCACCGTAGTGTCCTTTTGTGACAAACTGTTAGTTAACTACATGTTCCAGTTTCCTCTATCAAGGCATACAAAGGTTTTTATGAGATGCTTATGCATATTTTGCTGCACACTGCTGTTTAACTGTCTGAAAGAAGGTTAGTAAGTATGTTGCAAACTTGTAGAAAAGACCAATTCAGTGGTTTGGAAATACACTAATAACAAAAGTATTGTGCACCTGCTTTCCCAAACACTTAAATAGAAGACATCTGGACTTCTTCTCTTGTTTTTTGTTTTTTTTTTTGGGGGGGGGGACTTTTCTCACAAGCCTGTCTACAAAGTTCAGTAGTGTGTTCAGGAATCTTTGACCGTTCTACCAGAAGTGCATTTGTGAGGTCTGACACTGATGTTGGACGAGGAAGCCATGCTTATTGTTTTCCACTCTAATTCACCCACATGGTGTTGGAGTCAGGACTCTCTGCAGACCAGCCATGTTATTTCACAAAACTTGCTATTTCATGTCTTTTTGTACCTTGCATTGTGCAGTCGTGTCGGAATGGGAAGGGATATCCTTAAACTGCTTCCAAAAAGTTGAGAGAAACAAATTGTCCAGAATATTTTGCCAGGCTAAAGTATTTCTTTCACTAGAACTAAGGGTCCACATCCAACATCTGAAAAACAGCCCTACATTATAATCCCCTCTGCCCCAAACGTTACATTTGACACAATGCAGTCAAGCACGTGTTGCTCTCCTGGCAACTGCCAAATCCAGACTCATCCATTGGATTGAAAGACAGAGAGGCTTGATTCATCACTCCAAGGAACACATTCCTACAGCTCTTTACACCACTGTATCTGACACTTTGCCTTGCTCTTGGTGATGAAAGGGTTGGATTCAACTGCTAAGCCACGAAAAAACTCATTACAAGACGCTTTCTATGCACTGTTTTAAGATAATCTGAAGGCCAAATGAAGTCTGGAGATCTATAGCTAGTGAAGCTACATAAAGTTGGCCACCTGAGCATCCAGTGGCTCCACTCTGTGATTTTCATGTGACCAAGTTACTGCTGTTCACTATCATTTCCTCTTTGTTTTAATACCACTAGAGGCTGACTGTGGAGTATTTAGCAATGAGAAAATTTCATGACTGGACTTATTGCAAGGGTGGCATCCTATCACCATACCATCCTAATATTCATCGAGATCCTGAAAATCCTAAAGTTTTCCTTTGGACTTCAGTTGCCTTTTAATTCATTTTCAGTCCAGTCCTTGTACCTAAACATTACAACATACTGTACAGTATGTGCTTAAGAAAAAAAAATGTTTTTGTGACAGGCTGCTGGTGAAGAATGGCCTAAACTCTACATTTAATATAGATTCCTGGTTAAGTTGTCTGTTTGGCCTGTCCTTTGAGATTAGGAGACTTTTTATATCAGAATGATTCATCAGTAAAAGCCAGTCTGACTGGTAGTGTAAGTGCCTTATTAAACACACACTGAAAATACTGAATAAAAATGAGTAAAACAGCAGCTGAAACCTAAAGGAATGTTTTAAAAGACCTCCAGAACAGCTGCTTGAAATGCTGATCTAGAGCACTATGAAAGATTACAAGAAACTTGACATTCTTTAAACAAATGACTCAAGACGTTTGCATAATGACTCTGAGTATGACATATGGGATTTCTGCACTATTTTAAACTACTATCTTAGATGAAAGAAGCAACTTCTCCAAAAAACTTGCTTCACTTTTTAAATCTCAACATAGGTACGCCTTCTTTTTGCTCACAGACAGAGAGCGCAATTTTCAGAAAATGAAGATGCGTATGTGTGATCCGGACATAGCTCTGTGACAGCCAGCACACCCCCCTGGAGAAAGCCTCACGCCTCGGGCCATTATAATGACACACACACTCATATAACTTCTCCAAGGAGGAGTCATCATGGGGTAAAAAAAGGGGAGGAGGGGGAGGGAGCACAGCAGGAAATAGGGAGTGTATTTCTCTTGTACACTCTCAGAAACGCACCTTAATTCCTCCAGACTCAAGTGTTTGCTGAGCAGTCAGCCACGCTTAGGTACGCTGTGGTTGGGTGACCGACAGGAGAGAAGAGAAACTCGACCTCTAGGAGAGCACTAACAGTCTACCTTATGTGTGGCTCCTCTCAAGGCTTTAAGGTAAGTCTGCAACATCCATAAAATCACTAATATCATTATTTGAAAGACTGCGTGCTAAATTGCTTTCTAATTTAGTCATTTTCTACAACTGATATCTCTATTTTTCAGGAAGAACTGTCTGACAGATTTGAATTGTGCTTTCTAGAGTCAAAGTGATAAAGGCTGATACAGCTCTTGACTCATGTCTTGATTTTCAAAGTGTATTTTCTCCTGTGTCACTGGGTTTAATGGTTTCAAAGTGAGCTGTCACACTTGTGGCAGTCATTCCGATTCAGCTGTGGTGACACACTTCATAGAAAAAAAGGCTGAAACGTCCTCCATAAATCTCATCTCTCTGCACTTTTATTTGCATCCATTCTCTTTTTTTCCCCCAGACAATAAATCTGTTGTTGTATCTTCTCTGAGTCTACATAGGTGCTGAATTCTTCAATAAGGTCTAGGTTTTGCATTGAATTTAGCCTCTTATCAGAGGAGAACGTGTCACATGACTGCTTACCACTATTAGCGCTTATCAATCACTATCTGAGCAGCAAAGTGAGAAGGTTAATAATGCACAAGCTCTGCACTTTGTTTTTAATCACAAATCTTTCATCAACTTTTCACTCTTTATGTCATCCTGTCATGCAGGGTGCATTTTATTCTGTGGGGGCTGAGCTAATTGACCACATCTTGTTGAGAAGAGAGAGATAAACAGATAGAAACAGAAAGAGAAGAGTTGCAGATCAGGCAACCAGCCGTGTCAGTTCAGAGGAAGGCGGGTTGATTCACTGGGAGTGCTTGTTTCCGTGTGAAAGTGGTCCTGCTTTGGGGCTGACGTGCAAGAGGAACCTCCAATGTAGCCTCGAGGTGGTGATTCACACAGTCACAGGATGTATGGGACAGTGGGGCCAATTGGGCAGGTTCCACTTTGAAGTTTGTTTGTCCGGTAGTAGCCGATGACGAAGTGTCTCATTTCCAGAACTGCAACTGCCTACTCTAAGAAATATTTCACTTTACACTCCAAAAACTACATTAGGGTCAATGCAAAACTTTTTGTGCTACAACAGTTTTATTTCTTAAATTGTAAAATGAAAAGATAATGGTGTGTTGTGTCAAAGAGAGTTCCAATGTGAGCGTTTATGCGTTGGGTGGATGTATTGCTAAGGAAGCCTGCTTTTGACCGCAAAAAGAATCCACATCATTTGTGGTAGCTGAAAAATTCCTCTATCATCTCTGTAATCCAAGAGCCAGCATGTTTTTAATGATCTTGTCTGATAACCTTTCACCAAGAAATCTTCGCCCTTGCTTCTTCTCTAGGCCTCCTCTTCTGAATGCACCACAGACATGCTAACTTCAGAGAGATCACAGCAGAGCATAGGAGCCACCCCTGAGGCTATGACAGGTACACAGGATGTAGATATGAGATCATGGAGCGAGGCTGACTTTGAGGAGAAGTCCACTTATTTTGTGAAGGACCAGCCTCTGGAGGAAGAGTCCAAAAGCCATGGCAAGTTGAGAGCAGAGAGATCTTTACCCAGAAACCTTGCCCTGAAACGAAGCCACAGCTCTGCAGAGGTAAGACTTTCCTTATAATCTTACCATATGTGGAGTTTTTGCAGAAGCATGGCACTACTGTAAAATCCCATCAAAAGACATCAAAAATATCTGAGCATAAACGCAGCAGTTGTGTATGTTTTTACAGACTTTCTTTGCGTCACTCCAACATCCTTCCGTCCACTCATCCATCCTCAGGCGGGAAGTACTTGACATGTTGTTGTCTAATTTGAGCCTTTCCTCTCTCCTGCGTGTGTGCCGAGGCAAATATGGAGACAATAGCCAAGCCCCCCAGCACTCAGACAGAGGACACTGTAATTAGACGCTAACATAGATTCTGATCATTTTGTTCCTGCAAAAAATTAGACCCTAAA
The DNA here is from genome assembly GCA_036173005.1 of Crenichthys baileyi. Lineage (NCBI taxonomy): Eukaryota > Metazoa > Chordata > Actinopteri > Cyprinodontiformes > Goodeidae > Crenichthys > Crenichthys baileyi. The sequence goes on from JAHHUM010001458.1 coordinate 218,036, forward strand.
GCAAAATTGATGCATAGGGATCCAACTGATGGGATATACCTTAAAAAATCTTATGAAACGACAAAGGTTTATGTCTAGGTTAGTGGACAAAGTAAGGCAAATCAAAGGTTGTGTTGTTGAAGCTATAGACAAAAAATGTACTGAGAGGAAGTAGACTGTGCCTGTATGGTTGAATACCTGACTTACCCCTTTGACCTTTTAACAAGGCTTGTCTGGATTCTTCTAGCACAGACAACCAGTAATCTGTATCACAACCACTACCAAAATTAAACCATCAAGAACAAAACTAGACTTAAACTCATCCAGCTACATACATTATACAAGAATCACTCAAATATGAAAAAGAGAATACCTTACTAGTGCTTTAATGTTTTAGCTTTGACAAAAATGTAACTTCGTGCAGTTCCCCAGTCTGGGTGTGACCATGACACCTTATCCTTACTTCCTCAGCCCAAAGGCCTGAGACAGAGAAGTGAGTTTCACACCTGGAGGTTACAAAACAACAGCAATGGTGAAATTTTAATGTGGTAGAGAAACTAAAGAAAAAAAGTTGCCTGGCTTGTTAAACATTTTAAACAAGATTGTGCCACATAATTTTTCATTGTGGAAGATTTGACACAAGAAAATCTGTTGCTTTGCAAAAACAAGGAGATCAAGGGGCAGTCTTCAGTAATTCACCTTCAGTGTTGTAAAAAAAAGTATATGCATCTATACAGACCTCTTTGGTTTTTGCTGTTTATTCACACTTGCATGTTTCAGATTATCAAACAAATTTTAATATCAGACAAAGATACCCCGAGAAAACACAAAAATGCAGTTATTTAATGATAATTTCTTGTATTAACACAAAAGCTATCCCAATCAGCCTGAAACTGTTTGAAAAAGTACTCCCCCCCCAAAAATCAAATAATTGTTGGCCCCTGCATTTCTTAAAATGCTGTTAGTTTAACAGCAGATAAACTTAAACTTTTTGTGTACTTACCTGAAACAAGTGTGATGAAAAAAACAAAAACACACTTTACAGCACTGTATTCTTTAATTTAATCTCAAAAGTGAATTGCAAAATTTGATAAATCAGACAATTTTTCCAAGACTCTGTCTTCTTCAATTATACTTTGAAATCAGAGTAGCTGCTACTCTTATTTCTGAATTAATCGGTTGTTTAATGTCTCTGTATCCTTCTTGCTGAACAGGTGCTTGGGGTGACCAGTAAAGAGTTGATTCCAAAGGGTACCCGTTTTGGCCCTCTCGTTGGGGAAAGATACACCAACAAAATGTTGCCAAAAGATGCTGACAGCAGGTTCTTCTGGAGGGTAAGTGAGCAACACGTGAGGCTCTGGATTTAGGCACATGAAATACAAAAGTGTGTGTTTCAGAACTGTTCACATTCTTCAGTTCCAGCTGGAGACATTTCTATAGCAGTGGCAGTGCGCAGGTTGCAGTTGTGGTCAGGGACAGGCATCCTGTAAAAGAAGAGTTTTTGACAATGCTTGGGTATTTCATTAGATGGAGGATTAACTGTGTGTGTGCCTCGTATGCAAAAGTGATTGCAGGTACTCAGCACGGCTGTCTGAGGTCACACACACACATAGGCACACACAGCTGTTTAGTTTCAGTGACGCAGTGGTTCTTGTCTCTATGCTTCTCTCAGCAGTGGTATCATTGCCAGTAAATACACTATACATATGTCCGCACTTCTCCAGACTCACACATTCTCACACTGACTAAGCAAGGAAGTGGCTTTGAGCCTGAGAACTGTGATGTTACAAATCAGCAACACCAGAGCATCTTCCATTACACACATGTTCCGTTGCAATTCAGCAGCACCGGGTTGGTACTAATGTCAGGCTAATCAAACCTTTAAAAAGCTTTAACAGAGATGGTCTGTTAGCCATTAGTCAACCAAGAGCACTGCTTCATAGCTTCGGACAGCAGAAAAAGTAGAGATAGGTAGGGGGTATTAAAGGATAACTCCTCCACAGTTGTCAAAGCTCATAATGGCAGAAGGCGAGATATAGTACTATAATCCAGTCATACAGAGAATCTCTTATTTAGTGCTGCTTTCATACCTCAAGATGACTTGCAACACCACAACCAGTCCTAAGCTACTTCTTCAGCTGAACAAAAATATAATACTTATCATAATGAGACTAGGAAACTCTGACATCATGATTTTAGATTCAAAGCATGTTACAGTGTTGCTGTCTCATGATTACCAGAACTAACCTTCGTCTTTTCATTGTTTTTTTGTGCTATAGGTCTTTTCAGATGGGCATCTTCACCATATTCTAGATGGTTTGGATGAGCAGCAAAGCAACTGGATGCGTTATGTCAACCTAGCACGAACAGTAGAGGAGCAGAATCTGGTTGCCTGCCAGACTGGCTTGGACATCTTTTTTTACACAATTAAACCGCTTCAGCCAGGTCAGGAGCTTCTGGTGTGGTACAGCTCTGAATTCGCCCAGCGTTGTAACTACCCTCATCTTGGCCAACTAGCTGTTGAGAAGAATGGTAGGTGTCTGTGTGAAATCCACTTAGGAAGGTAGATGGGCAAAAAATCCATGAATGTCATAAGAAACCACCACACCGCCTACGCTTTGACACATACCAGGGTTAGATTGTCACAGTGAAGGGCTGCCTTTTAAACAGTTGACCAGCTGACAAGGTCTTTGAATGGGTGTTAAAAAAGTTACTTAGTCACACCCATGGCCCCTTTGTTAAAGCAGAGAACAAAAGATGATAGAAGAGTCCTGAAAACAGAGAGGGGATTTTCTAAAGAAGCAGAACCAAATAAAAAGAAAGGCATTTTTCAAGATTGTAGTCCTTTTTTACTTTTACATTTGTGCTTCCACAGCAGTTGTGACTTGAAATATTATTTAGGCACAGCTTCTTCTATTTATTTAGCTCTTAAAAGAAGAGACTTAAAAAGGCTACTTTAAGTTCCTGACAAGGTGAAAAATTGATATCTCACTCAGCGGTAGTTGTTTGTTTGCTAAGAGGTGGAGGGGTAGGGTAAGAAGGGAGTGAACAAAAGATAAGGTTTCCTCTGCTGTGTGTGGGTTGATGTTAACTGTGTCCAAGGTAGGCTAAATGCACAAGCATACCCCTGGATTTTGTCTTCCTCTGCTTGCCACTTTGAGTACTTTGTCTAGTCTACAGTAAGCCATACAAGCACCACCCCCAAGCCTTCCTGGCTATTCAATTGTTCACATGTGATACTGTAGATGTCCTGATGTTTAAACAGTGAAAATGTCTATCTATCTTTAGGACTATTTATGTCCTACTGAAAGTCTCAATTTGTCAACCATTTCTAGATAAAACGTTATCTTTTTTATTATGTTTTATGTCTATCCTGCTTGGAGATAAAAAACAAACTCATGCTTACAAATGACTAGGTCTCTAATGCAGATGCTGTAACCATGGACTGTACACTATCTGCATCCAGATCAGACCTCTACTGTTTTATGTCTGGTTCCCTTCTCATTAAAGATCAGTGATATGAGAGACACTGATAGACACACCTGATACATATAATACTTAAACAATTAAATAAAGTTTAACTAAACCCCATATTTATGAAAAAGATCATACTGACAATTGATGTTTGCATGAATATTATGATCAAACCTTTACAGGTCACTCAATGGAATGATATAGCTGTTTGTGCTCTTGAATGCCTAAACTAATTTCACCTGCCTCAAATGACATCTTTCTATTTTCTATTTGTGCAATAGGGCAGATCCAGGCTCATGAGAGGACGAAAGGGAAACGAGGACACACGGTTTCTGAGATTCTCCGAGATGAACCTTCCAAACCTAAATCTATCTGTCTCAGACACCAGGATAGTCAGGTGTTTCAGACGGGTGTTTCAGTTTTTCCCTTGTGTGCCAGTATTGTCTACCCAATGCAGGCTAACTTGGAATCTGCTCATAGCTACAGATATCTCCCTTTGGCACCCTACAGCACTGCTACTGCTAAAAGGCCCGCATTCAGCACTCCCATCTCCACTAGCTCGCATTTTGCCCTGCAACACACTCAAGATCCTGGAAAAACTGAACCTCAGCAAGAACCCTGTGTGTCTAATGATATTCACTCTACTTTCAGGCACAGTCCTTATCTACTGCCTCACTACTCACTGGGCCTTCTTTCACATTCATTACCATTCCACAGTGAACGATTGAAACCCGACTGGACCACATCATCTAATTTCCTGCATTTCAACAACTATGGACACTTCTTACATCCTTTGGGTAGTGGATCCAAATACTTTTCACCTGCACTGTCCAATTGCAAAGAAGATCTTATTCTTTCACAAAACAGTGAGCACAAAGATACCAATGACCTCTATTTCAAAGCGACAAACTACCTCAAGAATACCTCAAATGACCATAGAGACCTCAAACACTCTACTGGCACCAACGTCTACACAGACTTCACTGTATCTACCAAAGCCAGCTCTCCACCCATTAATCACTGTAGGGAGCCTTCTGTTGCACCTCGGGAATGCTCAGCCCCTGTTGGCACGGCTGCCTCCTCAAACTACTTTTGTTCTAAACCTGCCTCTGCCTCTCAGAGCAATACTGAAGATGCAATGGATCTTAGAAGGCAAAAGAGAGGAGGGCCAGTCATTGGTTACAAGACCCTGTCCTACCCACTCACAAGGCAAAATGGAAAGATTCGGTATGACTGCAACATCTGTGGAAAGGTCTTTGGGCAGCTATCCAATCTCAAGGTCAGTACCTCATCATGATACTGAAAAAAGTTGAAGAAAATAGCTAGTGAAAAATATAGTTGGGTGAGTACATTGTTTTTATAGAATTTACTGAATCTAAAACTGTAACTATTGATCTTACACATTGTTTTCAGGTTCATCTGCGAGTGCACAGTGGTGAGCGTCCATTTAGATGTCAGACCTGTAACAAGAACTTCACTCAGCTGGCACACTTGCAAAAACACTACCTGGTTCACACAGGAGAGAAGCCTCATGAGTGCAAGGTAAGAGAAGTATTATTTCACATATTGGATCTGTTTATTTATTTTTATTTATTTACTTTCATTTAGGTGGGTAATCTCATTGAAACTGGTAGTCTAATTTACAAGAGAGACCTGTAAAACAAATCAGTTACATAACACAATAATCATAAATGAATGAAGCGAAAGCTTTTACCTATCATGTTATCTAAGCTTAAAGACCAGAAGCTACATTTACCACATTTAAATTGCTTTGGTTTCAGGTGTGCCATAAGCGATTTAGCAGCACTAGCAACCTGAAGACCCACCAGCGGTTACACTCGGGTGAGAGGCCTTACCATTGCAAGCTTTGCCCAGCCCGATTTACTCAATTTATTCACCTCAAGCTTCACAAACGGCTGCATACAGGGGAGGGGACCCACCGCTGTCCTCACTGCTCCTGTACTTATCTTCACTACTGCAGCCTACAGGTGCACCTCCAAGGCTTCTGCCCTCTGTCCCCCTCAGCATCCCGTAGGCTGTCACCGGAGGAGCAACAACGAGTCAACTCTGAGATAGAAAGGTTCGACATGAGTGAGGCCGCAGAGCAGCTCGAATTTATAGCCACTGAGGCTGAGATGGACAAAGGGAATGTCATTGACCTCATACAAAAGATAGAGAATGATGCCTTAAGCCTCCAGGATGCTGCCAGCGGGAAGGCTGAGCTGAGCATCTCCAGATCAGCAAGAGAGTGTATCGGTGCTCAGATGCATTATCACAGTCCCATAGTTTTGCGACCAACAAGCATCAAGCTGGAATCAGGCTACGTTTCAGAAACTGACCTGCAAATCCAACCAGATAATCCTTAGAGGCCAACTCAGCAGCTGCCTGTCACTGTCCTGCTTAAAGTAAAGCCTTTATACTCTACAGGGAATTGAGCTCATGAAGACTCAAGACATTGCCAGCATGGCCTGGTAAAAAAAACTTAACTGATTTGATTTCCTTATGTTTTTTATAATTTATTCAATTACTGATTTAAATCTAATATGTATCAAAGTACATACTTGATATATTTTTTGTTAACTATTTTAAACATCTGAATACAATAATAAATTATTTCCAAAATGTAACCATACTTGTGTTTTCACTGTGTAAGACTGAGTGTTCCTGTTTGTTTGCACATGCCCGTATTTAATGTTGCACGATTAAAGATAAAATTACTGTACAAGCATGACTCTGTATAGTGTCAGTGGGTTAAGTGCTGAAATGACGACACAGAGGAAACCTCAATTGTTCGTGCATGGTATACATGCTTGCCTTTGTGTGAGTGCACTCGGCTGGTGTGGGGAGTTAGAGATGCAGATAAACATCCTGTTATGAGTCTCTGGATAGTCGCCAGTAAGCATCACAGCTTCACCCTGGAAAAAATATATATGAACCACAAAAGGACACTATTCTCACTATCAGTAAGGTCCTACCTACATCAAATTTTGAACCCATATGTGTGTACCATGATCTCAATTTTAATCAGGCTGTAGACATTTGCCCACAAGTAGAAAACTGCATCTCAACATACATGTGTAATATCATGAATACGAAAACGGATTAAATCTTTCAGAATAAGCTTTCTAAATGCATAGCTAATTGTGACAAACACAATACGTCACAAATATACTGTGATCGAAATATCAGTGCTTGCAATAATGAATCCAATTGTTTGGAATGCAGTATTTGAGAAGTAAGGAAAACGAGTGATGCCATAATTAACAATATTGCCATTAGATGGTTTTCTTGTATGTGTGGCTCTACTTATCATTACTGTTAGATTAAGAAACTCAGGAATGTAACTGTGCAAGAAAAACCTCCTAAAACTAGAGTTGGATTTTTGGACCAGCATACTTGAAAGTATAAACCAAAGAGGAGTCTACAAAGGATGAGTGCTCATGTGGTCTAATGAATCATTTATGCTTGTTATCAACACATACTTAAACTGTCAGGCATTTTTAAGCATAATTCACAGATTTTAAGTACAATTGAGTTCAGGGCTCTCCAAAGGTTTAATTTCAGCATCCTTTATCTATACCAAAACTAGTTTTGATTAATGCTTGGGGAAATGATCCTGTGATAATGTGCAACTGTGTCCACGTTTCCACCAAATTCCATCAAGTTAAGGAATTTGTAGGTATTCATCCTTGGTTATCATTCCATCCACTTGCAGCAAAACAGCTTCACAGAATGATGCTGCCACCACCCAATTGGCAGTTGACACAGGGCATGACAGCCTTAAGTTGAAGCCTCTAAATACACTTCTTGTTGCTGTGGTCAAATCATTCCATCTTATTCTCACCTGACCATGAACCTTTTCTTCAGAACGCACTTGTTTGGTGGTAGATGTGGGTTAATTTGAATCAGGCTTGGTTGGAGGTTGATTTTGGAGAAGGGGCTTCTATTTTGTCCAGCCCCCTCACAGTCCATGGTGATGTGAAATTTGCTTCACCATGCACACAGAAACTGGTGTTCCAGTAGTTTCCAGTTCATGGCAGGCTTGAGCCATGGTGCCCAGCTTTTTTACTATTATTTTGTACAGCAATTTTTAGTTCTGCACCTGACCATTTCTGGACCATTTTCAGAGGTTGTCTTTTTTTTCTTGTGGGGGGTGTTAAACCACTTAACCTTGATCATTAAACAAATTGGTACAAAATGGGTTCTAAATTAAATTGTCAAGTTTGTTTTGAGTCCCACTCAAAATGGTATTTTTAGTAGAGAAATTACAGGGGTTGGACAATGAAACTGAAACACCTGGTTTTAGACCACAATAATTTATTAGTATGGTGTAGGGCCTCCTTTTGCAGCCAATACAGCGTCAATTCGTCTTGGGAATGACATATACAAGTCCTGCACAGTGGTCAGAGGGATTTTAAGCCATTCTTCTTGTAGGATAGTGGCCAGGTCACTACGTGATACTGGTGGAGGAAAACTTTCCTGACTCGCTACTCCAAAACACCCCAAAGTGGCTCAATAATATTTAGATCTGGTGAGTGTGCAGGCCATGGGAGATGTTCAACTTCACTTTCATGTTCATCAAACCAATCTTTTACCAGTCTTGCTGTGTGTATTGGTGCATTGTCATCCTGATACACGGCACCGCCTTCAGGATACAATGTTTGAACCATTGGATGCACATGGTTCTCAAGAATGGTTCGGTAGTCGTTGGCAGTGACGCCCCCATCTAGCACAAGTATTGGGCCAAGTGAATGCCATGATATGGCAGCCCAAACCATCACTGATCCACCCCCATGCTTCACTCTGGGCATGCAACAGTCTGGGTGGTACGCTTCTTTGGGGCTTCTCCACACTGTAACTCTCCCGGATGTGGGGAAAACAGTAAAGGTGGACTCATCAGAGAGCAATACATGTTTCACATTGTCCACAGCCCAAGATTTGTGCTCCTTGCACCATTGAAACCGACGTTTGGCATTGGCATGAGTGACCAAAGGTTTGGCTATAGCAGCCCGGCCGTGTATATTGACCCTGTGGAGCTCCCGCCCGGACAGTTCTGGTGGAAACAGGAGAGTTGAGGTGCACATTTAATTCTGCCGTGATTTGGGCAGCCGTGGTTTTATGTTTGTTGGATACAATCCGGGTTAGCACCCGAACATCCCTTTCAGACAGCTTCCTCTTGCTTCCACAGTTAATCCTGTTGGATGTGGTTCGTCCTTCTTGGTGGTATGCTGACATTACCCTGGATCCCGTGGCTCTTGATACATCACAAAGACTTGCTGTCTTGGTCACAGATGCGCCAGCAAGGCGTGCATCAACAATTTGTCCTCTTTTGAACTCTGGTATGTCACCCATAATGTTGTGTGCATTTCAATATTTTGAGCAAAACTGTGCTCTTACCCTGCTAATTGAACCTTCACACTCTGCTCCTACTGGTGCAATGTGCAATTAATGAAGACTGGCTACCAGGCTGGTCCAATTTAGCCATGAAACCTTCCACACTAAAATGACAGGTGTTTCAGTTTCATTGTCTAACCCCTGTAGATATGGGCCATATGACTTGAGAGCCTGAGGGTTGGCTCAGCCTGGGAGGATGGCAACTGCACTGCAAAAATTAAATAGTCCCTTTATAAATTATTTTGGGGTTAAGTGCAAGCGGTGCATGCCAAACTAACATCCACAACCGTTTACTTTCTTTCCATATTGCAACCCAGTGCCATGTATTTACAATGTAAACAATGTAAATGCATCTGGCCATCAGCATGATGTATAAGAAAAACATAATTCACCAGAACAAGACACCTTCTGCTATTGCTTGTGGATCAGTTTTCCATTTGTTCTAGTTGTTTGCTCATTGTTGTCGGCTTAGGTGATGAACTGAAGTCAGCACGGGTACCCTAACTAGTCTGTGGCTATTAAAATTAAATGAGATCCACTGTGTATGCTGACTTGTGTCTATCAGAACCAACATGGACTTCCTTAGGTATTTGAACTATGCAGCAGCTTGTCTGTTGGATTGGACCACAAGGGCCAACCCTCACACCCCATGTTCAACAATGAGCTTGTCACTAGTTCTCCACTGTTCCTTCTTGGATCACAATTGACAGATCTGCAGACTAGGAACACCCAACAAGAGGTGTTCTGACACAGTTTCTAGCCATCACAATGTGTCCCTTTTTAAACTTACTCAAATCCTTTCCATGTCAATTTTTCCTACTTCTAACATCAGTTTTGAAGACAAAATGTTCACTTGCTGCTTGATATATCGCACCATATAGCAGATGAAATCGTGAAGATATAATAAATGTTATTCACTTCGGCTGTCAGTGTTCATAATGTTATAGCTGATTGATGTAATAGTGCGGTTTGATCAAATGATACAACGACCTGCCATAGCCACTCTACAGTTATAGTCTCGTCAGCCGGTCGGTAACTGATGCCCCTTTAAAGCGGCCACTGACGTCATGTATTTTGACAGGGGTTGGGGATGCGGGGACAGAAGGGGCGGTCAGGCAGCGGGAGAGGAAGAAGAAGAAGAAGGGAGAGGATGTACCAGGAGAGAAGGATGTCCAGGATCATGTTCCCGGCTGTTCCTCGCTCCCACATATCCGCAACATGATGAACGCTGCTCCGGGAGCGTTCGCCCGCAGGATGCCGTCAGCGGCCCGGCGGAGCGGCTGCTGGATAGCATGGTGCCAGGCTGTCCTGCTCGGCGTGTCGGCGCTGGTTATCGTGGCCGAGCGGAGCGCACGTAAGTGGGCAGCTAGCTTGCGGGCGGCGTTCGCGCTCTGTTAAAAAAATTAAATAAAAACAACAAAAACATCAAGATGGCACGTTTCAGGATACGTTGTGATGGTTTTAGCTACATTAATGGAAACATGGCGTATAGCCCTGTCACGAAGCATTGAATACAGGTGGAAGCAGGTGAAGCTGTAACACAGCTATTACTAGAGTGAACAGAAAGCCTGGACATTGTTTACCTCAGCGAGAAACTGGGGTAAACAACTGAAGGTGTCCCCCATCAGCTTCACCTACTCAAGCCTACTTACATCCAACCACTCTCCATAAATACCATTCATAGAAAAATATAAAATTTCTTCAAATTTTTATGATCTTTATGGCATACCAATTCCTTACATTTTGGTCAGTATTAGACAAATATTAGCTTTGGTGCTGTTCTCATCCCACCTGTGATCTGTGTCAGCTCAGTGTCTCCCTGAACAAGTAGATCAATGAGCCAAGGTCATGATACCAGAAAGATGACTGGATCTGTACAAAGTTTGACTTTGTGTTCTGCAGGTATACCATTCCCTATAGATAAAAATACTGTGCTGCTGCTTGGATAACACACCCTTTTGTGTGTCAAACAAATGTTTGACGTTTTCATCAAAGCCAGGATTCAGACATTATGATAGTATTTGTGGGGGATCTGTTTGCCCTTTACATTCTGTGCAGTTGACAATGAATCCTAACACATGCAATGCTTTCACTCAGTTCAGTTCAATTAATTGTATTTACACTGTGCCAATTTACAGCAAATGTCATCTCAAGACACTTTACTAGACAAACAGATCCAATTAATTTCCAGGTATATAAAAAAATATAGTCAAACCAATCCAATACAAACCAGGCATATAGACATATTCAAATTGATTTCAGTTCTCAAACATCACAATAGAATTCAGTTTATAACGCCAAATGGTAAAAGAATTGCAAAGACAGCAGACACCTGAACAAGCTTGCTTTGCGCATAATGACTTCATGTAACCTTATTTCATTCTGGCACTTTGTAATTTCCATTTGCACTTTAAATTCCTGCACAAACCTGCATCCTGCTTGTCTTTTGTTTGTGTGCTTCAGTGATCTACTGTATAGGATTCTACCTTTGGAACGAGGAGACGCAGTGGGCGGGCCTCACACTTGGCCTTTTTCTTCCTGGGACAGCCGTTCAGCTGCTAAGCGTGAAGTGGTACTATGATGATGGAGATGAAAGGCGATTCTACCTCTCTGTCATACACATACTACACTTGGGCATCTTTAAAAGGTATGATCTTTGCAACTCCAGCATGTTAGGATTTATGTCATTTAAGCAGATCCAGCATGTTTGGTGAGATATGACTGTCTGTCAGAGTGTAGACATGAAACCAGATTTTCACATCTTTCTGTCATTGAGAAGGTTATCCCTGTTCAGGTGTTTGTCTCTGACTCCCTCTTTTGGCAGGTTATGGGACTGCATGAGGTCTGTGCTGCATATGCAGGGCTCAGTGGCTGAACTTGGTGCTGCTGTCATGCAGCAGGCAGATGTTGCTGCCCTTTGGCTGCTGGAGGCACTTGTCCTTACACTGCCTCAGAGCCTGCTGCAGGCATATGTAGTCGTGTCTACAGATGTGGGGATAATGTCACCAGGTAAACTGATCTTTCAGTGGATTATTGGCTCACTGTCCTGTTCGAGGCATGATTTTAATGTCTAATGCTTTGCTTCTGTTTAACACTCAGTGGCATATTGCTGTGGCTTATGCGTGCTGTCCATTTCCTGGGCCCTGGTGCTGTACAGCCGAGCCTGCTGTCTGATACGACCAGGCCACTTGGCCATGCCGCCAGCAGCCCTGCTGTGCCAGCTGGTCTGGAGAGCAGGCATGTTAGGTGCCAGGGTGATCTGTCTCATGTTCTTTGCCAGAGTCTTCAACTGGTGGGTTTGTGGAGTAGCAGGTGAGCGCAAAGAAGGAAGGTTCTTTAATGTCATTTTGTTACAACACAAACTTCTTTGTATTTTACTGAGATTATATGTGATAAACCAGCACAAAATCTGCAATGTGCATTTGTTTTCGAATGCCCTAGTCAGTCATTTGTAGAAACACATTTTGCTGCAGCTGTAAATTTTTTGGGGTATGCCTCTTCCAGCATTGGAGTTGTAGAGACTGAAATGGTTGCCTATTTGTCCCTTCAGATAGCTCAAGCTTTTTCAGATTTGACTGGGCCATTCAACACATGAATGTGCGTTGATTTAAACCACTCTTTTCCAGCTCTTCTTCTAGTTTTGGTGTCATTGTCCAGCTGGAATGTGAACCTCCACCCCAGTTTCAAAGCTTTTGCAGCCTAAAACAGGTTTTATTCCAGGAATGCCCTTTAATGCTCCACCCATCTTCCCATCACCTCCAAACAGCTTCCCTTCCACTGCTGAAGAAAAGCATCCCCACAACATGATGGTGCCACCACCATGTTTCACTGTGGTGGTGGTGTTTTCAGGGTGATGAGCAGTTTACAAATCCTTTATATAAAAGGTTGAAAACAATGCATCCTTTTGACACCACTTCACAATCATGCACTACATAGTGCTGATTTATTTTCTCAAATTTGAATAACATACATAACAAGGCAATGTATTTTATTGAAATTCTAATGTTTCTAAAGACCTCTCGTTTATTTGCTGCTTGTTTACGTTATTGTACACACTAAATATAGGTCTCTGATTTCAGTCTATTTTTCTCTGACCTCCAGGTTTTCACTGGCTCACCGCCTCCTTCTGGCTAGTATCACAGCAGCCCGACATTTGCACTGGTCACTGGTGTTGGCGTGCCTTTAATGGCGTCCTAGGGCTCATTCACGTCTTCCTCTTCCTCAACGTCAAAGACGGACCCTCGCGCTTTCGTATGGCTAGCTTTTATGCTGTAAGAAAGTACTTCTTTTACAGAAAATTGTTTCATATGCTGTGCACTAGTGTGTCTATTCATCCCACGGAGCGAGCTGCAAGGACACACATGCTTATATAAACCAAACTGTTTGCACCGTCATCCTCACCTCTGTGTCCTCAGCTTGCAGTGACGTGAAGCTGACTGCAAATGAGTGATGATGCGACCTTCTCCTTCTCCCTTTAGTTCATGCTCGTAGAGAATGTCACTCTGCTGCTGGCCGCCTCCGACTTCCTGAGCGAAGCATCATGGGATAGCATGACCCTTCCCACCTCTGCGCTGTGCAGCTTTTTCCTTGGTGAGTCATTTTGTCTGCAGCATCTGCACAGAATCAGAAACCAATCCGATTCTGTTAATAATGATGATAATAAAAGCTGTGGAATCAGAAAACCCCATGTGGGGATTCAGAACTGTTAAAAATAACTTTTAATAAATTACATTTTCCTGTGTTGTTGCCAAGGTAGCAAATTGATCATCTGAAATATCTGAAACTGCTAAGATCATATGTAACCAATTTATCTTAACTAAATAACACTGGGCCTGGCCCACTTGTGTGGTCAAAACCACTTGGGGCTTAACCCGTTCAAGACAGTGGAGATGATGATGGACTACTGGAGAACACCCCCCACACTCCCTCCTCTTACCATCCTCCACAATAGTGTGTATGCAGTGGATCACTTCCTGTTCCTAGGAACCACCTTTTCTCGAGACCTGAGATGGTTCTCAGAGATAGACACTGTTCAGAAGAAGGCCCAGCAAACACTGTACTACCTGTGGCAACTCGAGAAGTACGACCTTCCACAGGATATCTTCTGCTTGGCTGTCATTCAGTCAGTCCTGTGAACTTTTACCTTTAGGGTGAACCGCCACAGAGACAGTTTCTTTCCTCAGGGTGTCTCTCTGATGAACACTTAACAGTCAGAGTGCCTAGATCAATCCAACCTTCATTTTGAATACATTTAAAGTCTGACATAACGAAACACTTTTCACTGGTGCCACTCTAATTTGCAACCCACCTAAATTATCCCTGTAAAATAAACTGAAGCATTTATTTTCAATTGTTTTTCTTTATTTTTAAGGTCCATTAAAGGAACAGGGAACTTTTAATTAGTAAAGCATGGCCCATTTGTCCCAGCCGCTCTTTAAAATGATAAAGAAGAAAGAAAATCCCATCCCAAAATCCCCATCCCAAGGCTGGGGTGTGTCTCTGTTTACCTACTATCCCACGGTACAGTCTAGTAGGTGGTGGTAAGGCACTCATACATTGGTTACCAGCCACTAAAATAGCCAGCAAAAGAAGTATCCTCCTGCATGCATAATTCTCATGCCTAATGCATTATCATTTTTTGGTCTAACATGTCCTAACGCCTACACATACCTCTAACCTCACCTCCACCCTTAACCCTAAACACATTTTATATTGATAAGTCAATCGATTTTATATTGGTTAATATAGTAGGTACAGTTATGAACTGGAAGATAACTTGAACTGGTGGTTTTCCTGTGCACATGTGCTAACTGGGAATGACATCATATATGAACCGGCAAAGTTTTTTTTGAACTGTTGGCCTTAGGAGGTTGTTAATCCAGATTTCATGTTTCTATGAAAGTTAAATATGATGTGAAATAGTCCATTTCACCTAGATACTCTTCAAAATGGGAAATAGAAGAGAACAGGCCATAAAAGTACCCCAGATTTGTCTTGATGTTCATAGGTCAGGAAATGGCTACATGAAATTAGCTGCCCACCTAAACTTGTCCATATCTACAGTTAGAGAAATAATTAAAAAGTTTAAAACAAGTAGAGTTCTGAGGCTAAAGGCTCCTGGCTGCCTTGTGAGAATGTGTCACACCATGAACTGTTTGCAATACCAGTGATTTATAAAAAGAAATCTGATAGCCTCTTGCAAAAGAATTGGCAGCACCGGGTCTTTAAGTGGGATAATGATCCAGTACATGTTGCCAAATCAAAACTCAAATTGTTAAGCAGACACTAAATTGATACGTGTTTAAATATATTGTGAAATAAAAGGTTGGATATTTAAAAATTGTATTGTAAGATTATGCTACAGCAATAAAGGGTGAACTATTTTAAGGGTCATTCATTCTTTAACAGGGGTGGAAAAGAGTTGGAAAGTGCTGTATTTGAACTGTTTGCCTAACCCAGGAAATAAATAGGAACTAAACGTAGTTCTTTCCTCTCCTTTTGTTTCCAAGGAGCCACCTCTTTGGTCTTATACTACCGGTTCCTCCATCCCAAGTCTACAGAAATCTCCCAAGGCACAAACCGGCATCAGATGGGCAGCACATGCATAGAGCAAGGGGAGTCCTCCTTCTCTCTTGGAGACAAAAGTCTGCCAGCTTCTTCTGTCCAGAATCACGGCAGCTTCTCCCTGTCTGGCATGGCTGGATCTCTGTTGGAGCACCCAGGAAACTGTCAAGGCCACTCTAACAGTTCCTGCCCTTGCTTCCACCACCACTGGCTCCTGATCCGCCTGGCCCTAAAAACCGGAGATCTCTGTAAAATCAACAGGGCTTATGGAACCGGTGGGCCAGCGGCCATACTAGACATGGAGGAGTACAACCAAGAGTTTAAAAGCAATGAGGGCATCACCTTTACTGCTGAAGGCAGCTGCGAGGGAGTCTCCACCTCTGAGTCCCAGGGGAAGGGCCTGGCGCCGCTTTCGGACTGCAAAGACGAGTTTCAGACCGTGAGCGAACCCACTTCGACCGAACGACCTGAGGAAGAGGATGACAGTCTGGAGATGGAGAGCCCCTTGGAGTCACCCGCATCTGAGTTCAAGCGCAGCTCCCCGGAGGGTAAGTCTGTTTTCGGAGACAGCCCGGAGCCTTATTACTGCCCTACAGAATCAAGTTCCACATTATACTTCAGTGCTGACCCCCAGTCCCCCAGCAGCGCCAGTAACCCCCGTTTGGACCGGGACATTGGGGGTCTAGAACAGGGAGTTCGTCTTAGCTCCATCCCCAGTGATCCGGCTCTTCACAGAGACGTGCGTGGACTTATGAGCCGTGTCGGACCGCGCTGCACTTCCACTCCTAAACTGGACTGTGGGGTGTCGGATTCTCCCCCCAGCGTCCCCCATCTGACAGGTCCAAGGAGGCAGCTCATATTGTCCCGCAGAGATGAAGACGATACCTTCTAGCTGTCTTGTGGCACAATCAGGGAACAAGTTAAGAACAGCAGCTTATCTGACATTAATGGAGCGCACCAGCTTTATCCTCTTTTCATTGTCGTAGGATGAAAGCTGTGATTCCACCTCTTTATGTCAGTATATTGGATATTTAGAGCACTACATGTAATAGAGAACAATCCTAAAATAGCATCTATTTTTCTCATACCATTACCCTTCTTAAAAATGCATTGCTTCCAAATGTTGGAAAGACTGAAACTATCAATGTTTTTTTAAAAGGAAAATTTGACGTTCTTCTGACGGGAATGGCATATGAGCAGACCTCCTGCCCCCACGTTCATTAAATATTTATGCTCTTTTTTGGCAGCTAAACTTCAGTCTTAACTTTGTAATTGTACTGTGCAAAAAAGACAAGCAGCCTCCACATGACTGTGATTACTTAATAGATAAGTACAGTGCCTTGCAAAAGTATGCATACCCTTTGAAATGTTTTACATGTTGTCAGGTTACAACCACATACTCCTGTATTTTATTGGGATTTTCTGTAATGGTACAGATTTGTGAAGTCGAAGGAACGTTATTCATGGTTTCCCAGTTTTTTCAACAAAAAATCTGAAATGTATGACTTGCATTTCACATTTAGAGGTTGATTTTTTTCTTATACCTCAAGCTTTTAATCCCTTGCTACAGATTCTCAATCAGTTAACAACATTCTAACACATGAATATGCTTTGATCTACAGCATTGTAACTTAGGCTGTGTGTTTAGGGTTGTTTTGCTGCTGGAAAGCGAACCTTTATCTCAGTCTTCCTTCCAGGAATTCCCCTTATTTGGCTCTAGTGATACTCCCATCAACTCTGACCAACTTCCATGTCCTTGCTGAAGAATATCATCCCCACAGCATGATGGTGGCACCACTGTGTTCGACTGCGGGGATGATGTTTTCAGGCTGAGTGCAGTGGTCATTTTCTGTCACACCTTTCCTATTTAGGTGAAAAAGTTACATTTTGTTGTCATCTGACCTTCCGCATATTTGCAGCGTCGCCCACATAGGTTGTGGCCTGGATTATCGGTTTAGGAGGACCGTCATGTCTTGATAGGTTTGCAGCTGTGCCATGCTCTTTATATTCAGGTAATAGATTAAACAGTGTTCCATGAGATGTTCAGAGTTTGGAATATAAGGTAAACCTGCTTTAAACTTGTCCTCAACGTGGTTTCCAGGGTGCTTTGTGTTTACTAATGTTCTCCAACAAACCGCTGAGACCTTCACAGAACAGCTGCGTTTATGCTGACTTAAAATTACACAAAAACGGACTGTATTTTGTAATGAGGTGATTTCTGAAGGCGATTGGTTCCACTAGATTTCGTGGTATCAGAGTAAAGGGGGGCGAATACGTATGCACAACACATTTTGGCATTTTTATTTGCAAAAATCCTTGAAAACCGGGTAGATTTTCCTTCCACTTCACAATTATGCACTATTTTGTGTTGGCCTATCGCATAAAATTCCAATTAAATACACTGGAATTTGTGGTTGCAACATGGCGAATGTGGAAAGGTTCAAGGGCTGTGAGTATTTATTCAAAGCACTGTAAACATTAATTGCATTTAAAACGTTTTGAAATATGCAGCGGCTCTGTACGCCCAAACAATGGAGAGTTTCAGTAAAACATATCGAAACGTTAATATCGCTGCAAGGATTTCAGTGAGGGGAGCGTCTGACCTCTGAAACTATCTCAATGTAAGCCATAGCTTTATGGCTTTTTAAAAGCACAAGTATCTTTAATCTATATCATCTGTTTTGGCTGTGATGCTGTGTTTTGTTTTTTTGAATCTGATGTTTAACTTAAAAAGTAGGACTTCACTACATTCATCTGATATTAATAAGCTGTGTTTCTCATATGGTGTGAAATGGTATTGCTTCGAGCAGACCTAGTGGTTCATCTAAAGAAAACTGTGATGTTTTTATCTTTTTGTCTGTTACATGTTGACCATGTAATTGCTATATAACTTATAGAAATAACCTGTTGAAAAACAACAATAGTATCTCAGGCACAGCCTCATCTACTGTAAGACATAATGAACCATGTGCTTATGAGATATTTGTGGTGACTTTTTTATTTATTTGCTCTTGGTTGCTATTTTCAAATGACAAACTTTTATTAGAATAACTGTTCTGAAACAGGAAAGATGTGGAACAATGCCTGTGTGGCATTTTGAACTATGCCCAAGGCCACTGGTGGCTTGAAATGAGCAATAAACAACCTACATGTTTGAGTGAGTGGTATTATTGTTTCTTTAATTGTTTAAGATAGTTCCCAGGATAAATAGGAACCAAAGGGCTAATCAAAATTTTCTTTTTGTTCCTGATTCCAATTCAAGTCATTTAACATAAAGTATTTGCAGCTAGCCTTATTTTTGTTTCACAGCACAGGCCAAATACTAAATACACACATTTTCCTTTAGTATTCTCAGTACAACTAAAAAGGCTGTGTACAACAGCCTTAAAACTCAGGCTTTGTCCAGCCTTGTTACTGTTCCAGTTGTTTTAGACATATTCATCATTGCTCTGACTATAGATATAAACACATTTAGTCAAATAGCTACATTCTTGTAATGTTAATTGTGTTATTTCCTACAGTGGGATTTCTTTCCACACTTATTTTTTGTAATTTATTTACTGTGAGACAGTGAAGAAATCTACTGCAATAAAAATGAATTAACTTTAAATGAGGCAGGTGTTGTGGCAGCGTAAGTAATTGTAATAATGACTGAACTTTAAAAAAAATATTTAGATATGATTCATGCTTTGAAATAAAGGCAGTGCCTTGTTGTAAAACTAGTCTACTAAGATGGACTTCTGCTAATACATAGCCAGGGCCTTGCAAAAGTATTTGCACCCCTTGAGGACTTCTACATTTTGCCATGTTATAACAATGTGAGCAGTAGAGCAACATAAAGTGAAAAAAATCTGGTATATATGGCCCTATTTAATCTGATACCGCTCAATGAATGACCATTGCCACTATGAGGCATGGTGGTGGCTGTATCAAGTTGTGGGAATACTTTGCTTCTGCAGTGAAAGGGAAGTTGTTTAAAGCTGATGGAAAGGTGAGTGCAGCTAAATACAATGTAATCCTGGTGGAAAGGCAGTTAGAGGCTGCAAGACCTGACTCAGAGACGGATACTTTTGCTGTTTTATTTACTGATTCATAGATTATTTTCTCAACAAACTGATTGTTGGCTTTGAAGAAATTTTGAAAAGTTTATAAATGCTCCATGCCTGTTATGCTTTTATATTTGCACTTTAATCAAGTATATACAATCATTATTTTCATTCATCATGTTTATAACCTCTAACCAAATCTTTTTAAAGAATTGCTTAGGTGTAAAAAATTACAGAATATTACAACTGCCTCGGGTTTTGTTCTAAAGAAAGATACCTGTGTAAAAGGGCCTAAATACCTTTACGACCCAAATGGCCTTAAAGGTATTTATGGTACTCGCCCTTTAAGACGAGGCGCATGCGCAAACCGCCGCGAAAGTTAACTCCTGAACTTCGCAGAGCCGAAAGATTTTGTCAGATTTATAAAATCAGCGAGCTGACATGGCATTCCGCCGGAGAAACAAGAGCTACCCGTTCTTCAGCCAGGAGTTCCTCATCCAGAACCATGCCGACATCGTGTTCAGCCTGGTGATTTTCATTCTGATCGGGCTGATGTTTGAGGTGACATGAACTCTGATTCTTTCTTTTCTTCCCTCGTCTGTTTGTCTCTTTCAGCTGTTTTAGGAAGGCAGGTTTGTGCGTCCTCTCCGGCACTGATGGGAGCTGGATTGCTCTCTGTCTCAGTCGATTATGTGCAGACTGCCTCACAGGTTCATTCACATTGACCAATATAACGAGAATATCACCGCTGTTAGATGTACTTTTTTGCAGGTTTTGTTAGCAGTAAGTGCTGCTTTTCTGACAGAGGAGGTTTATTGAAATGCAGCAAAAAACAGCAAGGAATACTAAGAGCTGCTTTTTATAGTGAAATATTACGCATTTGAGTTTAGGGTTAAGTATCTTTAATAGCACATAATTTTGTTTTTTTCGTTAACAAAATGTCTCCGTAATTACCTTTTTATTTCCAGTAAAGATTGACATTATTTTTTCTGTTTTACGACTGCTTCTTTGCAGTAAACAGTGTTGTAACAAACTTTATGAAATACATCAAAAATTCAAAATTATACAGGAAATAAGCTGTTCCAACTTTCAAAATAAAAGCACAGCCATCGTGATCTCGTAATTGAAACAGCTCTTGCTTTTATTTTGAAAGGCTGTAGCGGAAGTTATTTGCTTTTTTTGTCGCTTACTTTATCTGTTAAGTTAACTGCCACGTCTCACCCTGATCCGCTGCTTCTTGGCCACTCTGGCTTAAGCAACTCAAAGACTGTTTTGACCAGACGCGATTTCCCCGCCGACATTCAGTTAGATGGTTCATGTTGGAACTGGCTCTCCTAGAACATGGCTAAAGCAACCACCACCCCCACAGGGTTTTTAAAGTTTCTGTCCGGAACTCAGGTTGTGATCACACAGCTGGTCGAGTTGAGAATAATTTAAAGGGGATTTCCTTTTTTTCTGGTTTCAGAAGAAACTGGGAACTATGCTTTGCAAATGAGGTTGGTTTTTAAATGTAGTTCCAGCAGGTCACATACCCTCAGCAAACAGATCAAATCCACTGACCTGTTTTTCTCAACATGCTTTGACAGCTTCGACTACTTTAAACAGAAGCAAGAAGATACAAACTATGGTTTAATTGCTTAAAGTGTCATGCTGTAGAAGATTTTATAAGTTTCAGCCTTTTAATGTGATCATTGGCTGCAATTCACTTTGATTTTCTTGTCAGATTTTGTTTTAAAAATGCTAATAACACCAATTCACAATGAATGCTATGTCAAGGTACCTGTCTAATTCGTATCCAGTTGTACAAAATCCAACATTGTCCAAATTCAGGTTATATCCACCCGATTCATTGTTACACATCCAATCACACGGTTGGATTCTGATCCAGTTACATCAGTTATTTGTGATTGTGGAGGTTGCTACTCTTTTTAGATGAGAACAAATAAGTACTTCTGTTCCTACATGTAAACTTTGTGGCAGAAAACTCAACACTTCACATCACCCAAAACACATTGTGATTCAGTGGAGAACAATTGTGTAGCTTACAGCTGGGTCCAAATTCAATTCATATTGGTCCAGTTAATTTTGATACAGTATAGTCCTTTAAACAGATTCAGATCTAATTACACCAGTTATTTGTTAATTGTAAGAAAAGCATGAAGTCCTGTTTGTAGCTTGCAACAGGTCATGTAGGGAACAATGTGAACATGTGGAAGAAGGTGCTCTAGTTAGATGATGACGAAGGAACTTTTTTGCTTGCATGCATAACACCGTGTATGGCTGAAAACTATAGCTGCACTTCAGTTTGATCACACTATTACCACGGTGGTGGCAGCATCATACTGTGGGAATGCGCTTTTTTAGCTGAGAAAAAAAATTGCACTGAAGCCTTTTTACACTAGTATAATTGAAGTAACAAATGCATCAAAAAGTTTGCATTTCATATAATGTCTTGACAGTTTTAACTCTTCAGAATCATGCCCCTTATTAAAAAAAAAAGAAAATCATCTGGTCTATCCTGCATATTGTTCCTCCTGTTGCACACTGGCTTGATCTTATCTTGTCATGATACTCTGAAGATCAGCGTGTTGAGAATGTTGTGCAAAAAAGTTTACTCATCTGTTGTTGTTTTTTTTCTAATTTCCTTTTAGGCAACAGCAAAGACAGCCATACTCTTCATTCAGCCTCAGTACAACATTACCACATTATCACTAGGTATGGTGTGCAAACATTATATTTAAGCATTCAAACACACTTTTGTGTGACTAACACAACTGTCTGACGTTTAATTCTGTTGTTTCTATAAATATTCTGCATTATTGTCACTTGATTGTGTATTGAAGCAGTCTGCTTGTCCAGGATGTTTTCACAGACCGTGTGTTTTGTGTGTTCATCCCTCCTGTGTGTGCTTAGAGGGAGAGGTAACTACATATCATTATGGATGGAAGGACTGTGCCACCATCCTCTTCTATTTCTTCATCGCCATCATCCTCCATGCTGTAGTGCAGGAATATCTTCTGGATGTAAGTACTTTAACTTCCTAAGACAGTGTATTATAGCATAAGTACAGAACTGTATTAATTACTGTATTAATACATCCAGGGAAGAAGTTTTTTGTGTCATTACTGATACAAGATTGCAAATGTTTGGCATCACGCTGTAAGTTTTCTCTAGCTTTGCTAAATTAAATGCTTCCCTAAACTACAATGACTTCATAGCCCTTAAACTTGTGCATAGCTGAGAAAAGCAAGTAAACAGAAAAACCAAAATTGAAGAATGAAATTTTACTCTTTTACTTTTTGGCCTACATAAAAATAGGCTATGTTGGGGGGGGGACTAATAATGGAAATCAACCTGAACGCACCATCTCCACTGTAAAACATGGCAGTGGCAGGATTATGCAGTGGGAATGCTGGTCATAGTTGATGGGAAGATGAAAAGAGCTAAACGCACAAGTCTTAAAACTGGTGCGTATTTTCACCTTTAAGCAGGACAACAACCCTAAACATACGGTCGAGCTGCAAGGGAAGGATTTAGATCAAAGCATATTCATGTGTTTGACTGGCCCAGTCAAAGTCTAGACCCAAAACCAACTAAGAATTCACAGCAAAACTAATTCTTAAAGAAGCCATCCGATCTGACAGAGTTGAGTTTTTTGTCGATGAAGAAAAATGGGCATTTCAGTCTCCAGATGTGCAAAGCTGGGAGAGACTCTCAGCAAAGAATGTTCTAGGTGTGCTAAATACAAATGCACGGCACACTTTTCTTATTTATATTTATAAGGAAAATTCTGAAGTTTGCGGTTGTAACATGACAAAATGTGAAGAATTCAGCAGGTATGAATACGTGTATTTATTTGAAAGACTGCAACACAAGTCCACTCTCAAATCAGGAAACCCATTTAACCTCATTGGATTTGCATTTGAAAACACACAATGAATCACACCACATCAAAAATGTTTTCAAGCTCATTTGAAACATGGCAAAGACTGCTTATGTGGACCAAAGTGATGAGTGCAGTATTTGATCTGTCTTAAAATACAACCCTGATTGTCATTATGGAGAAATGAGTCACCGAGGAGGCATTGATTTTATTTTAGCACCTTCCATCAGCTTTCTGAAGTGTCTTGAAAGGAATGCACCTTTTTAAAGGAGTGTTTTTCAGCAGCAGCCATAAATAGTATCGGCTGTCTCTTCTTGCCCTACTTTTTTTTTTTTTTACATATTACAGTGACACTTCCTTGTGTATGACAGTGACGGCTATTATGACAGGATCCGGTGTCACTCACATGATCTGCTGCTTTGTTCTCGTCACAGAAAGTGAACCGCCGCCTTCACCTGTCCAAGAGCAAAAACACCAAGTTTAATGAGTCAGGTCAGCTGTGTGTGTTTCATTTAGTGTCGAGCGTGTGGAGTTTCTACATCCTCATTACAGTGAGTGAAAATCTTACTGTCACCACTTCCCATTTAATAATACTCCCAAACCCTAGCATGCAGATATGAGGCAGTCAAAAGGTTTCATGTGTTCTTTGTTCTGATCCTTTCTCACAGGAAGGATATCTCCTGCATCCCAGCAGCCTTTGGGAGAACTACCCTCATTCACATCTCAGGTAGATATGAAACAAATGTGCTCTTTTCAAAAAAATAAATAGTTGCTTGTTTTTGTGATTGTATTAAGTAGAAGATATGAAAAAAAGTATTTACATAAAAGTTAAGATTATTTGCATGTCATTGTGTGAAATAAGTATAATCTTGCTGCCAAACATGCTTTTAGATTTTATTGTTTTGTTTAATGGTGGGCCACCTGGTTTGTACCAGAGATGTGCCGAGAAATCAGATGCTGACCAGAATTGGCCGATTTTCTTTTTGACTTTCCCTGACCTGTATACACCCGGTTGGAAACTGAAAAATTAGATTTTTTTTTCTGATCAGTGAACGCACTGTACTAGTGCTACTGCATGAAGAAGACTCAAAGTAATTAGCTATTTTCAATATTAGTGATAAGCTTTTTAAAAGGAAACAATATTCAGGCTGCAAAAAGGAGAGCAACCGTTGCTAGATAACAGGAAGGTTTAAAGGAGAACTGCAAAGGTGCTCTATATTATACTTTTGACCTTTCAATCTCTAAGGAAGATGGTAACAGCATTTTATAAATCTCAAGATTTCAAGCCTATAACAACTCAAGCTCCTCTGCCTTTCTCATGATCATTCTCACCTCATGAGGCAAGATGTTGGAAGAAACTCAGGACTGATTGTGAAGGAAACAATAAGGAGGTTAGGGTGTTCTGTATAGAGCTAGGTTCCCTTTTTTATTCTTGAATGATTTCTATTTCTTTGTTTTAGTGGCGTGAGAAATAAAAACCTCAATCCTCTGTAAAAAAGTTAATTTATTTATTTTGTTTTTAAAGATTTGAATTACATAGAGGAAGTGGTAATTCCCGAAAGAACCGCTTCAAAAGACCTTAACTACTGGTTAAAACCCCTTCAAGTATCAAGTTCTTTCCAACCAAAAAACGACTCTACCTTCTCCTAATCTTTTGAACAAATATTATTTCTGCCAGGATTGCACTTTAGTTACACTTTTAAAAAGAAAGAAATGGGGGCACGTAGCGGTAGCAACCCATATACGGAGACCTCTGCTGCATGTCCCCCCCCCCACACACACACACACACACACACCACCACTTCCTGCCTGTCTACTGTAAAAAAAAAACAGAAAATTAGGCCACTAGTATCACAAAATACTAAAAACAAGAAACGAATGCCACATAATGTTGGGCACATTTTCCAGAGGAACCTGATAAAGTTTCCAAACTAGCAGAGAAGAAGTATCCCCGCTATTTTATGCGCACACTGCTGGAACATGTTTTTTGCTGTTTTTCCTCTCTTTTAACCCATCCACCATTCATCCCCGTCTGCGTGTTTGCCCTCAAGGTTTCAGGTGAAGTTTTTCTACCTCACTCAGCTGGCCTATTGGCTCCACGCTCTGCCAGAGCTCTACTTCCAGAAAGTACGCAAGGTCAGTCGGTGAGGCCCTGGGAACAGGAGGAGTTCTGGAGTGTTACTAGATAAGCTGTCTTTATATTTCCTTCCTTGGAGATCTTCCAATTTCCATGCAGATGGGTTAAACAGAATGATGAGTAATGTCATGGAGGATTTGAGAATCTAGGCCCGTTTCTAAAAGGAACACTGTTTTTTTTTTTCAGGAGGAGATTCCTCGTCAGCTTCAGTACATCTGCCTTTATCTGCTGCACACCTCTGCAGCTTATTTGTTGAAGTAAGTGTCTAGAAGTTTGCATTAGCTCTGATGAGCGTGAGTGCAAACACAAGCCAACTCATTTAGTTTGTGGCCATGCTTTTATATCTTTGAATTAATTTTTTTCTCTTCAATCATGTGTAGTTTGAATCGTGTGGGTCTGGTGCTCCTCTTTCTCCAGTATGTGTCAGAACTGGGCTTCCATATTGCCAGACTCTTGTACTTTACTGATGAGAATCATCAGAAAATGTAAGGGGGTTCTTTCCTAAATATGCTCTAATTCATTTAGATAGTGTTTGTTTGCATTAATGTAGCTGCATGCAAGATGAATCTGAATGATGCTGCGTTGCTGTCTTGGCTCAGGTTTGATCTGTGGGCGGCGAGCTTTGTGTTTACACGGATGGCCACTCTGACCCTGATGTTCCTCGCTGTGGGTTTTGGTTTAGCCCGTTCCGAAAATCAGGGGCTAGACTTGGAGATGGGGAACTTCAACACTGTCCTGATAAGGTGAGGCCTGGTTTAGGCTTCTTTGAGCAATAAAACAATCTGAATGTACTTTGCACATCTTTAACTGAAACGGGTTCGCAGGAGAAGAATAATGCAACATTCTAATGCTTAGAATCTCTCTTAAATAGGAAATGTATGACCAATCACATCCAATCGTGAAAAGGTTTAAAAAAATGCTCTCAAAATAAATTTTTGGAGATGTGGGTGACTTTACTCCACTTTAAAATGGTGTAGAAGAATTTGCCTCTACAGGCTCATAGAGCTCTATGAGTTGGCTTTGAAAAAATATGCAGAAAAATGCATTAATGATCAAGATTAGTCAGTTGCAAAGCACGAAAATGAAACTTACTACATCTTGTCATTGTGGTTTTGTGGCATTAAATGGGTCAATCTGGCATCTAGAGGTGGTGACTTCAGTAAATTATTTTTATATTTCTAATTCTGAGATAATTTACATTGAAACATTTTTTTTAAAAGGAATCTGTTATTTCTGATGGTGCATTTTTTTAAGCCCTTTGACAGGATGTTGATCAGACACGTAGAACCACTTCCTATTAAAGAGTTTCTATTCATTGTAATGTGTTTCCTTGACAAGACTGTGACTGAAACGTTGCATTATAAATTTTGCACATTTAACAGGGTGCGGATGTGTTGTCTTTTAATAAAAAATGGTTACTGGGAGAGCAGCATCCAACATTGGTGCATTGTGATTCTATCAATTCCATAAATCTGAGAAGATACAGATTACACTTAAATTACATAAAGTGTATATTTTTCTTTCATTTGAAAAAAAGCTAGGGATGCCTTTTGAAACAAAATCACATAAAAAAGGACTTGGAAAATTAAAAGCTAAAATTTTTATATACTTTTTGTCCATAGAATTATTTACACCCAATGTATTTCTTTCTACAATTCAGTTTAATTCAGTTAAAAATACTTTATTAATCCTGAAGGGAAATTGTTGTTGTAAGTCATATTATACAGATTTCTTCAGAGTTGTTGTAGATGGTGATGGCTGTGGGCAGGAAGAATCTCCTTTACCCGTCTGTATAACGAGGATGCTCAGGGGTTTTCCATAATTTTGTTCATTTTATGAAGAGTCCTTCTTTGCACCATTATCTCTAGAGGTTCTAGAGCAGTCTCTGGAGCAGAGGCAGCCTTCTTTGTCAGCTTGTTGAGCTTTTTAAGTCACTCACTCTGATGCTGCTACCCTAATAGATGATTGCAGAAGAGATAGCACTCTCCACAACAGACCTGCTGCAAACAGTGAAGGACCTAAGCTTCTGCTGAAATCTACAATCATCTCCTTTCTTGTGTTCTTGTTGATGATTGTTTCTACACCATGCCACAAAGTGGTACACCAGCTCTCTGTAGTCAGCTTCTTGTCAATCTCTAATACAGCCTACGACTGCAGAGTCATCTGAGTATTTCTGCAGATGACAGGACTTTTGCCTGGTACTGGAAGTCTGACGTGAGTGAAAAGGAATGGTGAGAGTACAGTCCCCTGTGGTGCTTCTGACCACCTGGCTAGACACGTGACCCTTTAGTCTCACAAACTGTGGTCTGTTTGTCAGGTAGTTATCGAGCCAGTTGATTGTTGAGGCCTCCATGTGAGTCTTCTGGAGTTTCTGACAGAGCAAATCCGGTTGAATTGTGTTAAATGCGTTGAAGAAATCAAAGGACATGATCTTCACCGTGTTGCCTGCCAAGGAGGGTGGGATGTCTGTTTGGCTGTTGGCAGGAGAGGAGGAGGCTGAGCTTGTTCTTTAACTGAACCTATTGAAGAATGTGTTAAGTTCATTGGCTATGTCCAGACTCCCATCTATCTGATGCTCCTTCTACTTGAAGCCTGTGATCTTCTTCATCCATGACCTCTTTTTTTCTTGTAAGTAATCCATTGCCTTAAACAAGTACACCTTGCACTTCTCCATAACTTTTCGTTCACCATTGTCATTGGGATTTTATGTGGCAGAGCAACACAGCAGACAGGTCAAGGACAACGTTGTGAAGTTAAAAGCAGGATTCTCTTTAAAAGAAACATTTCAAGCTTTGAACATTGCATGGAGCATTGTCCACATTAACTGACAGCCATGGAAGATGAGCATTAATCTGAAAGGAAGCCATGAACAGCAAGGTATCTCTGGGGGAGCTGCAGTCATCCACAGCTCATGTGATAGGAACCTGTTAAGAGGACAAGTAGCAGTCATGTACCCCTAATCTGCCCTTTTTATGGAAGAGTCTGAGGAAGAAATCCATTTTAGAAAGAAAATCATACAAAGTCCTGTTTACAGTTTTTCACGAGACAATTCCACAACAGACATGTGGAAGAAGGAGTTCTGGTCAGATCAGACCAAAACTAAACTTTGTGGTCTCCATGTAAAACGCTATGATGAAACATGGTGATGGCAGCATCATGCAGTGGAGATACTTTTATTGAATAATGGGGAATCTGACCAAAGTTGATTGGAAGATTGATGTCACTAGAAACAAGGGAATCTTGGAAGAAAACGTGCTAGACACCACAAAAGACTGCAGGCAGAGGTTCAACTTCCAGTTGGAGAACAACCCAAACAGTCAGAGCTACAATAAAATGGTTTAGATCAAAGCATCTCCATGTGTTAGGAAGTCCAGACCAAATCCAGTTGAAAATCTGTGGCCGGACTGGAAAATTTCTGTTTAGATGCTCTGCATCCATCTTACTGAGCATGAGCTTTTTTGCAAGAAAGGGATGTCACACTTTTCTAACTTTTATTTGTCAGTTTCTGAAAACCATGTAATCAAAGTAATTTGTGTTGAAGTGTTTCTTTGGAACAATGTTTAAATGATTTGCAAGGTCCTGTGTATTATTTAACTACAGCTACTTAAAAATTACATAATTTTACATAGTATTTTTATTTTTTTTAAGATTCATGCCCTTCAGAGTAATTTACTGCCTTATTTATGTACACAGACTGCAAATCTGACTGTTTGAACAGCATTACTTACAATCCAAACATCCAACACCCAGCAAAGACAGAAAAGGCATTTCATTCTTTTGGCCAATATTACCAGGCCTATTTAAAAAAAAAAAGTCCAAATTAATGGCAGCACTAATCCTCCTTGTCTTGGGCCTGATCAGGATGGCTGTTCTGCTGGTGGTGTGTTTGACTCAATCCTGGCTCCTCTGGAAATTTATCCGCTTCCAGTTGAGGCGCTGGCGGGAGTTCAGACACGAACAGGCGGTCCGCAAGAAGGCTACCACAAAACAACCCCTACGGCAATTAAAGAGGGACTCACGTGAGTTAAAAAATATCCCTGAAAAGCTTTTATTATTCACTAGAACTTGTCCGGCTCTGCCTTTTGTGAAGCATTAGAGGATGTGCTAACTTTTCTCCACTGTCTCCCTGCTAGTTGGTCATCACGAAAACGGTGTCCTTAAAGCTGAAAATGGACTCTCACCTCGGACAAAGAAACTCAAATCCCCCTGAGGTGGCACACCTTCTGGCTTCAGCGGTGGCTTTATCCCTTACTAAGATTTCTCATCAGCACAGCAGTGAAACCAGGGGAGGCACCAGGCCACAAAGCTTTGGCTGAGAATGTCCTGTGATGAAACAGGGACTCAGTTTCTGCAGACTTTGGCTTGAATGCTGGAAAATGAAAATCCAAGGACATCCTTTGAGCCCAACAGGCATTTATTCCTCTCATTGTATCAGTATTTTTTATACATCTACACAGCCTGCGATCCAACACTAAGGCACACCGTTGCAGAGTGATTTGTAAAACAAACAGTGAGCATTGTGTGCTGCACATGTTTTTTCGTCCATGTTGAATGTGTTTTTTGCATACTCTCATAAACATAAGTACTGTACTACAGCTCGTACTATCGAGCCGGCTTTGCTTGTTTTCCATTCTGCTCCACTGGTGCGAGAAAGCGTCGCTGATGACATGGTACGATATGAACTAACTGGCAGAAGAAAGCTGCGATACTGAAGTTCTTAAGCGTTGCTGTGAAGGAATTTACAATATAAATAATTACAGTACTAATATTTAATTTTAATTGCATATGTTTATTTAGGAATCCTTTTTGCAAACATCTTCATTTATTTTTATGGGAAAAATCCAGGATTTCTTTTAAGTCATGAAGCTGATCCCATTTCTTCACCTGGCAAAAAAGGTAAAGCACGGGTCTCTTATTTGTATTTATTTTGTGCAAAGAGCGACACCTACTGTATGTAATGAT
Organism: Crenichthys baileyi; assembly: GCA_036173005.1. NCBI lineage: Eukaryota > Metazoa > Chordata > Actinopteri > Cyprinodontiformes > Goodeidae > Crenichthys > Crenichthys baileyi. Next base: position 248,475 of record JAHHUM010001458.1, read on the forward strand.
GCCATAACAAGCACTAGAATTTGAAGTTTTATGGAAAAAGCAGATTTGATGGTTACCGTTTTGTTCCACTGGCTTGTTTCTGGCCATCTCCACACCTAGCTTCTCTCTCAATGAGTCCAGAGTCTGAGAAGGGATCTGGCTTGAGATGGACTCCAAATATTTAAGCACATAGTGGTCTGCGTTGGTCAGAAGGAAGCGATGGCTGAAAACTGATGAATACAGTGAGCTCTGCATTAATGTTTTGTAATGGACAGCTGTTGGACAGAGCTCCATGTCTATTTATTATACATTTATAGTACTGTTATAGCAAGACTCATAAAATATGCTGCAGTTAATAAGAATGCAATCTTTTAAGACTGAAATTAGGATTACCGTCCACAGTGGCTCCAATAGCAAAGTCTGCAGGGGAGTAGAACTCAGGGTTATCCACAGTAGAACCTGGTTTGGGAACGCGGGTCTTTTCCAGAAACTTCCCACCAATGATGCCAGAGTTACGCGTCGGCTTTTCAAAAATACTGATCATATTGTTGGAGAGGTGGTAGGACAGTATAAAGCGCCGGCCTTCATCTTTGGCATAGGGGGAGTCCTGAGGTATAGTGGAGGGAATCTCAAGTCAGGATGGACTGCAGAGTTAAATGTGTATTTTATAAATGCCCCTGATGAAGCTGCATGGAAATTACATGCTTTTTAAAAGCATGAACCTGATTCTAGCAAAATTCTTCCCCACTATTGCAAGGGGAAAAAAGTAAAGGTTTTATGTAACTACATTCTCACAAACAAACCTATTTTACAAATAAAATAGTCTTGCCCATAATGTGATAGTTGGGGGAGCCCAGTTCTGGCTTCCCCCTCAATCATTGGCCCGGAAAACTATGAGCAGCACTGTATGTTTAGTTGATTCCAGTCACCACTGCTGCAGAGTTTATTACTGATGATTGAACTCTTGAATGGCATCTCACCAGCTGGGCAGTGTAGCGAAGCACTTTGTGGTCATTCTCTAATCTCTTCACCACGTTCACTTTGGGAGGCTCAGGAATTAAAGAAAGACAGTTTTGGAGAGAGTCTTCAAGAGAGCCAAATCCATTATAGGGTGGAATCTCCTGTGTATTTGTACAATAGCAAACACACTTAAATATTATATAATCAAAAAAGGTGCATGATCTATGATAAGCATTAGTATCAAGATTTTATTTTTCTTTCTGAAATTCTGTGAAGACATACCTTCTTCTTTTTATCCTCCGTTTTTGGTATCTCTACAGCTTTCATGTCCATGTCTGGGTAGTTCTTCTTGTAATAGTCTTTAGTGAAGCCGTCACAGTTGTGCAAGAAGAAGTGGTGGCTCAGGAGCTTCACGGTTTGACCCAGCTGGAGGTCTTTGGGGGAATAGTACTCCTCTACATGCTCTTTGGAAACCTCCATCACACAGCTTGGGAAAATCTCTTAAAGGAGTAAAATTTTATTATGTATAATTAAATTGTTGCTTGAACTTTTAAGGTACAATTTAAGTGTAACATTTTTAAACATAATAAAATAATGGAAGATTTTTCATATTAATGGTGATTAAGGCGCTTAGTGTTTACACTTATTGTTATACAGCATAGAGGCATACCTCCTGGAGACCAAGTTTAAACAAAAGAGAATTGCTTACACATTTAAAAGATTCCTACCTGATTTGAGTTTCTTAGGTATCCTCTGTCTGCGCACGACAAGAGGGAAGGGATCTCGACCGCTGTTGCGTTCATGGACCTCTCTGATCTCCACCGTGTCGTCCACCAGGTAATAGTAAATGATAACAGGCCAGGTATCCCTGTACACAGCATCGAATTTGACCCATGAGGCGTAGAATCGAAGGACCTGATCAACAATCAGAAAGAACAGGGAGTAAAGATAGACGCATGAAATAAGTTTATGTTATGGCCTCCAAAAACATCTGACTGGTTACACCAAAAATTCATCCTTTTAATTTAAAGAAGGAGACCTGAATCACTATTTGTTAGTCTCAATTTGAGATCAATTCTCCAAAAGCCATGTTAGGTATTTTTTATTTTTAACTGAATTTGATGTTGATTAAATAAAGGATAGATGTTTTATGCCAAATTCTGATCCTAAGCTCTGAATGTTGCAGCTGAAACTGAGCATCATCAAACCAAGGGATGTTTTTCCGATCTGTTATTGTTCAATTTTGGTGAACCTGTGTGAACTGTAGCCTCAGTTTTCTATTCTTAGGTGGTGGGTTTGGCACCCAGTGTGGTCTTCTGCCGCATACTTTGTTTGTAACAAGTGGTTATTTGAGCTACTGCTGCCTTTCTATCATCCCCAACCAATCTGCCTATAAGCATGTTGCACATACATTAACACCACTTGTATACAATCTTCAACATTTATTGGGTAGCTTTTCAGAGCAGACTGTCTATGAGATTTTATTCTCATGCCTTCATTAGGTTTAAAAGGCTTCTTTTCCATAGACCTAAAAATATGCTTATAGTTAAACTTTACAAAGAATAAGGTAATTGGTGACTGTAAAAATAAAATTAAAATAATCCCTGGCAGCATAATTTGCACATGTGATATAAACATATTTCTGCTACATTATTGCCACGATAGAGGTGAATTTTCTACTGGAAAATGAAAACGGCTGATTTTACCTTGCGGTCCATATGAAGAAACTGGTACAATTTGTCAAATGTTGAAGTGGTGGTATGGGAAAGTTCTAGGTTTGGCTTATTACAACGTCTGCTGTAAGGATCTTCAGGCATCGGTTCTGGCTCATTCAAAACTATGCCCTCACTCTCCATGAATTCCTGCTCAGAGGATGTGAGACACAGATAGAAAGTATATTTACAACAACAGACCCCTAAATACCACGGCTTATTATTAAGTGAGGCATGTAAGTGCTGTACCTTAGTGAAGGGATCACACTGCGTGATGTGGTACTTGACCCCATACACCTCCAGGTCCATACCAAGGTTCAGGTCTTTCCAATGGTAATGCTCCCCACGCTCATTGTTTGGAAAACGCTGACGTTTGAGTCTCTTCCCTTGTGGTATCCCAGAATTCTCCACCGTTGGCTCGATAATGCACATGCTGTCATCCTCAAGGTAGTAATAAATGATCACGGGGCGAACACGGTGCTCCTCTTCAGGGGAGTACAAGATTTCCTCCAAGAAGTATGCATTGAAGCGAAGAATCTACAACAAGGTATACAAATTAAAGGCATCAATAGGACAAGGTAATCGCTAATCTTTATCAATATTTTTCTTTGTGCTGCCAGACCTTTTTATCAAGCGCCACATGAGCTGGGATGAAGACTTCATATTGCGGCTGGTCATTTGTGGCATATGCAATGTCTGGCCTCTCAAAGGACAGTTTGTTGATATCCTGTTGGGTTAGTTGCTCTGATAAAAGAGGCTCCTGCCCAATGCCCACAGAGGGACGAAGAGGCAGAGGATAGCCATTCCTATAGCTGAGTGTCTGGGACCGATGGAAGGCTGACTGCTGCACACACAAACCACTGAGAAGTAAATGAAATAAACTTGAACATAACTACACTGAACATTTACACTGATACTGTGCAAAGAAAAAAGTCTGAGCCACTGTAAAACCCTGTCTCCAATAAAAGTTAAGATGCATCAAACATCAATACATCTTTTGCTATACAAAGGAATTCATGCTTGATTCATTGACCAGGCCCAAATTATCACTACTCCACCACAATGTTTGCCAGTTGCTGTGAACTGTTTCTGCTGAAATGTTGTTTGAGATCCTACGTTGCTCTCATCTGTCCGAAGAACATGGTTTTTGAAGTCTTTTCATTCATCCATCCATCCATCTATTTCTATACCCCCGTCATCCGTACAGCGTAGTCCATCGCAGGGCAACACAGAGACACACAACCATGCACACCTAAGGGCAATTTAGAAAAACCAATTAACCTAACATTCATGTTTTGGGACTCTGGGAGGAAGCTGGAATACCCGGAGAGAACCCACACATGGACAGGGAGAACATGCAAACTCCATTCAGAAAGACCGCCGGCCGGGAGCCGAACCCAGGACCTTCTTGCTGCAAGGCAACAATGCTACAAACTGGGCCACCATGAAGCTGAACCCCAACATGCAATGATGCAAACCTAGGTTCTGTTCCTATTGTCACTTTAGGAAGAATAGTTTTTCTCCTGGCAAACCTTTACCAAATAAACCATGACAATTCATTGCGTAATCTGCCTGGATAGCCTGCAATGTAGTGTTTGATGTGTAGTGTTTTTTTATTTTTATTATTATTTCTAATAGTATTGCCTCTTCTAACCTTGGGGTGAATTTGATGACAGTGAATTTTAAATTAGGCAACTGCCACGTGTCTTCAATATCTTTTTCGCCTATAATCTTTCTCACTACAGAATGATGCCTTTAAACATTGGACATCCTTTGCTAAATATTTTTTGGCAATTTCAGGTCAGCTAGCCTGTGTTCTAATTTTGTTAAAAATTATAATTATAAGCACTTAAAAATCAGGCTTGCTTAGACCAAACCACCTTAAAATTCCATTTAAATATTATTAGATTAGATTCTTGTTTTACTTCTGTGCTTTTAATAAATTTTAAAGTACAAGTACCTGGATGAATGGATGGATGGATGGATGGATAATCAAATGTGGGTGAAAAGATGGACGGGGAAGGATGGACAAATAGATTGAAGGACGATAGACAAAGATATGAGAGAGAGAGAAAAGTGGATGAATGGCTGTATCTTCTATTAAATGCAATATTCCCCTTAATACAAAACAAAGCCTGAAAGACATGAAAGTCATGTTCACATATTTAATGGAAAATGTTTTGACTGTTTTAAATCCGCTCGTTGTTTGGACGAGCTCTGAGTTACACTATCACTTGCTGACTAGAGGAATGCAGTATCTGCATTTACACTACAGGAAGACAACAGCTGTTTGTTTCACGAAACCTTCAGAGCGGGTTTCGTTATGTTTAACAAACAGCAACATCCTTACCGTTATGTCCCGAAATGTGTATCCTGGTAAAAATGGTAACCCGTGGTTATTCCACTGTGAGGACATTTTCTGTATCGACTTTTACAATTTACCTCACTCTAAAGGCCAATCCCTTCTTTTAGGAAATTAAACGGGGTTTCATCGACGTATGAGGCTGCATAACAGCTCAACTGTTCAGTTTACGGTATCCATGGAAACGGCAAGGCGGAAACAGTTTTAAGGGAAAATGCGGAATATTTTCACAACACCTCGAAAATGACAGGTGATAGACAAGGATATCAGTTTTTTTCTATATAACAGCTGCCCACATTGATAGCAAATTTAATTTTGATTGATTGCTCCACAAGTTGCATTACTCTTCTGCGACCAGCAGGTGGCGACAAAAGTCAATACATTTTACGGCTCAAGGTGCTTTTGTCTTGTGTTGGTACCGAGAAATGTTTCCTTTTTTCAGTAAAGATATTTGGTAAAGAGAGGATATTTGAACTTTTTTTGGGGAAAAAATAAGAGAAAGCTTAATTTTAGCACAGTTTATTTCAGGCACAGATGTCATATTTTAGTCTTACAAATTGTAAAGTTTATTTTTTCCCCATGTAGGCACAATATTCCATGCAGTAGCTTATGTTATGAAACTGGCAAAGTCACTGAAAAACAAAAGCAGTTTATGTGTCAGCTCAGTAGGTGTATCTCAGTAAATTAGATACCATCAACCGGTAATTTATTTCAGTACTTCCACTCAAAAGCAACAGTTTATTCTTGTTTATTTAGATGATTACAGCTTACAGTTAATGAAAATCCAAAATTCGCTTTCTCAGAAAATTTGAAAATAAAATGGGACCCATTAAAACAGGATTATTTTTACACAAAAATATGTCAGCCTAATGGAATGTACTCTATGTCCATGTTCTATGCAAAAATGCACTTAATACTTGGTCAGAGCTTCTTTTGCATGAATAACTGCCTCTGTATGAAGCAACATGCAGGTAATCAGTATTTGCTACTGTTGAGATGTTAAGGAAGCCCAGGATACTTCAAGTGTGGCCTTCTGCTCGTCTGCATTGTCTGATGTCTGTCATCTTCCTCTTGACAATCTGAGGAATGTTACAGTTGTATAGCCCATGTCTATGGCATGTCTGTGTGCATTAGCTCCTGAAGCACAGACAGCCGCACTCCATGTCTTGTCAATCCTCCCTAAACTCTTAAATGGACATTACTTAAGGCTGTGGTTACCCCTGCTGGTTATGCACCTTTTTCTAATACACTTTTTCCCTCCACTAAACTTTCTATTAATATGCTTGGATACAGCAGTCTCTGCACAGCCAGTAGTCATTCCCAGCATTTTGTAAACCATATCATGAAAACAGGCTGCTTTTATTGGCCTTATCTCTTCAACCCAACTATTGTTTTATTCATTAGCTGTAAGTTATACTAATGAAAATGAACAGAAATAAACATTTGAAATAAGTCATTCCGTATGCAATACATCTATATAATATATATAAATTTCACGTTTTGAATGGCATGACTTAAACAAATAAACATTTCAACGGCATTCTAATTTACTCTGACACACCCCACTTGTTTATTGTGCAGAGCTGGTTCCTTCTTCAGATAGTGGGCCACAAACATCTGCTCAGGACCACTAGCTTTAAAATAAGGCCATACTGGCAGTAGCCCTGCGGTCCACACAATCTTTGACGAGTGTGGAGCAAAAACAAACAAAAAAATAATAATTTCAAGCAACACCACTGGTACAAAACTGGCATATTCTTGTAATTTACATTTTCATCAGAGTACATAGCAAGTGCAATATTTAATAGAAACATTCAGATTTGACACAAGCTTCACCTTACTATTCCAACTGTATTGTAAAAGTGTCATGCAAATTAGGTATTTCCAATTAATTAGCTTACCTGTTTTAAACATTTAACAAATACCAACTGTGTCATAATAGCTAGAAAGGCACTGCACTGTAAATTGTATCAAAAATACAGTTATAAATCACTAACAACCTCTTGGAGGCTCTTGCATCATATTTCTACTTCTTTTCTTTCAATGCCTTTAAAAAAGAACTTATTTGGTCTGCTGATGACTCCCTTCGTAGGAAGAAAGCACATCAGCCAAACACAGAAACACTAGGATTGCATCCCTGAGTTGCCAGACAACTTTTGCCAAGTATAAAAATCTTTCAAAATAAACCATACTTGAGTAAAAAGTACACATCATTATCTATTAAATATTATAAAATACATTTCATAAGGGTTGAGATGAATCCCTTGCACACACAAAATCTTTTGGTTTTATGAAGCTCAAAGGCAGCATGGTTCACTGTGGAACGATTGTCTTAATTCATCTCATTGTCAAGCGCACTTTTTTTTTGTTAGAGTTCATACTAAATACTGGAGAGTACAGAGCCTAAAGTTTCACAGTCTCATCCAGCTGCCTTGTGTTCTGTGAAGAATAGACCCTCTCTGAGGCCATGGTCCTTCAGTCTCCATGTAGTCTCTGCAGGCCTGTGTATGTCCAAGGCAACTAACCCATAAATCCCAACTTCAAATATGCCTACTGAGGTCAACGGAGAGTCAGTTTAGCCTTTAACCCCTCACTTCCGGCAGTAGGTCGAGCTATGAGGTAAGCTTGCCATGCAGAGCACAAGCTTATTGTTTGATTCAAGGGGGTGCAGCTTATGATACCCAGTGGAACATGCAAAACAGCCTGCAAGCCTCCAAAACCTCCCTCTGTTCTCAGAGTCCACAGCTGCTTTTGCATGCTTGCTCCCAAAGCTCAATGTGGGCCTTGTCTGGTCCCTACCCTCATAACCAAGTGCATCCTGGATTTGGTTCCAGTCAAGGAAGCCTTCAATAAGAACAAGCTGAGCTGGTGCTCAATAATAGCGATTGAGGCTCCTTGTCCCTGGGATGTCTGGCTGCCCGTTCATCCAAATCTCCCGTATGATTCGCTCCCTTTCCTCAAGTCGCTGGGCTCTCTCTAGCTCCTCTGCTGACGTGAACACGTTCATGTTGAGTGTGCGCTCAAAGCGCCTGTGCCTTCGCGCTGACAGGTCCGACGTGGTTTCCCAGTCTGAGTCTGAGTCGCTGGAGTCCGAGGATGAGTGGGCTGGGCGAGGTGGCTTCTTAACGGTTGGCCGCTGCCGAGACTGGCAGTCTGTGCGACAGGAGATCTGGACCACCAGGGCGAAGAGGGTGAGAAAGAGGCCCAGACATACACCGCAGACGAAGAATAGTGCAGCCCTTTCTGGATGGTCTGTTTTTGAGGAGAAAGAAGATGGAAGTCAGGCTAATAAAGGTCAAATTTACTTGATTTCTGTCAGGAAATGAGGTAAAGATTAAACTGGACTTTTCTTACAGTTCACATACTTTTTTATCTTTATTTGACCTGTTGAGGCAGTTGTATTTCTCCTGATGGTGAAATGAATGTGATTGACATTGGCAGCAGCTCAGACGGCACAGTTTCTTTGGTTTGGCCCATTGGTTTACATTAACTAATGGCATCCGGTGCATTCTGTTACTCTAGTTGGTATCAGCCTTTTACCTTTCTATCCCTTACATTTGAAACTCTTTTTATCTTCTACTCGAAAACCAATGACTCCCAGCATCTGAAACTTTTTTTGCAGCAATAACTTCATCTTGTTGATCTTTATTATGGTTAAATAAAAGCTTCCGAAGAGATTATTCCTACTTCCCCATGGTCAAATTGAGCTGAAAAGAAAAAAAATGAATTTGGTAGACTTCTGAAAGACATTAAAATGTGAAAAATGAGGAAGAGGGATGGAAACCTATACATGGGAATGCATATGCATGTATTGTTTTACTAGACTAGCATGATCTAAAACAGTAAATTTAAATAACTCTAACCCTGAATAATTTTTAAAGCAATTTTTCATTACTTTTTGTCCCATCTAATCCTCCTGTGCTTTGCAGTGTAAGCACAGTAAGAAAATACAGCTGTATATGCGACTGGCTAATAGCACTGAAGCTGCTATGTAAGTTTAGATTTCTCTCTGGCACTAAACTAATGAGTTTTATCACTGTTTTCTAAAGGACTCCGGACTTTAATTTGATCATTTTTAGTTAAGATCAAAAACAAACTGGTAAAACTAGTTGACAGAGTTTGAGATTTATTAAACAAAGTATGCCAAAAGTGTGTAATGCCTAAAAGGCATTAAGACAATAATACTGTGATAAATAGATGGCTCAAACTTGAACTGAACTACCTTCAAGATTCTTTCACAGTTTTGATTAAGAATGGCAAAGGAAGGAGTTATCCCGCCAGAATCATTTCTAATCCTAGAAACTTAAAGTAGTATCAATTAAAATGACCTGAGTCACATTCATTTTATAGGGATTGTTAGGGGTGACAATAATTATGGCCTTGAGAATTTTGTTTACAACAAATAATTTGAATTGTAGGATTTTTTTACAGCTGAAAGAATGTGCTGAAATAAAAGGCTGTATTTTTCAGCTCAAGATTAAACCACAACAAAAATAATTTACTTTAAACTACCAATAGGTGTATATGGTGGTGTAATATCTATTTAGTAAATATTTTAAATTTTAAAGACTGGGGCCATGTCAGACATTTCCATCTCTTATGAACTGAACCAATTGATTCAGAAACAAAATAAAGAAAAATGTCATCAATAGACAACAAATGTTGCTTTGCAAAAATGCACTCCAGATTCTGTGAATCTTGTTTGTTCTCAAGGGAGAAACCCCACATTACAATCATCCCAGTGGTTTGGCTCTCAGTGGTTGTTTACAATTAGCTCTGCTGCAGCATCATCCATCCATTCACAAGACCTTTTTACCATACTGAAAAAATTTATCTCAATATATATTTTCCCAACTGTATCATTACTCTATCTTACACATTTGACATTCAAATCAAAAAGAAAGAAAACATAAAAAAAAATTAAGCCTAGTTTCGGTATTATTGCTGCAACAAATCTTTATTGATCATCAAATGTTATTCAGATTACATATGCCAGAAAACTTTTTGAGCCTCAGGTAATGTTCAGCATATGCCTTGTATGTTTATTGTTTATTGCATGCATGCACAATGGACCATGGAGCTGTTCATTTCAGTCCCAGAGGTGGAGATAATAAAGCAAGGAAGAAACACACTCTAAAAAAGTCTGTTCTTGGAGCAGATTACATAAAATTTTTCTTCTTCTTTTACGTTTTTCTTCCACAATATCAGATAAATGCAAACTCTATTACAGCTTTAAGTCTGGATTTGCTGTGATGCCTCATTGGGTTTCAGGAACACTCTCCTACCTGATATGTAGGTGTATGCTGCCAGTGCATTGCTGATGAGGGCCATGTTGACTCTGGAAGTGGAGTTGATCACAGGATTCATGCCTGGTGGCTGCGATGGACTGTTTCCTCTGCCTGTTCTGGTTTCAGATGGTTTCTTCTTGTTGGGGCTCCGAGCTAAAAGGAAAATTTACAGTTTTAGAAACAGTACGCCAACATAAGGCTTCAACCTCTAGCCCATGACATTCAGAATGAGTAATTTATCACTACTTGGGTAATTTCCAGTAAAACAGAGTGTATCGAGAAAACATCAGTCAGAAAACTGAGTCACCTAAGTCTCTCAGGGTATTTTTTACTAAACTTCGTCGAAGACACACACATGTACAGTACATGAGACATATATGATTCAGAAGATAACACATCTGCTTCTGATTGATTTACTCTGACTCAAAAACTTCAGGCGACAGAGAACCACATGGAAATTGTATGCACTATGGCAACATTTCAAAAGCTCCCCCAAATCTCAGGAGGTTCTGTTTATAAAAACAAAACAAAAAGAAAACAACTATTTGCTCCTCTGGATTTTCGTCATTTCTGTTTGTGCTGTCTTTGGTCACGTATGTCATAGTCTAATCATTGTGTACGGGTCTTTTATTTAATCTTAAAGAGGTTCTTTTTTGGCCACATCATTATCTCCACCAATGAACAATGCACTGGTGGAAAAACAACCTGAAAACAGATGTGAGATGCACTTCTATCTGAGCGTCTGTACCTAGTCATATTGCTAAGTTTGGACTTTTTGTGTTCAGTGAAGGTACGCACACATTGTTAAACTGTGTTACCTCTAATTGTAGGTTTTTTAAGGTGTGTCAGACTTTTCTATCTGATAAATACAGTTAAGATTAGGATTGCTCGCTGTGGAGTTAAGTGGTTCCACCTGGACCGATTAATGTAGCGAGCACCTCAGTTTAACATTCAACCAGAGTATCTCTCTCTATATCAAACACAAAAAGATCCACAGAACTGTAAACAGGAATAAAGGCAGCAATCTAGCTCAAAGAAATATGATTTTGTTGAAAGAATTTACAAATATGTATATGCAGAACAAAAACAGCCATATAAATAAGAGGGCTATTTTCTAGAAACATGTTCTTAAGCAACTTGTTAAGTTCTACATTGTAGAAGGCAACATTAAAAGGCAGGAAAAAAAGCTGTTTCAGAAACTTACATAGCTAGCCTTCCAACTCAGCAATCTGTTCTGCATCGAAACCTCATCAGCAGGAACTAGACCTATATGTATTGAAGACTTTGGTTGCATGTGTTGAGTTAGAAAGGAATGATAAAGCTATGGTGGATTCAGATGATGCATTGTTAGAACTTTACAGGTAACCCTGTCTTGGAGCAGCATATTAAGGCTGGACAGGATAAAACACAGTATCTGTTGCTGCATGGATTCTGCAGCATCCTGAGTGTCACTTATAAGTGAATTAAATGGAATACAATTATATTAATTCAGTCCTTTTATTTTTAATGAAATCAAGTCTGTTATTTTACTGGACTTTAAAGCTTATTTTAAGCCTATACCTTGCATTGATTTAATTAACTTTAATGTAGAGCTGGATTGTTGTTTTGTATCTGCAAAAGCCTCTTCTTAAATGACTTAGAACAAGAGCTGCACTACAGTTGTATTGAAAAAGATATGTTTTGAACATTCCTAGACGTGGAGTTAAGATATGAGGGAATGGTTTAGGACATCCACCTGGCCTAATTGCCACAGAGAAGCATATTATCACTTAAGCGCAGATGACCAGAGCACCATCATCGCCTTGACGCATTTATGTCTAATGCGACAGAGAGGTACATAGCCGTCAGTTACACGTTTGTAACCGAGAATAAATAAAAGAATACATTTTGAGCAGCATAGTCTATATTGACCCAGCACTGTGTTAGGGCTCTGGGATCCCCAATCCTTATAAATCCCATTAAAAAATTTGTACACTTTGATGGTGGTGCAATGCTAGGCTGTACCTCATCCTTTACACGGTTAGGCTTAGAAATGGCACCTTCCACCTGCCACACATTTTTAGCAAGTCTGCATATAATACAATAATTCGCTGTTGAGAATAGCTTTAGCTGGCCTTATTAGGCCTGGTTGAGTCAAGCCTATAGTCTACATTACTTGTACTTTATCTTCTAATAAGTTTCAAGTGGCTTGGTTGGTTAAGCAGTTGAAATTTTAATCATCAACACATAATTTTCTTTGGTAAATTTATATTTCTGTTTCATTAGGTGTTTTGTTTTAGATAATTTCTTATTATAAAAGAAAGCAAAGGAGCGTTAATAAGATCAAATCTGTTTCCATCACTATTTCAAACTAAGACTGACCAAGGAAGATTGAAGTCAAATTATGTACCCCTAGCTGCTTGCCTTCGACATATGTGTGATTTGCCATCGCACAGTCACATTGAGAGAGGAAAACAGTTTTTCCCAACAAACCCAAAAAGGATTTCTCAATGTCAAGCATGGAAATGAATCCAGTAATGCATCAGAGGCTGTTAGTGCTGCATCACGCATTCCAGATTCCCTTCCTGCTTGTTCCCTCTTTTAACTCATTAATCATTCCAGCATCCTCCCAATCAGTTCTGTGCCGGTAGCTGAGCAGAGTAATGAGTGTTGGATGTAAGCCAGTGTCACTAAAGAATGAAGCTTTGTTTATTGCTGGGCTCTCCTCTTTTTCATTATTTCCCTTTATCAGTTTTGCTCTGTCCTTTTTTCCTTCTTGGATGTTTGACACTATATAATGGGCTTAGACTGTGCTTAGATGTAGTCTAATCAGTGTATCCTTCAATGCATAATGTTTGAAAGACCAATGATCATATACTGAACTGGACACATATGGAAACAGTTAAACATGTGACTTTTAGTAAACACATACCCCTAAACTTGAGCCATAAATTATGATTGCTCTTGATTCCTGGAAGGCTTCAATGCTGTTAACTGTTCTGTGAAGAGGCTGAAAGTTTAGGACTGGACGTAACAGCTTGTGTGTTTGTTTTGTTGCTTACTTGGAACAGTACTTTGGACTGAACTTCCTCCAGAAGGGCCGTCTCCCACTACATTGGGGTCACGGGTGGCAGGGGGTGGGTGGTACACTGGTGGTCTATGGCCTGACTCCTGGAGCAGCCTCTTTGGCACTTCAAAAAAAAAAAAGGGAAAAGTGATGCAAAAGGATAAGATAATAAAAAAAAATTGCAGCATATTCAGGCAATGTTTTTTTCAGAGGTCACATATACCAGTAATTTATTTACCGCAAGCAACCTAAACAATCTATCTCTTAAGTAATATTTTCTGATACAGAGGTACTCTATCCTAAACAAATGTTTAACAATTTCAATAGTTTTCATTTAATTATAGCCATAAAATTAAGTGGAATATACAGATTTTTGCAGCTTGTTATAAAAAATAAAGCAGCTTCACACCACAAAATTTAAAGGAGTTAGCAAATTTTCCATCCTTCTAGTGAAGACAAATCTGGATGTTTGGAAATTTTTGTGATTGTCATATCTTTTGTTAAGGTAACCCTGCTTTAAAACTACAGCAGGGAAACTACAAGTGGCACATCTCTTAAGCAGATAACTGCAGATGTGCTACCGGAGCAGGTAGCCTGACCGAATAACCTGCTAATATTAGCTTCTTATCATTGTGATACTCCATAAATAGCAGGATGGTAAACAAGTTTCATATTTTTTGCAAAAAAGCACCTACAAACTACAGCTACATTTAGTAAAGGTGTATTCAGTTTATGCTTAAGTTAATGTCTCAAAATCAAAATACAAATATATAAGCCATACGTTTAAAATAAAAGAAATTAGATCATGTTATATATTTTCCCTCTACAATTTTATGCTCTTTAAGCTCTTGTAGACAATATTAAGCAAGTGCCATGATTTCCATGTCATGTTTTTATACTTAAATCTTTCAATGAAACTAAAGATCTAAAACAGGCTATAACAGAAGTCAGAGATGCTTAACAGATGCCGTTAATGAAGACTGAGGGTTTCCTTAATGCCTGGTGTGTTTCATTAAAGCTAAAAACAAAAACAATGTCATTAAATAGTGGATGGCATCCTCACACTCCTCTTGATGCTCTATACAAATTCCCAAAAGTCAGGCTTCTTCTATCTCCCTTACAGCCAACACGCCCCCCCCAACAGCGCCCTGTGATTCAGAGAGTCTGCACTGTTTCCACCAGACACAAACCCACAATACAGTGGGCTATACATTCCTGTCCGCTCACATGCGGTTTTTTGCAGGCCAGGCCATGCTCCGGTCAACGTGTTTGTCTGCCTCGTTGGATCAGCAGTGATTTGCAACTCGATAGATGACTGACTGTCTGGTTTTCTGCTGTTCTCGCATGTTCATCACTCTGGACAAAGAAACGGACGATGAGGAAAGATTTGCTGTGTTTCTGCAGGCGTCAGCACTTCTAAGACTCAGATTCTGACACGAGATTGAGGATTAAAAAAAAGTCTAGTTTTTTAAAAGCCGAGAAAATAAATATACTTTCCAGGGTTGTAATCTGGCTGTGATCCAAACGCCAATCAAAACTAAGGATGGAGCTGAGCAGACCACATTTCCTCCATTCACTGGATACTTATCCCCTGGACACATTACAAGGCTTTTCCAATTGTAAGCAATAATGAAAATATAACCACTGACATTTAAAACTTTTACTCCAGGGGAATTCTATTTGGCGGAGTTATGCACTTATCTTTAGAGCACTGTGTAACTGCTGGAGAATGTTTCAGTGCCTTTGCAAATAATTAGATTTACATCATGTTACAGGGAACAGCAGTCTGAATTCTAAACCAATCACAATTGTCCCGAGTGACCTCCAAAAAAGCAGCTATACTGCCGCTTTAGTTGGTGTCCTGAGGAAACTATTATCGTTGAAAGAGTTGGTAACATGTAAACAGAGCTTGTGCAGAACTTTAACACCATTTTGATAAAAAACATGACAGCTCTGTCTTTGTAAAAACTTGCCATTTTTAGTACTATATATAAATACTATATGGTGGATGATGTCTATGTGTGATAAAATTCCATAAACACACAAATGAGAAAAGGGAAATAAAATCTTGAGTTTGTATTTGTATTTCCCCAAATCTTCTCCGAACTATTCTATAGGTATGGGGTAGCTACTGCCAAGGAACAACATACTTTATATTTAAGGGTCTTGAAACATCTAAGAGAAACTGTTTGATTGACTAGAGTGCTCTTACTGGATACAGAGAAGATCAGATATATAAGATGGTGCATAATTTTATTGGAAGATAGAACTGGATATCATCTGTGAAGCATCAAAATGAGATATTATGTTAACTGAAGATTAACCCAAGAGGCATCATATACAAAATTAACAAGGGCCAATGATGGACCCCTCCTGAACTCTACAAGTAAGAGGAGCTGGACAAGAAAAACAATCCTCTAACTGCACTGAAAAAATGTTTAGTCAGCTATTTATTAAACCCAATGATTTATACCCTATGTTTGCAAAAGCTGCGATTAGTTATCATTCCCTAAATAATGTGAGGATATAATGTATTTAAAAACAGACAATGTCTCCAAAAAAAGGTCTGGTTCAGAAATAATATGTTAAATCACATCCCACACAGTTCCTGCCAAAAATGTTGTATATAGGTCCACACATCGGCATTAGGGATGAGTTCTTAGTGCATGTTTAAGGATGATTTAAAAGATGTAGTGTATAGTGATGAAGCCATCTGTAAAATGTATCTTCTTCAAAATGACATTTTCTTGACAGGACTAAGAAGTGGATAAAACACTGGATTTAGTCACAGTGGTTCAGCTTGTGGAAACAGTGGCTGTTTAAATTTAGTAGGAAGGAATTTGAAAGGTCATAAACTAGAATGCTTTAAAGTTTTGGTCATCAGATGAAACAGTTAACTTAAAAGAGAAATAAAGAACAGTGAAGTGGCCTGGATAAAGGTACATGTAAGCACAGGAGGGTCTTAAAATTTAGTTATTGAGTTGTAGTTATTTCAGTTGGCTACTCAGTCAAATTCAATATGGTTTTAACCATCTTGCCAGTTGGAGAAGCCTACATTCTTACATTTAAATACCTCCCTGTAATTGCATCAGCTCATGTGGCAAACCAAGGCAATATATCAGCTAAATCCGTAAGAGGAAAGGAAAAAAAAATCTTTATACCTCATTTTATCCAAAGCTTTTTGGCTCAAACTAAAACAAATACAGCCCAAAATGTGGCGGTAAAAGAAACAGCGGAATCGAGAAATGGGATTTGACCTCAAAGCTACCCCCTGTTCTTCCTCATCAATCTGACCCATTAATTCCGAGTCCTAAAATAACCCTGATGGCACACCCCCATCTTTCCCATGCCCCGCCCTGATTACAGCTTTCTGATTGGTCCTAATTGGCTGCACATGTGGCCCAGGTTCACAGCCAAGAGACGCCACAGTGCGACACACACAAACCCTCTCTAAGATGAGACGCAGTCGCAATGCCTTTTACAAAAACACGCTTGAGCGGAATATATTATGATGACCACTGCTCTTCTGAAAATAAAACAAAAACGTTAAAAAGAGTTACACTTCTTGAACTAAATGGCCACAAACCACACCTCAGCATCCAGGCGGTTAGACCGAACCAGTAAAAGAGGAAAAAATGGGGGTGAAAGGGAGCAAACCCAAGCACATAAATCACACCCTGAAGCCTGAATTGTAATGACATGCTCACATAAATGAAGGGCAAACGATTGGTTGTGATTCTTAAAATAACTTTGCCAAACGAGGCCTCTCTGCTGAAGCTGTGTCTTTCAGAGGCCTCTATCGCCACAGGGAGCATAGATATGAGGCGGGAAAGAGCCCTCGTAACAATGACCCTTGTTTACACTGGCAGAGCACAGCTTTGTTTTCACTCGGCTCTGTAGACCAGTGCGTGTGCATATGCATTACTGTTTGTGCGCCATGTGCTGACCAATGCAGAACATATATGAGGTAAAATCTCGCAAGCCGAAGGGGATATAATGAAATATTACGGCCTAATTATCTGAGGTGAGATCAAAACTATGCCAATTAATTTAATGTAATGTAGCCCTTGAGAACAAGCAAGGGTGGGGGTGGCGGGCTGCAAGGGGATAAACATTTACAGCATTGTTTTAAATTCCCTGAAGTTTGGCTCTGAAACTGAACATACGCAGTGTGTTTAAGGCACGAAAATACACTGAGACAATGTGCTGGCATCTTGTTGGAAGTCTGAGCATAAACCGTCTGGTTTTAATTAGCACACAGCCAGTGCCTACTCAATCTACATCAATAAAAGTGCTGATTAAAGCTCAAAATTCAACTCATGCACACAAAATGGTAATGATTGAATGAATCTGTTCAAGGTTTATTAACACATGGAAACAAGACAATGTTTTATTCTCTTTTTGGGTCTTTATCCTGCCTCCCACAGACATGCAGACAGACATCTCCATGCACACATTCATGAACTCATCCACAAACCCAAACACGCACACACACCAAGAGCCATTTTTCACTTAGGTAATGGCATTCCTGTGGAATAACAAGCGAGGTAAAAGGGCAGAAGCTGAAGGTGTCAAGAAAGCTCCCCTAGTCTTCCTCCCCCAGTGTAACGCTATAACAGAATCCAGATCTAGCCTTACTGAGCTTGATTGTGAATAGGTGTTAGTTTTGATTGCTTATAAAAGACATACAACACTGTGCACTGCATGGAGACAACACAGTATAAAGATGTGAGTGGGTTTAAGTATCTTCAAGACCAGACCAGGCTGGACAAGTTTTTTTTCCACCAAATAAATAGAGAAATAAAATCTCTACCTATGAAAATAGTTTCAAATGTTTTACATTTTCATCTCTTTCTTTAGCTCAGATCCTGTGTGTCAGAGGGCATGTTTAACTCGCTCATTCTTGTCTTGTGTATACAAAGCGGATCAAGTTTAACAGCAGTAATGTGAACACTATCAAGGGATTGGTGGTCTGCGCTAAGGCCTTTTCCTGGTTCTGCTCCAACTTTATGTTAGCTTAAGCCATGCAAATTATTTTTCTACTTTATTAGGTTTAGAGTTCAGAGTGTGCAAGTGCTGGTAAAGAGTTACAACCTACCATCACTGTAGTAACTAAAGAGGAGTCCTGAAGCAAAAGGACAGTTGTTTTGACACATTTATTTTTGCACCTTGAACAATTATTGACATCCCGGGTAAACTTGCATATAAAAGCCTTAAAAACATGAAGTCCAGGATTAGAAGTTATGAGACACTCTGATCAAACTAAAATAGAACAGGTTAAATGGCTGGTCAAAAAAACAGAAATTGGACCACCATGCTTCAGCGGGACCAAGTCTTAAAGAACAATCTTTGGTCTGGATGCTGTTACTAGTTACTAGAACAGTACCCGCACCCCACTGACTTTCAGCATCAGTGAGGTGTTTGAGAATGAAGTCGGGGGGGCAATAGGCAAAGAAGCTATTAAAAAGGAAATTATATTTTGTACATGTTGAGACATGTTTAAGGTTTATTCAGGCAATGAGAGAGAGCGATTCATCAAGCAGATAACATAGATTTCTTCTTTTTGTCCCTTTGAGCTTCCAACTTCTGTCTGTAAGGGAACATGCTGAATTAGCCTTTAGGAAATTATCGGTTCTAAGGAATACAAATATTGCTGTTTTAGTAATGCTTTGCTTGTTTTAGCAGTGCTATCCACAGTAATCACAAAAAGGACAGTTTAAATTTTATATTTTTTATTTCATTAGAACCATATTTTACACAACTGCTCTGCCATGGTGTGACATGACATCTGCTAATAATATTGATCAATTGCAGCTCACAACAGGAAGTCTAGAAGAAACACAGTGGAGGGCAATAATTTTGTTTCTTCCCCTTCACAAATTGATTCTTTTGTTCATAGTGATTCTTCATCATTGCGTGATGCATTAGACAATGCAGCCCCCTTGAAAAAGAAGGTAATTATTCATAGGAGGCAGGCTCCTTGGTTTGATTTAGATTTGCGTACTTTAAAGCACACTGTTACAAAATTGGAGAGAAAATGGCACTCTACACACCTGGGTTATTCCTACTTAATCTGGAAAAACAGCCTACTGTTGTATAAAAAGACACTTCACCAAGCCAGAACAGCTTATTTCTCATCATCAATAGAAGAGAACAAGAATAATACTAGGTTTCTCTTTAGTACAGTTGCTAAACTTACACAGAGTCATAGCTCTGTTGAGCCATCCATTCCCTTAGCTCTCTGCAGTCATGATTTTATGGGATTCTTCTCAAATAAAATTGATTCTATTAAAAATAAAATCTTTGACATACTCCCGAAGATGATTACTTCATCCTCAGCAAGTGAGACAACATTGGAAATAACTGCATCTGTGTTTGGACTGTTTTGATCCTGTGGAGCTTCCTGAGTTACCAGAAATATTAGCTTCATCTAAACCTTCAACTTGTATGTTAGACCCAATCCCAACCAAATTATTTAAGGAAGTGTTCCCTCTGATTACCAGCCCCATTTTAGGTATGATTAACCTATCCTTAGTAAATGGATGTGTACCACAGGCTTTTAAGGTAGCTGTAATTAAACCTTTACTTAAGAAACCTTCGCTTGATTGAGATGACTTGAAAAATTACAGACCTATATCCAATCTTCCATTCTTATCTAAAATTCTTGAGAAATAGTTGCTAATCAAAATGTGTGAGCATTTACACAGCAATGACCTGTTTGAAGAGTTTCAGTCAGGCTTCAGAGCTCATCATAGCACTGAAACAGCTCTGCTGAAAGTCACTAATGATATTCTTATGGCCTCAGATAATGGACTTGTGTCTGTACTGGTTCTGTTAGATCTCAGTGCTGCATTTGATACAGTCGACCATAATATTTTCTTAAAAAGGCTGGAATATGCTGTAGTGATCAGGGGAACAGCGCTAGGCTGGTTTAAATCTTATTTGTCTGACAAATTCCAGTTTGTTCATGTAAATGATAAATCATCTTTAAACTCCAGGGTTAATTGTGGAGTACCACAGGGTTCAGTACTTGGGCCAATTCTCTTTACTATATATATGCTTCCAATAGGTCAAATTATCAGGCAGCATAGGATAGATTTTCACTGTTACGCTGATGATACTCAGCTTTACTTATCCATAAATCCTGATGAACCCAACCAGTTAGATAGACTACAAGCATGTCTTGAAGATATAAAAACTTGGATGACTTTAAATATTTTGCTTCTAAATTCAGACAAGACAGAAGTTGTCGTCTTTGGACCGGAGTCTTTAAAAAAGATACTGCTTAGTCAATCACTTAACCTGGATGGCATCAAATTGACCTCCGATAATAAAGTAAAAAACCTTGGTGTTACTTTTGACCAGGACATGTCATTTAAATCCCATATTAAGCAAGTTTCTAGGATTTCCTTCTTTCACCTCCGGAACATTGCCAAAATTAGAAATATCCTATCCAGGAGTGACGCTGAAAAACTAGTCCATGCATTTGTTACTTCAAGGCTGAACTATTGTAATTCTTTATTATCAGGATGTCCACAAAATCCAGTTAAAAGCCTTCAGCTGATTAAAAATGCTGCAGCAAGAGTTCTGATGAAAACTAAAAAGAGAGATCATATTTCTCCTATTTTAGCTTCCCTTCATTGGCTCCCTGTTAAATCCAGAATAGAATTTAAAATTCTCCTCCTCACATATAAAGCCCTTAATGATCTAGCTCCATCATACATCAGAGATCTGATTGTTCCATATTTCCCTTACAGAGCACTTCGTTCTCAGACTGCAGGTTTACTGGTGGTTCCTAGAGTCTCTTGAAGTAGAATGGGAGGCAGATCCTTTAGTTATCAGGCTCCTCTCCTGTGGAACCAGTTACAGGTTTTGGTCTGTGAGGCGGACACCCTGTCTACTTTTAAGGCTAGGCTTAAAACTTTCCTTTTTGATAAAGCTTATAGTTAGAGTGGCTTAGGTTATACTGAGCTATCTTCCTTATTTTACCTCACCTCCGTCTTCTTCTCCCCTTGTTGGATGGAGTAAGGGGGAGTCAGGTTTAGCCTAAACCGGCTCAGTTATGGTTGAGATGCAAACACAACCTCCATTTCTGCTACCTGTATGACCCCTTCTCTTTTTCAATGGTTATAATCAGTCTGACAGAGAGAGGTATCCCAATCCTTGTGGTTTTTAGTATAACAAAGACCATCAGTGGGACCCATTGTGGGGTGCCTTGAAACGACATTGTTGTAAGTAAGCGCCGTTTAACTAAATAATCTGAACTGAAACTATCTGTGTAGTTATGCTGCTATAGGCTTAGGCTACTGGAGGACATAATGACCACTTTCACCCTCTTCGCTACATTCTCACACTACTCTCCAACTTTGCATTATTTGCTGTTATTTCAGCTTTTAACTTTGTTCTCTCTCTTTTCTCTTCCTAGAAGCTACACCTGGCCTGACTCTGTGTCTACCTGTGACACCTTTCTGGAGAGGGGAATCGTCCGAGCTTCTGCTGGCAACAACTTAATGCTCACCTTCTACAGATCATCCACTTGGCCCTGTCTTTCAGAGTTTAACCCTTTCTCTCTCCTAGATATAGCAATTGACTGAGCTTTTACTGTAACTAACTCTATGTGCTCTCTTTCAGACTCTAACTTTGAAAAGTGGCTCAGAGTTTATATGTTCCTTCTTTCTAGGTGAAACGACTAAAGGAGCTACATCCACTAACATTTACTTTTCCTTCCCATAGAAAGTACTCCTTGATCAGTACTTCTTTGTTCTCTTTGTGTCTCTGCTCTGTTCTCTCTAACCCCCAGTCGGTCGTGGCAGATGGCCGCTCACACTGAGCCTGGTTCTGCTGGAGTTTTTCCTCTCCACTGTCGCTACATGCATGCTCAGTATGAGGGATTGCTGCAAAGTCAACACCAGTGACTGTCCACTGTCTCTACATGCTCATCCAGGAGGAGT
Organism: Crenichthys baileyi; assembly: GCA_036173005.1. Classification (NCBI taxonomy): domain Eukaryota; kingdom Metazoa; phylum Chordata; class Actinopteri; order Cyprinodontiformes; family Goodeidae; genus Crenichthys; species Crenichthys baileyi. The sequence continues at coordinate 270,773 of JAHHUM010001458.1, forward strand.
GAATGCTACAAGTGTCTGACTGGATGCAATCTGCTGGGTTTCCTTAAATAGAAAAACTTTTTATCCAATTTGAATAAATAACTAACTCTAACTGTACTGTTCAATGGTTAGGATTAATTGTAATGCATGTACCTGACTTTTGTGAAGTGCCTTGAGACAACATGTGTTGTGAATTGGCGCTATATAAATAAACTGAATTGAATTGAATTACATCAAATGCTATTCTCTAATTGTTCTATATAATAAGTTTTGAAACAATATTTAAATCTGCTAAAATTGATATCCACAAGTCAAAGCTTTGGGATATCTCTAGTAAAAATATTATTTCTTAACATTGTTTTTCCCAAAATATGACTTATATAATTATGCTATGAGGCTAAGCAAAATGCTGGATTGTATTCAAAACAAGAAAAGTAAATAATTAAAACTCTTTTTTAACAAATGAATCTAACATGTTCATCTTTGGTCTAACATTCAATATGTGTGTGGGTAAGAAAATAATTGGATTGCAGAATTCGAAAACAATAAATTCTGTTTTTCAGAAGAAGTTTGTCCAAGAGTTGCATCCTTTTGATACAATACAGGTTTGTGGATTGACAGCAGTCAAAAAAGACATACCTGAATGGTGACACAATCTCGAAGCAAAGAATTCAGAGAAAAGAACTTTGCCCCGTCCTTCTCATCCTTACTTTGCCCTCTGCCCTGGATTCAGCTCCAAAGCATAGCATTTTCCCCCAATTTACAAGCTTTATTGGATAACACACATCCCACCTTCTGTGGGAGAGACATGAATATTAATGTATGCACACACACACACACACACACACACACACACACACATGCAAAGACCCCACAAACTGAACTCCAAATGGTGATCACTCACACCTCACCACAACCATCCATTTCACTCCATAGCCCCAGCTGTTTTAACTATTCAAGCACTCCTCATTCACAGCACAAGCCCATGCACAAACAGGGTATCATTTATATGCATGCAGTGACAGAAATAGACAGAATAGGGTCATAAGCATGTGTTAAAGACACGGTTCCAGTGCTATCACTAAGACCCCACACAGACATGTAAATTAACTTAGGTCTTCGATGTAAATGAATTAAATACACTAAAATGTACTAAAATCTAAAATGCACTAGAAGTTTTGACACTGCAAGCAGATTAAATCTCTGTTACCAACATGGATTTACCAGCCGAAAGCAAGAGAGACTTGTCTGATGCTGAGATAAGCAAAGCTTGTCATTATCTGCTGTCTATCTGTAGGTCAACAAGGATGTGCCCAATGCTGAATCATCAAACCAAAGCCACCCGCCTAAACTCCCTCCTTCATAGTTTTGAGCTCATGAGGGCTATGGAGTTTTCATAGGCCCACACAGCAGCTGAGGTCACCAAATGACAGTATCTTCTGTAAACCATCAAGACAGAGATGTGTTATTTGTTCTCGCTGATACGGAACGGAGGAGGAACAGAATGTTGCAGGATATGTTTATGCATAATAAGACGTAAAGGCAACCTGCAACAAGCATGTCCTGATGGCAAGATTGTTCCAAACAATAGTGCTATCCTTAGCACAACAGCTAGTCGAACAAAGCAATAACATCAGCAGCTGATAGAACTCCACGGAGACCAGGGGAATACATGATGCATTGATCAAAGATTAATTTAACGTAGAAAAGCATGCAATGACAGCTTTTGCAACATATCATCATAGCAGCATCCAGCAGTAGCACGCAGCAACATCTGATATGGAGGTTCAATTCGATCTGCATTTAAATTGGTCCTGTGTCTAAGATGTTATCAGTGTCCCACTGTTTCTTGGCCAATAATTGTTGTGTCAAATAGATTTGAAAAAAAAATACTTTTATAGAGTATTAATTTAATGTGCTTTATCATGTGCAAAGTTGCAGTTTTGCATCGCGTGTAGTTTGGCTTTAGATTCGATCATTCTTGCAGAAAAACACAAAGGTATAGAAAGCAGAGACCTAAGAATCTGTAATCTGAATAGTTAGCTTTTTTAAAAATAGGCCTGCACAATATTAGGAATACACGCACTACTCGTCATTTTAAATGGTGATGATAATTCGATTTGCAGTAAATAAATATAAAGTTTCCTCACTCCTCTCATTCCCTTGGCTCATCACAATGTTTACATTACTCTCTACACTATTATATTTTTGCATCTTTAGGAGTCTTTCTAGTACGCTACCCTGAACCTTTATACCATGGAACTTTATCCTGAACCCTGTTTTCTATTTTTCTCCTATTTTCTCTATTTTCCTGCCGTCTTGCCTGCATTTAGGTCTTCATCACATCTATTGACACTCTAATGCCTCTTTTCTATTCACTGTTCCAGCACCGCATGGCTCCATTCCACTTGACCTTGCTCTACTCAGCATGAAACCTGTTGAGTTTCCATGTATGCACTAGCGGCTGGGGCTGTGGCTTTAAGCTTTACCTCCAGCCATCAGTGTTGTGTGCTGTGCTCCATAACCGTATGACAAAAATGCATGTCATAATTTTTCTGCAAAACGACTGAGCTGCAGCTAAATTTAGTCTCCTATAATGCACAGAAAAGCCTGCATCTCATCCTTACAACAAGGGTTAGGCCTGCTGATTGCTTGTGAGGATTTCATGGGTTGCCTGTAGTGTAGCAAGTTTGAAAAATGGTGGTTGTTTTTCTGTTCATAGACTCATACCACTGATCATGCCCATGGCCAATCAGTGAACAGCAGTCTGTTCACTTCACATCTCAGCCCTGCTCAGCCCCAATGCGACCTGCTGCTGAGCAGGTATCCAAAATACCCAGTACCGGGCTGAAAAAAACAGTAATGTAAATGGTCACAAAACAGGCTGACTGAAGTGAAGCCGGCCAAAGCAGAGCCAATGGAAAAGGGGCCTATAAGTCTTAGGAGCCTTTCACAAATGCCCCTTTTCCAGTGGCTCGATTTGGCCCTACTCGACTGTACTTGGCTCGCTTTGTGAGCGTTTCCATTACTGTTTTTTCTGTAGTGGCACCTAGTTTTTTGGTCTGTGCTCCTGAGCAAATCTGCCCAGGGCATACATTTGACGTGAAAAGACTGCTGTTCACTGATTGACCATGGGACCAGGAGAAATGAGAAGGTTTTCGCTGAGGTAGTACAGAGAAAAGTTAATAAAAGTCATAAGCAACTACAACAATATTAAGGACCACATTTGCCGGAGAGGGTCAAACCGAAATATAATTTTTTTATTTACAAATCATAAACCATGCTTGAAGGCTGAAAGAAAAGAAAAAAGACCAGTCAGCTGTCTGAATTACATGCAGGCAGAGCGCAGTAATATAACATCCTAAACCAGCTGATCACACATACAATCAGCTGTTCAGACGCACAAACATTTACCCCAAAACACACGAAACAATACCATCATGAAACAGCGTGTTTGGTTCGGAAATTTATTGTCTTTAAGCAAATCTGCAGGAGGATGGAGCAGGCAGAGAGCAGCTGTCTGTAATCAGACTGCCTATTGCATCAACCGGAGGATGTCTCAGCTGAATCCGCAGAGCACGAATGTCCAATACCTAATGTCAACCTAAAACTAACTTCACTGCGGTCAAAAGTCTGTGGTTTTGCGCTTTAATGTCCTTGTCCTCATTATTGCCATGCCTGAGACAAAAACGTCCTCATAAAGCCCAAAATTGTAAATTTTTTAGGGAAACTCTGCAGCATTACCAGTCCAGACAGCAGCGTCTTTCCTCTCTGCCTCTTCTGCCACACACCCCTAACGTCAGAACCCCTGAGCCTTTTTTATAAGTTCTGGCTGGGCTGTGGTCCAGATAATTATCCCAGTGGATCATTTTATATATTAAAAAACATGCACACTCACCGACCACTTTATTAGGTACACCTGTCCAACTGCTTGTTAACACAAATTTCTAATCAGCCAATCACATGGCAGCAACTCAATGCATTTTGGCACGTAGACATGGTCAAGACGATCTTCTGCGGTTCAAAACGAGCATTAGAATGGGGAAGAAAGGTGACCGGGTGCCACTCCTGTCAGCTAAGAACAGGAAACTGAGGGTACAGTTCACAAAGGCTCACCTAAATTGGACAATAGAAGATTGGAAAAACTTTGCCTGGTCTGATGATTCTCGATTTCTGCTGCGCCTTTCGGATGGTAGGGTCAGAATTTGGCGTCAACAACATGAAAGCATGGATCCATCCTGCCTTGTATCAACGGTTCAGGCTGGTGGTATTGGTGTAATGGTGTGGGGGATATTTTCTTGGCACACTTCGGGCCCCTTAGTACCAATTGAGCATCGTGTCAACGCCACAGCCTACCTGAGTATTGTTGCTGACCATCTCCATCCCTTTATGACCACAGTGTACCCATCTTCTGATGGTTACTTCCAGCAGGATAATGCGCCATGTCATAAAGCACAAACTATTTCAGACTGGTTTCTTGAACATGACAATGAGTTCTCTGTACTCAAATGGCCTCCACAGTCACCAGATCTCAATCCAATAGAGCACCTTTGGGATGTGGTGGAACGGGAGATTCTCATCATGGATGTGCAGCCGACAAATCTGCAGCATCTGTGTGATGCTATCATGTCAATATGGACCAAACTCTCTGAGTAATGCTTCCAGTACCTTGTTGAATCTATGCCACGAAGGATTAAGGCAGTTTTGAAGGCAAAAGGGGGTCCAACCCAGTACTAGCAAGGTGTACCTAATAAAGTGGCTGGTGAGTGTATAAAACATTCTTGCATATACAATAACACAAACATTATTAGTAATTAGTTTAATTATGTTTTTATTTTCTATTTACGCAGGTTACTTTAATGTGACAATGTCACACAGTAACTTTAATAGCAGCACAGCGCACTGCACTGACGTGCGGAGTTTCAGCCACCATAACTTCAGCCATCAGTGGGTCAGTGGAAACACTACTGGTACCGTACCGGGTACAGCAAAACCACGTGGTGAGGAGCCGTGTCAAAAGGAGCCAGTGGCAAAGAGGCAAAAGTAAGTAATTTTCTAGGTCAAATTTCTATCTTGGTAACTAATCTCAGTTCCTTCTGTCTATGGAAATTACGGGCACATCAAAGCAGTAAGCTGAAAATAATGCAAAATGACAACAAACTTTATTTTAGACATGAATTTATTGTGTTTATAGGACGTCCTGGCCATTTTTTTGATAGCAGTAACATCGTGCCTTCTGGCCTGCTTCAGCTCCTTGAGGGCATAACCATACTGCGTGTTTTTCCTAATACTATCATATAAACAGTTTTGCATTGTTTTGACGTTTTTCTCTTGTTTCTTGTTTAGATAACTGTTATCAAACCACAAAAATGGCCGAACAGGGTGGAGTGGAATGCTCTTTGACCTGGAGGGGAGCGTGGTGTGAAGTGACTCTAGCATTTAAAGAGACCGCATCAAAATTAGTTGAACAGGGTTTCAAGAGGAGCCTGTTGAGCTACAATAACAAGAGGTTCAGACCAAAGCATTGCAGTTCCACTTTATATAGACAACAACTGAATAATTTAAGTGTGAAAAGGAAGTATTTAATAGCATGATATGTTGCCTTTAAGGAAAATTTAAAAAGGCGATCTTACAAGTTAAGGTAGAGAAAGCAACCACACAAAGATAGAATAGTGTAAAACACATTGTTTAAGAGATTCTGCACAACTGTTTTTTTAGTAAACACTCAAAATAACTGAGTAAATTACAAGCTGTTGTCCTAGACAGCATGAAAAAGCAGCTTCTTTCAGCATCTGTGCATCATTATGTGCTCTATGATTTGATGCCATGCGTCTCACTCTATTCGTTATCATTCAGGTAAAAACATTACCACCTGCCTCTTGTGTAAACTGTATATCAGAGTAGATCCTGAGCTCTGTCATTGTCAAGCAATTATAAAAACCATAAGTGAGAGTGATTACAGCCGCCAGCTCTCAGATAAGTAATACCTTACTGTATTACACAAACAGAGAATCAGTGATAATTTAAGCATCATCATATTTAAAACAGATGTGTGGGAGTCAACCTCTTCTCATGTGTATCTAAATGTGAGGCATGCATTTTTTTCTTCATGTGTTGACAGAGTGGTGGGCTATATTAGAGGTCAGTTCTGGAAAGAGATTATGATAGTGAGGTCTGGATCAGTCTGTTTGTCATCAGTCTAATCATAAAACACATAAGATTACATAAGGGAAAAACTGCAACACCTTTTGTTTAGTCTACTTCTAAAACACCATTCATGAGTTTTAACTGCTTTATACAGGAATGTTAAATAGTAATAGAAAAGAAAAGTGTAATTTAAACCATATAAAAAACTAAACACGGCATACAAGGCAGAATAGAGTACAAAATTAGAGACAAGGATGTAAAAGAAAAAAAGGGGGAAATTACTGACAGAAAGCAGGAGTAGTAATTGGTAAATGGTTACTGGGTAATGGACCAAAACCCTAAAGGACACAGATCATAGAAATAAGGTGAATACTTACTTTAACGTTAACTAAAAGTGGAAACTGATATACATTCAAATTATTATTGCATAACTTTGTAGTGATGCCATATGAAGATCAGTGGTTCAAGACAAATAAAGTCCCAGTATCACCTTTATACAAAGCTGACATTTTGGCATTTGTGATGTGATCTCCAGCTAGTCCATGATGACAAGATCATCACAACCACCATATATGTTCCACTGTTACAAAATGATGTAAAATTTTCCATACTTCCTCCCAATACACACAATACACACAACGGAGGCATGTCATGAATATTATAAATACTTCATATGTGTGACAAGACAGGATGGTGAATAAATCTGCTTCATATACTTACATTTGGACTCACATAAGACAGAAAACAGTGTGAGAGCAGTTCAGTAATCAAATTCACAGACTAGGAATCTATCAAAAACTGGTACCTTTTACATGCTACCAAATGCATTTGGACCACATACCGAGTGCAATTATCAGACTAATCCTTTCCCAGCAGGGCAGTTTTAACATGATTCTACTGTCAGCTATTATTAGAACCAGATCCAAAGTTAGACAGTAGTAAGCAGGTGTTACAACAGAATACACTCAGCAGCTGTTTGTGATCAACAGACAAGGAGGACAGATGAGATATGAAAAGAGAGGAGGACACCCTCTATAAACATGTCTCATCCCAATTTTTTTGCAACGGTGAAAATATCCAAGAACCTTTTTAGACATATCTGCCATACAGACAGACCCCACAATGATTCTTGAATCAACCGATCAGGGTAAAGACTGAAGTTTATGTCCAATGTGTTTTCACTATTCTGAATACAGCTGGTTGTCTGTGTTGCAGTCTATATTTCCTGAGACAACCAATACATGTTGTTCTGTCTCCTATGACTCCAACTCCAGCCAACTGATCCACAGTTTTAAAATAACTTGAGCCCAAACAGATGTGGAGGCATGGCCTCAGGGTTAGGAAAGCAAAAAGATAGAGCACAAGAGGTCTGCCGAGAGAGAAAAGCTAGACTCAGAGAGTGGTGCATACACTTTTACAACAGTCTTAAAAATAAACACCTGCTGCTGCAGCTGAAGTGCCCAGCACAGATCAGAGAACCGGTCCATGTAGCCACACACTAGCAATGAGAAAATTAAGCTAAGCTTTCAAACAATGTTTATGACCATTTCCACAATGATGTTAAATTTGTACAGATGTTAGTGAGAAGCATCAAGTATTTCAACAACTCTGAATTCTGGTGTCTAGAGAAAACCTTGGTTGAAGGGCCAACTGTGGCTGACAAAGGCAGAAAATGCTATTTGATCTGTGAGCCTTGTCTTTTCTTACAATGCCTCGTGGTTATTTGACATAAGCCAGACCAGTACGAGCATATACATGACAAAAAAGTCACCATTTTACATATTACACTCAGATGTATAACACACCATAAATCTCCAGTACTAAGCTGTAAGACTGAGACGGGTAAAGACAGGAAGTAAATGTTGTGGGGGGGAGAATAACTTTCACTTTCCCGGAGTATTGATGGATGTAAGTTGGCTTTAAACTGTTTTAATTTCTGTAGATGTGATGTTAAGCATAGAAATAGCACCAGGAAAAAGATGACAATGAAAATTAAGAAAGTTGATCCGCAGTGGTGTATTTACAGAGGTGTCAAATGACATTTATTAATAGGTTTCCTTAGTAGGTATCTGTTTAGTTTCCACAGCAACTCACTTCTAACAACTGTATTCAACCAGCCGTTATGCTGTTTCCTCTCTAATCCAAACACTTAGCAGGCATTCTTGCCAAAATGTAACATGTGTATCAATGAGCAGCAAACGTTTGTTTAAACTGATCAAAATGAGTAACTAATTTTTTGAGGCCTCGAGAACCTTACCTTTAGACTTGTAAAACAAGCAAAAATTTACTGTTTCTTGGTTTTGTTTATTTTATTGCTTTAATTACATTTCATCAATAGCAATAATATATAAATACAAATAAAAGACATGTACTCTACTAACAGAGAATGAATGTCTTGACTTGCCTACAAAAAGGCTATATTAGCTCTCTGTGATGGACTGGTAACTTGTCCATGCTGCTAGCCCACCAACATCCCACTGACTACTGTAGGTAAGCATCCGCCCGGTATTAAGCTGATATAGAAAACAAAGAGATAGATGCACCACGTTAGCTTTACTTGGATGAGTTTTAATCAAAGTGCAATATGTTAGAACCACTTTGGTTCAGGACCTTTAGAGAAGAAAAGGAGAAATAGGGTTGGTCAGGGTTCTAATTTCTACAGTGTGGACAAATTTATTGCCACTTCTGTTAAAGATGTTAAAAAGGTTTAAAATAAGTTAGTTCCTGATTGTAGCAGCATACTCTCACACTGGAAACAAAGAACAATATAATGTTGGATTTCAGGACATAGTGTGGACAAATCCCATTGTTAAGAAATAATTGTGTGAAACAATATCACTGCCTCAAATATGTTGTACCACCCCATTTTACTTTTACGACTCCTCCTTGTGCAATCAGTCTAGATCATCTAGAATCCCAGGTCCTCTGTTCTGCTCTTTGGGAACTGAGATGGTGATGGGAGAAGGTTTAGTTTATATCTGGGGACCTATTTCTTAGTTGATTTGGCAATATGTTTGTGTTCAATATCCTGCTCAAAGACCCAATGAAGACCCCTGCCCATCTCCTGGTCAAGGGATTCACCACTGGAACTAATAGTGGGCATGAGGTTTTTTACATAGATTGATGTTCTGTTTTATGTCAAACCAACCTTGGCTATATACATGGTTCCAGTTAAATGCCAGTGGATCCCAGTGATGAAAATATAGAAAATTTTTTCCTGACATACTGTAAATGCCAAGCAACCACTTGGTGTGTGGAGAGCTTCTAATGGTTGTTAAAGACTCTTTAGATTCCTCAAAAAAATTCAGAGGGAGAATATGCTACTGCAGCAAAAAATTAATTTATTTTAAAGCATTTCACAGAGCTTTACCAAGGATGCAAATGCATTTTTTCTGTCTCTGTAGTACACAACAAATGATCGTGCTCATTGGCCTATAGTATATTCTCTTACCTGGTTGAAGGAAAACCAGGTAAGATAATATACTATAGAGGTAGAGTGGAGGAGGTAGGACATGGTGGTAGGTAGAATAAGTATCTGCTCACTGGCACATAAGAATAGTTTGCCTTTTATACCAACTATATTAAAAAAGGTGGCCTCAAGGTAAAGGTTACTTTAAGCTCCAATCGAATGTTTCAGACATTTACATTCTTGCATATAGCACCACTTGTTAATGTCCAGAATTGCTCAGGGCTGCAGTGCATGTGTGAAATTGGAATTTCGCTCAAAATGAAAAACTATTTACTTAATAGAAACCAGATTAATGTTTATTTTCAACCAGGAAATTTACAAAATCTTGCATGTGTAAAAAAATATCATCTCAATGTCCAGATAGTTTGGCAGAAGCTTAAATCAGCCACATGGAGCCCTGAGTACAGTGTGGCCATGCCAAGCACAACTTAGCTGGCAGAGCCTCAGCTGACGGGTGTATTTATGCACATTGATAAACACAAAACAAACACACGTTGAGAGAAGTGTCCAGCTTTTTAGTGTGGGCCTCTGGGTGCAAAATGCCGCCGAGGACAGCGGCCTGAAAAGTTAAAGATAACTGAAGCTGCTTATGGCTGACAGATAGAACAATCCAATTTTATTTGATTGCTGGACTGTTCCAGAACCAAAGCTGCAGTGGAGTTTTAAAAAAAGTGAAATGTATTTTATAAACTAACAACTACAAGTTGATTTTTTTCTATTCTCAGGCACAATTCTTGAGTATCCATCTAAAACACACTGACACCATTTAAGCATTGTTCCATGATAGCATACAGAAGAAGAGGAAAGTGGAAAATTTCCATGACTAAAGAAATTACATATTTAATACCACATTACCAGGTCAGTTGTGGCAAATTAACATGCTACATATAAATCAGAGCTGCAGAAGTAAGTAATTCCCACACAGTTTGGATGAACCACATTTATTATATCATACCTGAATTTCATGCAGCCACAAGGGCCGCTCCGTACCAACATAAATGACTGCCTGCATTCCCATAGCAGCTAATCATAAACCCCACAACACCGCACACGGCCCAGAAGTAGCAGAACCCAATCTGGCACTGGGTGTCATGTTGCAGGCAGGAAACAGATGGCCTGTTGGGGGAAAAAAACTAAAAAAGTATTCCAAAGAAGGGGAGAGAAACAGCTTTCCTCCCTCTTTTTCTCTTGCTATTCCTTCTTCCATCATCGCTCCCATCTCTGTTGAAGGGAAAAGGAAGGGAGTCCGACCGCTTTGGTGCTTAGAGTGCAGATCAGTGGGCTCTGGCTTGAGATCAGAGTGATGGATGTTCTATGGGAGATTTTATAAATATCAGCCCAGCAGGATTGTACTGTACTGAGCAGCATTGGAACTCTGAGCCTGCAGGCTATTTCAGACAGATTCTGGGACTAATACCAGAGGGAGAAAATATATTTTAAGCCTTTATCAAATAATGTTCTAATCCAGAGATAAGTTTGACATTCATACTAAGAATGAAAAACTACTTTTAGCATTCAGTGCCTAGCAAAGTATTCATAGCCCTTGAAATTCTTTTAAAATTTTGTTACTTTATAACCACATATCAATGTAGTTTATTGGCTAAAAGTGGAAAGCAAAGGTGCATGGATCTCTGGAAGAGTGGCATAAATCAGCAGCACATGTGGGTGAATTTGTCGACATGACAATTATCAGTTATGCACTCGACTGATCTGTTAGTTTTAAGAAGAAAGCCATTTTAGGGGACACAGCAAGGATGTGAATGAAGGTAGTTTTGGTGAGACCAAAATCGAATTCTTGGGCCTAAATGCAAAACATCATGTGTCATTGAAGCTTAAAACCTAACATCACCCTAAACACTCTATCCCCATGGTGAAATAAGGTGGTGGCAGCATCATGCTGTTTGGTGTGTTAGGATGGCCCAGCCAAAGTTCAGACCTAAATAAAACTAAGAATCTGTGGGAAAACTTGAAAAGGGGGTTTTCTATCCACTTTAATGTATTTAGGAAAGAAGAATGGGCAAAGGTTTTCAGATTTCTTTTGTAAAGAAAATTACTAACCATGTATCTTTTCCCCATAATTCAGAATTGTGCAATACGTTGGGTTTGTCAATCACATAAAATTCACATAAATAAAAGTTACAGCTTTAAAAGTTTGTATAAGTAAGTTAGAATAATGTTACATAAGTTACACTGAGTCTGACACTTTTAACTGCCAGTTTAATAAAAGACTGCTTACAACATTAGGCAACAACATCAGTAAAGTTACACACTGAGTAGTACAGGCCGATAACTAAACTAACGCTGTTAGGTTTACTTCCTCATGCTCAACCCTGCGTGGCCTTTGCCTGGAACGCAGTTAAGACCTATAAGAAACTGAACACTGATAACCTTTGACCCAGAGAGCAACAATTACAGATCAATATTGTCTGAAGAAGAGCCACCCTCCACTGAGGAAACGTGATAAGTGGACTGACCTCGGTTGTTTCAGGTCATCATCCATCACATGTTTACTTTTAGCTCTGTGTCCTGTGTTTTCCCCAAATTGCCATCGTCAGATCTTTATCAACAAAAAAGTGCAATCACACCAAAACCATCTCAGATCATGTGACACTTATGAAGTCTAGGGTCTTTGATAGATTTAGGCTGTTATCAGCAAACTAGGGGGCATCAAATGTCGCTAAATAACACTTAAGATGAAATTCAAATTTTAAACTGTTCAAAATATTATTCACATTTAAATTTTTAAAACAAAAGCATCAATTAATAATAAAATTCTTTGCACTTTGATCTAATTTAAAAAATGAAATACTGACAATCCTGGAGGTATGCAGAGACATCTAACGTCTCTTTTGGACACCCTGAGTTGTAAGAATTTACAGACATGTTTAAAACCCGTCTGCTAATTTCTAAAACCTGAAACACAGCATGGATAAAACTACTGAAGAAATGCAAACCAACACATATGCTTACTGTGTAAAAAAACTGCTTCACGTGTCCTGACGTAGACAACGTGTAAACCTCTCCTCAAATAAATGCTCATTACAATTGCACCCTGTAATCCTGCTTCAAAACATTTCAACCTTTACTGGAGGTCTTGAAGGATGGTTGAGGAGTTTTGGGGCTTTTTGAAAGTCTCCAGACGTCTAATAAACAGCCAGCCAAGCTAAAATATAAAAACACTTTACCTTATCCTTAATGACTTTCTTTCTTTCTTTCTTTCTTTCTTTCTTTCTTTCTTTCTTTCTTTCTTTCTTTCTTTCTTTCTTTCTGTCTTTCTCTTCACTTCTTTAAGTAATGAAAAGCAACATGTTGGCATGTGAGCATGGTACAACATCTGTTCATTTATTTGGACTATAATTTGACAATAAACTCAATGAGAAATATGCTGTAAATGTCTCTCCGTTCTTTTTTCCACCCGCACATCGAATCCTTGTCTAAAACAAGTTTCTGCTTTGTTCTGTTCACACAGCAAGTGTTTTTTTGGCTCAAAGCAATCTCCATCCCTCAGAACAAATTGAGCTTAATGGGGGTGAGATGGGGTGAGGTGACAGAGAGAAGAGGAGAGGGGGAAGCAAAAAGAGGGTTGTAAAAACACACCACATGCTATTCCACACCAGTACTCAGGTTGAGAACAGCAGAACGAAAAGTTTTCCATCATGGCCAAAAAAAACATGTTCTTTTCTTATTGCCAAATCGGGCCAAAACTGAAGTATACAATAGAGGATTTTTCTAATACAAATTGTTATATTACGTTTTGATGAGAGTGACACAGGGAATTGCATTTCCAAAAAAACACCCTTTAAAACCATCTGCAAACAAACCCAAAAAAATTCGAGATGGTACAGTTTGGTTTTATTTAGATGCATGAAATGGATCTAAATAAAAAGAAATTTCAGTGTCAAAAAGCACCCATGTAATTTAATGTGAGTAGTAACTGGCGGATGTCAGTTGACCAGCGTCCAACACAAACCTGACCAGACATCGAACTGAGCAAACATACACACACTCAGCAAAAGTCGGACATGAACACACAAAGAAGGTATGTGCACTGGACTTTTCGAATTTACCTCATGCCACATAGCTCTGGTTTAATTACTTGGTGTACTGTTAAGGGTATTCTACTGCCAACACATTACACATTTATTCATTTGCAAAAGGGCTGTCCTTTACCCTCACCATCGTGCCTTGAAAAAGTGTTGTTAAAGGGCCAACTACAAATTTAGAAGCCCTTCAGAATCAAGCTTTTCATTTTATAAACCATCTCCGATTGACACTGGTTGTTTACTCAGTGTGCTTGTAACAAGTGGGATGCTCTACATAACTGCAACCAAACATCAATAAGTTCAGTTGATAAATTTGACAAAAGATTGATCTTTGATGATCTGTAAATGCACCATATGTACAGGCTACCAAGTGGTTCTGACTACATTTTTCAGCTTGGAAGGTGCTACTGAGGGAAGACGCGGCAAAGTTTGTTATTTTACAGTATCAGTGAGGTGTTTAAAACTAAAGTGAGAGGAAGAATGAAGATTTAAAGGGAAACAGCATTTTCTGGGGACATGTTCATTCAGGCTGCTGCTCATTTCCCGCCTGATTTTTTCAGGTACAAAAGCCGCTGTACACCAAAATGACATCTATTTATGACAGCCTTGGAGAAGCTTTGCAGCTTTTGCAATCTCGCTACATTCTCAAACTACTCTCCAATTTTGCATTATTTGCTGTTATTTCAGCTTTTAACTTTGTTCTCACTCTTTTCTCTTCCTAGAAGCTACACCTGGCCTGACTCTGTGTCTACCTGTGACACCTTTCTGGAGAGGGGCATCGTCCAAGCTTCTGCTGGCAACAACTTAATGCTCACCCTCTACCGATGATCCACATGGCCCTGTCTTTCAGTATTTAACCCTTTCTCTCTCCTAGACATGGCGATTGACTGAGCTTTTACTGTAACTAATTATATGTGCTCTCTTTCAGACTATGTTCTTTCTTTCTAGGTGAAACGACTAAAGGAGCTACATCCATTAACATTTATTTTTCCTTCCCATAGAAAGTACTCCTGGATCAGTGCTTCTTTGTTCTCTTTGTGTCTCTGCTCTGTTCTCTCTAACCCCCAGTTGGTCGTGGCAGATGGCCGCTCACACTGAGCCTGGTTCTGCTGGAGGTTTCTTCCTGTTAAAAGGGAGTTTTTTTCTCTCCACTGTCGCTACATGCATGTTCAGTATGAGGGATTGCTGAAAAGTCAACGCCAGTGACTGTCCACTGTCTCTACATGTTCATCCAGGAGGGAGGGAATGCTGCAAATCACTGACTGGATGCAATGTGTTGGGTTTCCTTAGACAAAAAAAACTTTTTATCCAATTTGAATAAATAACTAACTCTGACTGCACTGTTCAGTGGTTAGGACTAATTGGAATGTATGTACCTGACTTTTGTGAAGTGCCTTGAGACAACATGTGTTGTGAATTGGCGCTATATAAATAAAACTGAATTGAATTGAATTCAATGCTAATCACAAAACAAAAATGGCAACAGTACGTACGTATTCCATAATAATTTGTTTTGTATTAGTAAATCCCTGTTTTACTGCGACCATGCTCTTACACACATGGTGGGACAAATTTACATAATTATTAGAGGATGGCAAGCAATTTTGGTATATATAATTATTTAAAGATTAATCTGAATCTTTATATTAGCACATGACTGAACGATCAAGTGTTGAATCTGTAAATGTGATTTCGGAGCCTTAAGGTGTTGGATCTCTGTACTCTATGTGGGCGAGCCTCTGTAACCTTTCCCTGTCTTACTTTAGTGACCTTTAAAGTCCACCTAAATCTGGACGAATTACCCTGCAAATCTTACTGGGAGACAAATTATTGCCCATAGCAAAAAGGTTCCCATAAATCCCTCAATACGGGACCAGTCCAGGCAATAACAGGGACATCAGAAGGAAGATAAAAGCACAGGTGCTTTAGGAAAGGACAGAATAACTCTTTAAACTACAGTTGTGTTAAAGTACAAAGAATTAGCCCAAAGGGAAGGGAAATGCTATTATATTAACCAAAGTACATAGTTCAACAAACTTGTTTGGCTCCCAGCAGCAAATATTAGAGTTTGTGTTCCAATATAAACATACAACAAAATAGAACATAACTTGTAATGATAGCTGTATCCAAAATTTAGATGTTTACTGGTATTGAGTCAGGTAAGGGGAAAACAACTACCCCAGCAAACCCATCATGTAGCTGGGTGTTGGTGTTAAAAGAACAGTTTAGCCTCTCAGTGTAGTTATCTTAAAATATTTTCATAAAGAAAGAGTTTCTTCTGGAAGAGAACAACTGAAGTGTAAAGAGGAAGGCTAGATGAAGGAAGGAAAAAGAAAACACCTCTTAAGAAGAACTGAAGCCTTCAGGAATGCATGCTGGGCTTCCAAAACAGAAAACAGAGAAGGAAAGGATAAAAATTAAATGAAGGGTAGAAAAAGAGGGGGTCAGAAAGGACTTTGCCTTTCTGTGAGAAAACCAGCCCAAAGCTCAGTACAGTGCCAGGTTCCATTCAGACTAGACAGTAAATGAAGCCACTTGATTGAAAACAGCAAAAAGGGATGGTAGTAGGTGAAAGTGGGGTGGTGGCGGGGTGCATAAAGCTCGACTAAGATGAAGAGATGGTCCAACTCTGCTTTTTTCTGCTTTTATAACAGAGCCATATGTCTTATCTGAAGGCTGGACCTAAATCCAGATTGATTATCACAGCATTGTTGAACACAAAGTCACAGAGAAAGAGCTGCAAAAGCTGAGACAAAGAAAAACAGAAACAGAGAGAAAATTGTTCAGCTTGCCTATTAATAATTTCTGCTGCCATCCCAATCTCTGCCTACATCTATAAAGAGCATACAGAGTCCTAATCTGGAATAACAAACAGAGGCAAACCCACATCCTGAGCTGCTGGGTCAAGTCCTGTGTCTGTGCTGTAAAACTGTGGTATCACAAATCCTCCCCCTTCCTCTTCTGCTAACACAAACCACACACTAATTCATAAATTACAAACAAAGAGTCCCTTGTGGTTTGGGAGGGTCCAGGCCAACACTGCAAACTGGCACTAAGGGGGAATGGCTGCGCATCAGTTGAAGGCAAACCTGGCTGGTAGAGAGGGGTAGGTGTGGGTACATACTTACAAAGTAGCAGACTGTCATGCCTTCACCATCTACCTTTGGCTTAGATTTGTTTGCAGCATGGAGCATGAGATGATACGGGACTTTGAGATTTTGCAACATTTTAGGGTAATTCGAGAATCTCCTTTTTTTCACAGCAATGGTTTATAAGTCACAAAGATTTTATAGTCTCAAACAATGTTTTAAATAATCTCCCGTTCAGGCTATTTTAGACATTGAACTATAAACAAGAAGACTTTATTTGTAAATACTCCGCAAGACCACTGGCAATTGAAAATTACACATAACGCACGTAAGACACCATATAAAAAAATTCTGCCTAAAACATGTCAAAATAAGCTGTGAACTCCCAAACCAGTGCAGCAAGAACAGAATGAGTCCTTGGAGAGGAAACGTCTCCGTTCTTGTAGTATATGTAGTGACCTTAAGTCCCCACAAGAAGTGCTTCCTTTCTAATTTCAAAATAAAAGTCTCAAACAAAAATACAACAGGGTGTCAAGCTTAAAGCATGTACCTTAATACCGGGGCCCAAAACAATAGCTTAGGTCACCAGAAGAAGTCACAGGGTGGGCAGCGCGTCAAGGGATACTTGTCACTTTAACGGGAAACATATTTAGCAAATTCATGCATGCAACAGCAAGAGCAAATTTAGCTATTTTTGACTAAGGTACAGTCAGAAACACAAGATATCTAAGTTTGAAGCCATGTGAGAGTGTCAATTTATATTGTCCATATTTTAATCATTGAGTCAGTTGCGTAATTACTTAGGCTCCACAACCAAAGTCCTGCATTTAAAATGCTAGAAATGAATCAAGCCAACGAAAGGCATTATTGTGTTTAAAAGTAGATCAATAAATACATATCTGAACATGCATTGCTTAAAAAAAAATTACAGAAAAGCATTAATATTTTTTTATTTATCACATTGCTACCTTTAGAAAACCTTTACAGAAAATATGATTTCCAGTTTTTCCCACTTAACAATCACATTTATTTGCTTTAGAACCCTCAAAATACTAAAAAAGAAGAACTTCAACTGACAAGATGTCTGGCTTGGCCTGCTATTGTTTTTAGCATAAAAATGTTGATTGGTTAGCACAACAATGTTTAGCAAAATTGTCAGTCATTAAAATAACTGGTTAAACATTTAAAGTAGCTTTACTCAGAATAAAACACTTATATTTAGTTTCAGTGGCAAATTTTCAGCAAGTATGTACAGTTTGGGTCGGCAGTTGGTATTTGCTGAGGACACCTGACTGCCTACCCTACTTTTACTATATTCTGCACCCTGTGGTTGAGTTACACTCCAGCCAAATCAGCCCATTTATTAGGAAAACCGGCAGACCATCTATGCCCACACTAAAATATGTAAGCAAACACAGGAGTTATCAAAGTAATAGTATAGCCAGTTTATTTCATGTTCATGTTTGCATGCCTGCAACTTGTTGTAGAGTTCACGGTCCACGTGTGTATACAAGACTTTTAACTTTGCGAATCTTTCTCTACTCATATTTCACAGGCAAAGTAAGGCACAATAGTAAGATTAGCTGACACATTCACTTTAAAATTAATTTAGTCCTCTTAAGCATTCTTACATTTCACAACATTTTTCAGGATCATACAAGTCTAAAGTTTGTAGGATAGAAAAAGCTGATCCAATCTTACCCCCAACCTTTCACAGCTTCAGCTTTAGAAGATGAGACAGAAACAGATAAATTTAAGAGCTTGTTCAGGCTGAAGGCGAGGGGACACTTACATACACATTGCTGAATGAAAAATCCTCCAGGGTTAACTTTGTTTCTCTTTGAGGCTGTCTGCTGTGTCAAAGACCACTCTTCTGTCCTGCCACAGGAGCTGGAACTATCTTGGTCGTAAAAACAAGCGCTCACGTGAATAGTCCACTGTGGGTCTGAGCACAATCATAGAGAGTGGCCCAAAAAAGGAAACCCAGGGAAGGAGGGAGGGAGGATAACAAAGAATAGCCCCTTTAAGAAGGTATGGTCCTTTATGGTGACTCCTCTTTTTGCCAAATAAAGTACAAGGGGAGTTACCACTTTCTTTCTTCCTCCGAACTGGGGAATAAGGATTCTTCTCTTTTAAGCTCTGCCTTCCTTCCTACTCTCAGTAAGAGCGAAAGTTAAACCTGGCTTTACACAACTGGAATGTGACAGCAGGAGAGAGAGCGCAAGAAAGAGTGAGCTGGAGAGACGCAGGACATGTGTAGTGTCTACCTCCACTGCTGTGTGAGTGAGCAGTCAAACAGAATTATAAAGGGGAGGGACAGAGCAAGCCGTAGCAGACAAGTAGTGAGGGGGAGTGTAATTGTGAGAGAGTGAGAGCGAGACAGGCAGATACAGAGAGCAAAGAGAAATGTCAGAGTGTAGCTCCGGCAAATTACTTGAGAATTTTATTCAGCTGAACCTGGAAATCTGAAAACAGGATGTGAAAGAGCTGGAACATGCTGCTAGGAGCTGCATGAAATTGAAGACACACTCCAATGCTGTGATACAAAGATAAGATATTTCAAATACGGCATTTTTAACTTTTAGTAGAGACGTATTATCAGAACTGTAATAGGCAGATGTAACCTGATTGTAACCTCACATATACTCCAGTGCTGAGAGGACCAAGTTTCCCTTTCAATCTGCTCTTTGGCTCTGATCTTTGGCTTTTAGATTATCTGCTCAACACCTACAAAACACTGATTTAATTTTTTATAACACCCACAATTTCAACAAATGACTCAGAACAAACCAGTCTCTGTTGGCCAGGCAGTCCTTCAGTGTGTATCACAGACATAGCAAGCAGAAAAGTAATCTTCCTGTTGTTGTGACTCACACATGTACCGCTGCACCCCCTCTGAATTCCTGACAACAGTAAAAATGTCCCCCTCATTGCTCCCTGTCTACCTCTTCCATACAAATTCTTTTGCTATTCTTAATTAATCCAGCTGTAGTTCTTCTCCTTACCATCTTGAGTGAAAGATGCCATTAGGCTGCCGGGTGCACCTCTGGAGCTGTCTTTTCCCTTGGGGATCAAGGGAAAAGACACCTAATAAACTGACAAAGTGTCAGTTATTTTCATGTCAGTGCCATATTTTTGTCCTTGTCAAAACGCTCTGAACTTTGGTACATTAGAAAATCTTGAAATAGGCCTAGAAAGCCAAAGTGGTCCCTAACGGTAGATAAATCTTTATCCTAATCACCAGCTTTAACAAGCCACATCACACAAATTGAGTGGATTGTATACTCAGACTGTTCAATGTTCAAGTTAATATTTTTGATGATAAAATAAGTACACTGCTGTTTAAAAACAGAAAAGCTGAACAGTGGAGTCATATACTTGTAGGACTCTTAGCAAGTACGGACAAGTTAACAAACTAAAAACTTTAATCACAGGAATCTTTAAAACCTAAAACTTTAGAGATTTTTCCAGCATAATTCCACCAAGATTCCCAAAGATTTTTTTCTCTTTTGACTCCCATCCCCTAGACTGGCCCTCTCCCCACACACACAAATATTGCCCACTCTCCCATAATCCCTCTCTCTGCAGTGGCTGAGGGCCTCCTCATTCACTGCAGGAAGAAACTGAAACCAGCCACGGACTGGAAAAAATTAGTCTGCCCCCTCTGTCTTCTGATTCAACATTCTCTGCAAATAAACGAAAACAAGAACGACGAGTCATGGATCAGAATAGATGGGAGTAGTATTTGGGAAAACAACGCATAGTTGTTGTATTCGACAAATCTATTTTTGCATTTGCTGAGTTATATGTTTGTTTTCATGTCCAGGCACACATGTGACTGTATGAAAGTTAACAGTTTTGTATGTTACCTGCATAAAGAAGACAAATGCTTGACTGGGCTGAATGCAGAACATTCCCCGACTATGGAAAAAGAATACTTTAGAAGGAGAGAGAATCCACCAGCAATAATTTTATCATCATTTAGGAGTTAGATGGAAAATGATATGATTAATGTCACAAATAAAAAAAACATTTTGTACTACAATGTGGCCTAATAATCCAAGAATAATGCTACAGTAACAAAACTACAGAATAATAACTTGTCTTAGACGAGGTAAAAATAAAAAACAATGGTTTAAACTCTTTAAAAAGAAAATTAGCTACCTAAACACAACATTGCAAGTTATAATTACATTTTTAATTATTCTAACCTATTTTAAAGCTTTTTGAACAGGGACAAAAGTATTAAACATTATTTCATATTAAATATGAAGCAAATGTCATACATACACTTTCCTTTCCTGTCCCTGGTTATGGCTTTGCTTTTGTCACTATTAAGAAATTCAAAATGAGACTGTTAAAATGCAAATCAGTCTAACACCAAAGCTAAGACATTACAACAATTTTCAAATAATATTAAACATACAAACAACAAAAAGAAACAGATAAGAGCAAGAAACAAAGTACAATTATTTTTAGAGTCAGCGTTTACAGGCTTGTTTCATTTTCAGCCCGTCTTGCTTTTGTTAAAAACCTTGAGCTCTGCTAATGTGCTTATTTGAGGTGGTATTATATTCCTTAGTGTCAGACCTAATAGTAAGAAAGATGACTGCCCAACTGTGGTTGTATGTCAACCTATTCTACAATTTCTCCTTGTTTACAGCCCTAGTTCTTACTCTATCATCTTGTTTGGTCACCATTTGGCAGAGCATTACTGACACCAGGCATTTTACACAGTTGAAAATACATTTTAGAAATGAGAAGTCAACAACACTGTCAACACTTTGTAAATGATGTTGCTTGATAATTTAGCAGTAATGTCATTTGAAAGGTTTCCAACAATTCTCTAAGAGCATGGTCATACAGTATCATGACATAATGGGTACTAGCGTAGTTTAAGTGGCCTTGCCCCAAACTGTTATACAATATAATAAATGAGAAAGTATTGTGGCGTGAATGCATTGTTGTGCTGTACTATACTATTCCCTCTAACATCTGGGGAGTTGTTGCAGAAACAAACACAATTGTGTCATCTGCATATATGTAATATTTGGCTTTTTTTTTTGCAACTTTGGCAAAACCATTAATACATAAACATAAAGGTATGTGGTTCACACTGTCTGAAGGGCTCCAGTTTCCACAATGCCATTGTTTTGTTCTTTTCATTTAAATCTCTACGTGGTATTGAATGTGTTTTTGGAGTATACTTAATGAAAATGAGCCTAACAAATGGTTGGGTTAACTAAAAATGAAACAGATTTTGTCCTCCACATAGCTGGGTGGTGCTTTTACTTAATGTGTTTGGATGCTGATATTTACAGCATGTGATAGAAGACGATGCAAGCCTTCTTTTCACCATTCTCTGATTGCCAGTTTTCTTGGTCTCTTACCAGGTACAGCATTAACTTTACATTTTGAGAGTTCAAAGCAATAGATATCCACAATGGTTAAAACCATACTTCTTATGTTTGTTTAAGTGTTTAAGGTAACCATCATTTTTCTACTTTCTTTGGAAAATATAAATTATAATACTATAAGAGACAAAATAGAGGAAGATAGAGGTGCACTGAGAAAGAGGCATGTGACCAGATTTTACAAGAAAACTAATAATGTAATTGGTGAATGTTGGGGTGAGGATAAATCATATTTTCCAGTAACTTAAAGAGAAACGGGAATCTACAGGTCATGGCTTTGTAATATCAGACACAAAACCTGTGAATGGTGCACTTCTGCCAAGACTATTTTTTTAAATAAGAGTTGGACTATACTGGATACACCAGGGTTAATTAAATTAACTTACTTGCTTTGCTGATATTTGTGACAGTGACTAATGTTAGATACAAAACATTGACTAAGCTCTGAGAACTCAGATTAGTCAGGGACTTTGTGGTCAAACAAAACACTTTATCAGCATTAGAAAAGACAGAGAACACAAAAATAATGATTACCATCTGTTAATCATGATACATTTGGATTATTTTGACTTGAAGTTGAATGAAATATCTGCCCAGGGGGAGCAGATAAAAATCAGAGGTAATAAAACATCTTTCCTGGTTTAATATTCAGTTATTTGCACAGTCTCTCTCTAGGCTTACATCACACTTACTATCCATTCAACCTAATAAGAAATACGTGACTACATCACTTACTGTATTGCTGAGCGTGTAAACATTAAAGACAGGGAGAACTATTATGTTTGGTGATACTGAATGGGTTCGGTTCAGAGCCAATAAATACCAGGTGGTGAAAATCAGTGATACAAGACGTTCTGCAGACATCAGGTGACTGAACATGTTGGCAAAGCACAAAATTTACAAATCAGTAAATCACAGAAACTCACTTGACGTTCCTCAACCTTATTCACATATTGAGTTGGGAGCCACTTTCTTGCTGAACTGCAGCACACTATTGTGGCAATGTTTTAAAGGGAAAACATAAACAGGGCCCTCCTCAATTAGCAGCATCCCCCGTAAAGATATGAAATTCAGTTCAAATTTTAGCATTCATTTCAATGCACTTTTAAAGATCAACAGGGTCAATTCCTAGCGAACCAATACAAACCAATCATATATGAAGAAATTCAAATTCCCCTCCATGCATTCAATCCAATCCTTGTTATTATACAATGCAGTCAAATTCAATTTTAAATGGCAAGTTATCTAAAGTAGCCCCTGCTAACACGAGAAATGTCAAAAGGACCTGAAGTATATTTTTATTGTAATATCATCAGAATTTAGAAAAATCTGTGTTTTGTCTTGAATATATTTATTCATTGTAAGAAATGTTGCCCCAAATATTGATTGCCCTGATAATCTCCACAAAATACATGTCAATGAAAAATTTCTGTAATTCATACTTTACATTTATAAGATGATTCAAATGTCTACAAACGTTTAATTACTAATCCATGATGTTTCCTTCAGGATATAAATGTCCCTTTGCACAGAGGCCCATTTCTCTTAGACACTCTTCAAAATGCGTAAGACAACAGAGCATGCCTGCATGTAAGCAGATGTGTGTTGATCTATATAAGTGCTGAGTGGTTACAAGAAAATACCAATATCTATTGTACAACCAGAGGCATGTTTGCAGGATTTAACACAACTAGAAGAGAGACAGAAGAGGTTGGATGAGGACCCATGTTTATCGTGCCACCACACACAGTGATGAGATCGACAAGGGAGATAAAAAAAAAAAAACTCTCCAGTTTTTCCAGTCAGCTTTGTGGTTTGAGAATTCAGAGGGATACTGTCGCTTCCACACAGTTTAATAAAAAATGGTAACATCTTTGCAATTGTTCTGTGCCAAAAACATGGGTTTAATAAACAAATGATGGACAAAACTTTTCAGTCACTTGAGACTTGAGTTATCATGTTCTGGTCCGGTTTAACATGGGAGTGTCTTCTGCCCCAGTTCCATTTCCAAGAAAGACCAAAAACCGATTAAAAACAATGCAAAACTGTAGATCAGAGATACAGAACTGAAAGTCCTCTTCTGTCTGATAACTGTGTAGACTGCTGTGTCACATACCCAGATGTGCGTGCAAGCATCTGTCTAACTCAGATTGTAGATACCTAAAAAAGGGCACATGGTTCAGTGAATACACTATGAGACGTGTGTGTTTTTGGGTTTATGTTCACCAAGGTTCCAGCTATAGCATGAGCTATGAGAGGGAATGATGAGTCCCAGCAGCAGCCACTGCCTGCCTGGCTGGACAGCAGCTTCATACAACTGGGCCAAAGTAAACATCTTCCCCACAGTCTCTTCTGCTGACATGAAGTGAATGTGCAAAAGAAGGCGGAGTATCATTGTTCATGTGTGTCTGTGTCTATGTGTCCTGGCCTGCTTCTGCAAAACCATTTGTGACTATTCAAACCCACAAGTTTCTGAGTTACATCTTTATCTTCCTCTTTCCCCCTGTTACATATAAGTCAGCCCCGAAGCAGCCATATCTAAAAAACCACAGGCTCCAATGCTGGGATCGTCTTCCTTTAGAAAACACCGGCAGTAAACTCAAGGGTCCATCATTCTGCCACTCACTAAATTTTATTCACAGACAAAAGGAACAGTTACGCAACAAATCCTAAAAGCATGGAGGAGAAATGCAATTTAATTTTAATCCATAGCTACCTTGAATATATTTGTATGGTTTTAATAAAGAAGTTGTACAATAACTTACCTGTTTGTGTCTCTCCTTGATTAATTCATTGATTCTGAGATCTGGACCTGCTTATTACTGCAGATCGTTAAAAATAAAAAGATACCTGTGCAGGAATATAGAAAGCCTAAAGCCTAAGAGTTTGTTTTTGCTGCACATACAAACCATCATTACAGCTGATACATTTTAAATCACTGCCAAATGTCTCCGGACAATTTAGCTTTTGCAATTTTTGTCCAAACAAAAAAAGCCAATCACATGATACATATTCTCTTTCAGCACATTTCCACCTAAATTAGTTTTGTTGAAATTTCTCCACTAAAAGAAAAAAAAAAGAAGAACATTTTGCAAGTTACAACCACTTTTAATAAAGTCAGTTATCTGGTGTCATAATTTCTATCTATAAGGATGCTCATTTAAAAATACCATTAAACTGGACTGAATATTCATTAAAGAATGTTCATTTTTAAGAGACTTGTACAAATTCAGTCTTCTTATAGCCCCTGCTGGCTATTAAGAAGAATGCAAGTTAAAAACTCATCCAGATTGGAGAAGGTCCCTGCTGCAGCTCACGTGAAGGGGAGTGGTCAGACATCCGACTCAACCCTCAAACCATTTTGATTGGATAGCCGTTCTCCTTCCCTCCAAATGTTAGCTTATACTTCTTCAGTGAAGTTAATTTTAAGTTAGATGTTAGTTTAAAGTTGGATATTCGGCAGACATTTTCCCTCCATGGTTCACTGCAGGCAGGGATGGCTTTTCATGCCGTCTGCTCTCGCAGAGAAGGTGGATAAGAGACTCCGTGTACTCGCTGCTGAACGCAGTGGTTCGATTAGGGACCATCAACAAATTATAGTCGATCAAAACACTTGAACAAAAAAAAAACAACCAAAAATCAATAGCCTTCAGGTGACCCAAACACTCAGAATCACTGCTAAAATGTGTGACAACACTAGATCAATGAGACACATTTCGTGATTTCATGAGATTGATCTCCTATTTTATAATAAAATGTTTATGGAAAATTATGGGTTTATGGGCAAAAGACTGAATGTACTACCGAGCAGCAAGTTGTATCTTTAATTGACACTATAGTTAACCTGACACTGTACAAAGGATTTTAAGAAACAAGTGCATAATTGCTGCCATCCTACTGTTTATTTTTCTTCTCTGTATTACTGTCAGCCAGGAGGTATGCAGCATGTACACCTGTAGGAAAAACAAGGCTGAATTTTTGTTTTTGACACCACAGCAACCTTGTCTACTCTGTAATTCATCTGGACAAGCTAGCTGTGGTGTTAGCTCACATCCTTTCATGCAGAGAATAAAACAAAGACTCTCTTGCAAAACCATCATGTTAAAAGCTCAGAAAAAAATCTCAAGCCCTCACTACTCAACCTTTCACGACTAAAACATCTGTCAATAATGCTTAATAGGTCCTGAACATGCTGTCACTTTTCAAATATGGTAGAGTCATGCTATCTTGACATGGGCTAGCAAAGCAATTAAAAAGCTGGTTAAACAAATACTTGCTCTCATCCAAACTTGTTGCACTTTTGCCTACTTGTATTTGTTTTGTGGTTAAAGAAATATGTGTGACATAAGTTTTTAGGTTTTGATGTTTTATACACAATAGTTGGTCCAGACCTAGAAATCTTAAAATGAACCAATGTCAAATTTTCAAACAGTACTGTGAATCACAGCATTTTAGCCCCTAAAATCTATAGAGCAGCAGGTTGACATTATGGATTTATGATTGAAAGGTCCACAGGGACCACTATAAGGAGAATTTTTTTTCTGTCAAAGTACTCTTTGTCTGATATATTTGAAATAGTTTAACAGAAATGTGGTAGGGGGATTCACTGGGTGCTAAATTTGAAGCAGCACTACAGGCATTGTGTATGAAGCACATATATATATTTTGTTACAATTACATTTGGCATTTGTTTAGGATCTTCTTTCCATTCTGAGGTTATATACTCAAGGCTGGAAATTGCTGGGCAACAGCACCAAACTGCATGAAAACCAGCAGAACGCTGGCATAAATAAATTTCCTTCTTTGCAACTGGATCACTTTGTTTCAGCTTTCCTTAACTTTCCTCTACAGTCTGTGGTGTACAGTTCAAAACAGGATGTGATGGTTGTGATCTACTATTCCACATAGAACAGACCTGATGTAAAACCTTGGAAGGAAGTCTGGAAAAGCCCCCCTTCATTTTGATATAAGGTCCAAGACTTTAATACCTCTTAGGGGGAGTAAAAAGTATTACGAATTAGAAAAAGGCGGACCCAAGATTCAGCCAGACACAGAACTGAAAGATTAAAAAGTTTATTCAGCCACAGGAAAACATCACTCAGGTTAAACTCCACACATCTTCCAGGAATCACTGTTCTTGTCTTGGGTTAAACTTGAAACCCAGAGGGGAAACCTCAGTGGGTAGAAGGCAGGGATCTCCACAGTGCAGGTGAGAAAGACAGGTGACTTTTGGCTGAATAATCCAAGGGCTAGGCTGATTCAATAATCCAGGGACAGAAACAGGGTCAATGATCGGAACAAGAGACGTCAGGCAAAGGGCAGGCAGAGGCATAAATCAGATGCAGGAAACAGGGTCAAAACAAAATCCAAACAGTCCGACAAGGGGCAGGCAGGGGCAAAAATCCAAGAGGCAAGGCAAGGTCAAAACAACGATCAGTCAGGAAGGACCGCTGGATATCTACTCACACGATGGCTTTCAAAAATCTGGCACCATCTGCTTGTCAGAGTCAGTATATATCAGGGAAGACACAGGTGCTTGGAATGCCACAGATTGCACTGCACTGCAGCAGTCACCAGGTGCATCTCATCTGCTGATTGCAGCCAGAGAGACGTGAGCCAGAGAGAGTAGAGCAGACGTGCCAGAATCATAACAAAAAGGAAATGCACTGAAGATAGACATGATACAAGGACTGATTCAGAAAGAAGAGTGGAGGGAGGGATTGTTTTTTGTGGTTGTTATGATTAAAATGACTGTTCATAAATCATATTTTGTTAAATTTAGTTTCAATTTATAGTAATTTTATGCAGCAAAGAGTAGCCATTGGATTTCACTACACACAGCAGGAATGTGATCAAATACAAAACGATGTCATGGAGATCTTTAAATGAATAACTAAATACAATGCCTTGCAAAGGTATTTACATTCCTTGAATACATTTCTCACACTTCATTACAGTACAACCACAAAATTAAATGGATTCATTGAGGGGTTTTATGTTATAGACCAACAGAAAGCACTGCATAATTATAAAGTGGAGGGAAAATGATACATGGTTTAGACCAAAGGTTTTTGACCGACATACAAAAACTCTGTGTGTGGCAGAAAACTAACACTGCAAATCACGCTGAATGGGACAGCATGTGAAAAAGTTCAAGCAAAGATGAATACCTTTACAATGCATTCTATGACTAAAACATCAAGATAACCGAAGAGATACATTTTGCATGTAAATATATATAAATCTGTATTTTGTTATATCACACTTACTGTTCATGTAGTAAATAATACTTAACACATTATTTACTCGTTTGGTTTTCAAACAACAACCTGAATAAGTTGTCAGATTAGATCAAATTTGGTACAAAGTTTAAAAAACAAATCTCTATAGGTAAAAATATATTATAGACCATTTCATCTCACGTTTTTATCTCCTTTCAATACAGGACAACCTTTCACTATAACTAAACACAGGAAGGAAGAAACTTCAAAAAGTCACTTTTGGAAACAAATGGTCCATAGAAGACTCATTTATCAATTTCATGTAGCTAGACTGAAAGCAAATATTTACTTTTTTTCATTATGAATAATTATCAGGGTTAAAATTTGTTTTCTACAGTCTCATTAACTATATGGGGTTGCACTGGTTCTACTTATGGATTCATGTAGCATTTCTTTGAAAAACAAATCACAGGAACTTCCTCCTGAGGGAGAGAATGTAAATGAAGCCTGGCAGCCACGGCCTTGCAACGCGTGTGTAATCTACAGGGACACTGATGGAGAGTTCCAGATCATTTGCATCTGTGTTATTTCTAAGGAGCGAGTCTGTCCTTCGAGCTAAGTAACGAAAAAGCCGGAGCTGTAAAGCTTCACAAATCAGAGGCAAGTCAGGGCTGATAACGAGTCCTCATTGTAAATTAAGATAGTACTCGCACCTATTACTTGTAGAAATACAGTGCCTTGCAACAGTATTAACACACCTTAAACTTTTTCACATTTCATCTCATCACAACCACAACTTTCATTGCATTTTATTGGAATTCTATGTGATAGACCAAGGCAAAGTAGCCTATTCTGGCGACATTCTGGGGTATTACTGTTCCAGCTTTCCACATCTATAGACTGGAATTTTTGCACGCCTCTAATTCAGTCAGATGGGATGGAGAGCACCTGTGAACATCAATTTTCAAAACATGCCCCATCTTCTCTATGGGATTAGAGTCTGGACTTTGACTGGGACTTTCTAACACATGAATGTGCTGGGATCTAAACCACTGCATTGTGCTGCTGGATAAGCACATGCTTTTATTTAGCTCCATTTATATTCCCATCAACTCTGACCAGCTTCCCTGTGCCTGCAGAAGAAAAGCATATCCACAGCGTGATGCCACCACCACCATGTTTTTTTTTTACGATGATGTGAAGTTTTGCATGTAGGCCAAAATGTTCAGGTTTGGTATCATCTGACTAAAGCACATTCTATAAAATGTTCCCTGTATCCCACACATAACTTGTCCCTGATGTTAAAATGGTCAAGGCTATACATATTTTTGCAAAGAACTGCAATTATTTGCATGCATACAGTTAGTTGCTGTGTTGTTGGCAGACATCAAAACCTCCTAAGATTACAGACACAGTGGTATGGGAGAGTTTATGATTTACAATGGGCCTTCCAGTTGTAGTGTGGTTTATGCAACCTTTTCGATGCAGTGTAAACATTTAAGCACAAACAAAAAATCAAACAAAAAGAACACTGATCAATGAAATGTTTAGAAATTATTCATACATTTAAATCTTCCACTATTATTCAAGAACCCAGATTGGAGGAGAAACATAAATGCATAGATGTAAATGTTGCAAACCAGGAGTGTTTAGTCCCGATGCGTTGCCCCCACACTCAACCACCAATGAAACACTTTACCTGAGCCCAGAGCCAGACTTATTCACACTCAAACATCTCCTTCTTCCACCATGGACCCCCAGCCTAGCCAACAACAAGCTGCACATTTACAGACCCAGCAATCCTAACCACTCTGATGCTGTTAAGATAGCAAGCTAACGTCCTATATCCTTCCTCTTTCTGCCCAGTCTCTAAAACTTTTACACAGGCACACATCTACAAATTCAACTTCAGCACCAGAGCTGTTAAGATTGATTGTTGAGTTATCAGTGAGTGACAGATAACAGCAGTCAGACCGAGATTCTGGCCAAACGACTGCGTAAACACAGCTGAACAGTCTGTGTATTACTGTCTGCAGTGGGAAGAAATCCATCCAGACCACGGTGGCATGGGTATCTTAAATAATAGTTGATAGTATTTGGGGATTAATGATGCATGGGAGGGGGCCCTGAAAACCAGACAACGAACAAGCCAAAATCTAGCAGCAGAACTTTGAGATGTTTGATGATTACACTGAATTGATGGGGAATGTAGAAGAAAAGAAGAAAGAGAAGTCCACATAGATAAACCTGTAAACCAAAAGAAATCAAATGAGTGCATACATAAAAGGCTCCTTTTTAGCCCAGGGGGACCAGTTAAAGATGAAATAAATTCAGTCCTTAAAATTAGAACTGAGAAATGCCACTGACATGCCAAGCCTTGGAGCGGGATTCCTCTAATTTGGGGTTTCTGGAGCTAACGTTCTTGTGGATTTGAAAAGCTCCATGTCATGGCGCTCACTGATCGATTCATGGTGCTTGAGGCGCCTCTGTGAGTGTGTGCGTGTGCGTGCGTGTGTGTGTGTGTGTGTGTGTGTGTGTGTGTGTGTGTGTGTGTGTGTGTGTGACCTTTTGAGCAAAACACCAAGCGCGCGGTTAATAAATTACAGCCTTGACAGTTCAGGATTAACCTGGGGGTAGGGAATAGATAAAGGCAGAAGACTTTATCTTTATATCTCATCCATATATGTAAGTAAATGAAGTTAAAACAGAGGTAAGAGAGAAAGAAAAACTACCTCAACTTATACAAAAATGTCTCAAGCACAAAGAAAAAAATAAAACAGCTTTCTTTTAAAAGCCATATAAAGTTTTTGAGGATTTCTGAGTTTCATCTGAAAAACATCATAATGGAGTCTCTTTGCAACCACTGAGGATCCAAAAGCATAATCACCCTAAATATTATATTTGGGACGTATTTTAGTGCTAAAAGAAAAAAAGAAAATCCTATTTTAAAAAATCACAATTTATAAGTAAGCAAATATCACCTCCTAGTGGCAGGCACAGGAAGCCCTGTTATTGAGCATGTTTTGTAACTCACCACATGTGTAGATGACACTGAGGTACTTCCTGGTGCCAGCGTAGCATGGATCACCAAATTCTTTGGAAGAGGCTTGGACTCGACAGCTTTTCTTTCCCTGGCAGCGAGCTGTGAGAACCTGCAGGGCTTTAGCTGAATGGCAATCTGAAAAAAAGAAGAGGATATTTGGTATTAAAACCAACCAGCCTGGTGAAAATGAATCAAATGAATTATATAAAGTGTCCATAATTGCAACAGAACTTATCTATTTACTTCAATGACATTAAAATTTAAAAAAAAGAGTTGACATAGTGACAACTAATGAGATAAAACTTTTAATCGCTTTATTAGAAAGCAGAGTAACCAGATGTCCTGATTTGTGCGGGACTGTGCAGCATTTTTCACTCCTGTCCCGGTGTCCCTCAAACAGAAACAATGTCCCGCATTTGACTGGGTTCTGATAAGTGAAAAAACTATTCTACTGGACCTTTTTTTGAATGTAAAGAAAGTAGAACTGCAGTCATCATCACAGAGTCGCATCAGCGGTCAGTCAAAATACGCATCAGCGTCCCACGTCATGACCAACCTGTGCGCCACAATGTTAGTAAAATAAAACAGAGCAAGAAAATTTTTATGAAATTTGCCAAAGTTATTTTTCAATTTCACACAGAGGGGAGCACGATGTGAAGCGACACTGTAAATGTGAGTCGCACAAGACACGCACAGCTAGAAAAGCAGTCTATGGACTCATTTGTACTCAAACCCAGAGATGACTGCCAGGCAGACAAGGTAACAGCAGCTGAGATTACCTGTGTTAAACTTTAAAAGCTTGTAAAGTTTTTTAAACTTGTGCTAATTCATTGTTTTGGACTAACAGGCAAAGCAGAGATTGTTGAATGTAATGTGAGATATTTGTTAAATAAAAATGTATGATGTCATCATAGTGTTGGGAATGTGTCCCACAATGTCCCTCATAAGCATCCTTAGTGTCCTGCATTTGGTTTTTTGATATCTGGTCACCCTATTACAAAGGCTAAAGTCAGGCAACTTATATTTAGCAATTCTTCTTCATAAAAACTCTATTTATTCCTTGTTATGATACAGAAACATAAAAAAGAACTATTTTGCTAAAGTTGTGACTAAACATAAAACACAAAAGATTTGCAGAACAACTTTCGAAGAAAGTGTTTTTTATGTGCTGCAGTTTTAAAGGATCAATGATCAATTCAAAGGAATTCTTTCTGTCAATCAACAGCTTCTCCTAATTTCTACTGAACCATGTCAGAATTGCATAGTTCCCTTTTCCTTTTCCTATGAAAATGAAAGTCACAGTTCTCAACTGTTCTGCAGATATTGTTCATATAGTCTATATGAACTATATGAACTAGTCTATGGTAACTAGTATTAAATAAAATAAATAATTCATGTGGGACAATTTAGATGGACCCGATGTACATATTCAACAGGTAGATTGAAATCATTACAGTAGGACATAAGTAACATAAACAAACCTTTTGTGTCATTTTACAAAAAAATAGTTACATTCAAAATAAACTACAGGGTACTTTATTATGCCTCTAAAGTCCATTTGATTGTTTATTCAGAAAAAGAAACAATGTTTAAATAAATTAATAATAAATTAATTTAGCAAATAAATCCAATTTTTTCCACATGTACAATATATACACGAATAAATCTGATTTTTAAAAGGAATACGTTTGTTACTGATAATGTTGCTCTTATATTTTTAAGAAGACTTGCTTAATGGCTCACCTAGGAGGAACATCCATTAAATTAAATTTAGGTATCTTAAGATATTAGAACAGCATTAAAAATAAAATGCATTGCTGTTATTTATTCCAAAATGTTAAGCTCATATTATATAGATTTTATACATGTATTTTTTGATGATCATATTTTACAGCTATATAATTTAGTTTCTCAAAAATGTTAACATAACATAAGCCCGGTTAACAAAAAAACCATATATTATAAAGAAATCTGTTGTTATTCCCTTTCACAATAATGGGTTGGGGGTGGGGTCGCGGGGGTTGACTTGACAGTTGTCCAGCAGACAGCCTCCACATGGAGGGTAGGCCACAAAGGGCCTTTGCTGAAGAGGCAGAACTTGTCACCTGCCCACACTGCTAACAGTACCAAAACCTATTTTAATGAACATGGCATCACCATGCTTGAATGATTTGCAAAATTATCTGACCTGAAGCTCTTACAGAATCTATGGTAGATTGTCAAGGAGATGAGAAATGCAGTCTCAATGTCGTTTCCATGCCATGCCATATCGATGCAGTTTTTTCTGCAAAATTAACAAAATAAACCCTTCCTACTCTGTGTGTAATTTATCTATAATAAAATAAAAATAATAAAAAAAGTAAAATACTTTTTTGACATGAACTAAATTATTAAATAAATATTAAATGATAATATCTTGTACTGAGCTCTACCTGTATAAAATACAAAAAATTAATAAAATTAAATATAATTACACTTTAGCAAATAATTTGAAATCTTTTCAGTTATACGAAAAGCTTGATTTATTCGGGTAATTTTTTTACTTTTAATTAAATTAACTTGCATTCAAAGTTATATACTCCTACTTCATATTCAGCAGTTAGAATTGGCTTATAAAACCAGAACAGGAGAAAATAAAACATTGACTCGCATTCCGTATTCATGTCCCCACTCGATTTTTAGCACAACTACAACAGCTTTGAATATAAACAAACACACTTAAACTCTCTCCTCACTCTCTCAGCTCTCATTGTGTTGATATGTGTCAACATCATAAAGCTTCCAGGGGCCCTACATTGTCCAAAGGACACATGATCCAACATCTGTGTGCGTTTGTGTGTGGAGACGAGGCAGAGAAATGGATGTATGGGCCTCTCATACATCATCACTAAGCACCTGCCATCTCCTCTTGGAACTCTCATCTGCAGCTCTCGTCAGCAGCGGAGCGTGACGGCACATATTAGGTTGACATGAGCATAAAAGGTGCTTGCCTTGAAGCCAGTTATATGTTAATTTATCTAGAATAATGCTGGAAAAATTGTGAAAGTCGTGTACTTTTTTATACAACCAAATGTGAATTACTTACAATGTTTAATTATAGAATAATTAAATCCCAGTGTATTTTCATATTCTTCATTTCTTAATACCAACAGCTGTGAAATGACAAGAAAGTGCACAATGAGAACAAATAAAGTCAGAAAAACTTCCTGTTGTGTGTCTTATGGGAATGGGAGTGTGAAAGCGTCTCGGTTTTGCATGAATGCCTTCCAGGCCTTCATGGTCCATCAAAACCCCTTAAAACAACACGAGAAAACGAGCCTTTGAAAGTGGACACTAGGCTGTCATACTGCCTCCCCTGGTGGGCCTAAGACAGAGGAGAAAAAAAAGCCAAAGGTAAAGAGAAAAGGCTGGTTAAGACTCGGCTCACACGTCAAAGGGTCACAACGAATTATGACAAAGGTCAGAGGTCAAATGTCACAGTCAGGAAGACTGCGAGGGCAATTTAGTAGATATGTATATTGCAAATATAGGGATTTAAATGGTGTCTAATTTATAACCAAGAAAGAGCACAGTTTAAACTGCTTTAATGGCAGTTAGAAACTGATATAATAAACCCATACAATATCAGGTCAGAGTTTGTACATTAAACTGAGCAAGCTGGCACCTTGTGGGAACCGGTAAGAGGAACTGGAAAAAAAAGCTGTACACCTGAAAGGTTACACAGTTCCCACTGTCATCTCACACATAGACTCACATTGTCATTTTCATAGCAGAACCAATAAAAAAAAACCTCTACAAAACTATTGGAGGAAAAGAAATGGGCAAAAGTCAAGACCAATTTAACAGTTGTCCTAAGTTGTTTTTAAGATTTTTGTTAAATAAGCTGTTATATAGTATAGTTATTCCTTTGAGAATAGTCTAAAATGATCATCTTAGATCCTGAGGACAGGACACATTTAATGACACTTGGGAGACTGTTTAGGTCCAAACTTTGGTTGTGTTACAACGGGGCTCCAGGGTTCAGAAAATGACAAAAACACTGTGGTACAAGAGTCAAGCCAATCCAACTTTATTTATAAGCACTTTTAAAATGGCACAACTGACCAAAGTGCTGAACAGATATCACCTGTAAGCATTAAAACACAAATACAAGAAGACACATAAAAGATGTTATAAAGCAACTCAAACAGCTGCCAGATAATGACGCCAACAGTGCTTTAAATTTTGAAATGACACTTGAAGCCTATCCTTCAGGAGAATGGAGAAACACACATGGGTTTTGTATTCTGGCTCGACCACACACACACAGACACAGTGATTAGTTTAAAAGGGTCTGTCCTCCCCAGGCTCTCATTAGTGGTATTAACACAGATTGACAGGCATACAGTCTTCCTCAATCCCCCCTTTTGTCTTTCTCACACACACATACACAAACACAGGAAAGCATAGAAAACCCCCAATGTCCTCTAACCTTTACTCGCAACAATTTCCCAAGATGGTGCTGCTACCCTTCTTTCCTCAAAACTCCCAACAAGGACAGGGCAATTGCACAGAAAATAACATCTACAACTAAGACAAGGAATATTGAGGAAAAGGAGGAGTTTCCTGGACAAAAACACACCCATATCCATTCACCTATTCTGATTTGTTTTGGATTTCAGAGGAAACACAAGGTAGGCAAAGAACCACAAATAATTTTTTAACTAAAACTCAACTGATTACATCTGCTAATATAATGGAAAAACACATCAGTTCCAGCTGTTAATTTCTCAATCTTCTAGTCTCCCACAGTTTGTGTTGATATGCTACCCTGTACCAGCAGCATCTCAGCTCACACCTTTGGCCACATCACTCATCAGTCATAAACTTTTACTTTTCCACCTTATTGTTACACATATCAATGCTGGATTGTATACAATGTTCCCCAACCCTCTTCTCACAGTGTTGGTTTAATATACTCACATCCTTTCACAAGATAAGACACCAGAACAATAACATATGAAATGCAGCCTTGTGCGCGCTGACGCGCTGGATTTCACTTGCCCCAGAACCCTTATTTGAAAGGCAAGAAACTGTGTTGTGGGTAAGATATATACTGGTACATTTTATAAGATGGCTGTCAGTTACACCTTTTCATTCACATAACAAGCCTCTTAGCTCATACAGTGAGGAAACAAATACACAGTCATGTTCATATCAGTATATCCACAGCAACTTCCAAAACACTATTTTTTTCCACCTACACACGCCTTTCCTGGAATTTCAAAACAATGGCTGGTGAGCCCTGTCACACGTCCCCATCTCCTCTTTCAGTCTGACTCACCTGCTTTACACTACACACAGTGCTATTCTAAAGGGAGGCTCCCAGTGAACATTTATAAACCTAACTTGAACAATCTGACATACGCACATAAATTCACCGACCATTTTATAAGTTAATGGATTTGGCTTTAGACTTGCTTCTAATTCTGGCCTAGACTGAGCGAAGGGTCCAAAACATTCCTTGGATATTTTGGTCCAAATTGACATGATAACATCATGCATTTGCTGCAGATTTGTCGACTGTACATTGACAATGTTAATATCCTGTTCACTACGTCCCAAACATGCTTAAAAACTGTCAGGATTAGTAACTATGAAGGACAATGGAGTGCAGTCAACTCATTCTTATGTTCATATACCTAGTTTTGGATGATTTGAGCTTTGTGCTACATTACATTCTCCTGCTGGGAGTAGCTATCAGAAGATGGGTACATTGTGGTTCTAATGGAATGGACATGGTCAGCTGCAATACTCAGGTAAGCAGTAGTGTTTAAGTGGGGTAAGGTGTCCAAACTATGCCAAGAAGATTTCCCACACAGAATTACACCACCAGCAGCCAGAACCGCTGGTACAAGAAAGTGTGGGTCCAAGCTCTCCCTCTGACCTGTGACATCAACAAGTCATTTTCTTCCACACAACTGCAACTAACTGGATATTATCTCTATTTCAAGTCATTTGTTATAATTCCAATGAGATGGTTGTGTATGAAAGTCATAGTAGACCAGCAGTTTCTGACATACTCAGACCCTTCAGTTGGGCACCAACCACCTTTAAAAGTAATTTATTTTCCCTTTCTACCCCATTTTGATTCTTTGTTTGAAATCCAACAAACCATCTTTACCACGTCTAGATGTCCATCGAGCTGTTGCCACATTATTGGCTAATTTGCTATTTGTATTAACAAGCAATTGAACAGGTGTGCCTAAAAGGCCCAGCGAGTGTTTATGCACAATTAGAGCAATTTTCTAAGAAAACAATCAACGGTTTGTCTATATGTGTCATCATAGAAACCCTCCATGAACTTGTTAAAATGAAAAGCATGTTGGAGTTCTTCAGTACAACAAAAATGTATGCAATGTTATTCTACTGTAGCAAAGTTTAGTCATACTTTTTCTTTCAATATGCCACGTTTATTGGGGAATTTACAAAAAGTAACATCATAAAGAACACCAGGTCACACTTTATTTGAACTATTGCCAACAGGCAGATGCTACAGATCAATTAAAGCAAGGACAAGCAGATTCAAAAACAGTAAAAGCTAAACTCAGTACAGCCAGAATGAAAAGGAGATGCAATCATGGGAATGCACTCAGTACGAATGTGTGTACGTGTTTTTATTTAATTTTTTCTTTTTGTCTATTTTACATAAATAATTTATTGCTTTATGCACAGACAAGAAAGCTGAATGTTGTACTTGTGACAATGACAATTAAAGATATTATATTTTATTCTATTTAAAAAGGGTTTCATGTAGATACATGCATTAAAAATGGAGTAAGTTAGAAGGAAGGGTTGACTAAAATATCCATGTAAATTCTGAACCTTTACTTCTTTTACAATAATTACATGGCCATCTTGGGCTGAATGTTCTATGGTCTATACACTGACTGCAAGTGTTTCAAAGAGCCCACAGCATCCTATCGAGATGTGGTTTGAGAATGTGTAATAATGTAGCGTAGAAGGCTACTTAATCTGCAATATGGCCAACGAGAGGGAAAGGATAATGAGGGATCTGAGGTCATTGGACTGCTCCCACCCTCTGTTGCAGGGATGTTGCAGTTTAAGATTATTTCCTATTTTATTACTGCACCTATTTTATATGTCTATCTTATATTATCTATCTATTTAATAAAATTTTCCCAATGTTGAAGATCCCTTTTTATTGCATGGTATCAGCTATACAGCAAAATGACAAAACACTGATTTGAATTGAAATGATTAATTAGTTTTCAGCAGAATTACCCAGAAAACAGGGCCCACCTCCCTGTTGTGTCAGCCATCAAAAACGTTCAGGAAGCTGTGGTGAGTGAATCTTTATCAGTGCAGACAAATTGATTGAATGATGTAGAATAAGATTGTGCACCATTGCAAACTAACTGTATTTTGCATTTCCTTATTAATGTTGTAGTGGCAGGCATGTTAGGCATATGTGAAATTTTACATTCCTCATGCTGTGTAATTTTAAAAAAATGTCCAGAAATATGTCTGACATAAAATTTGTACTATGATAATATACAGCAATTTCTACCTTAATTTAGTGTCAACTAGATTTTCGTGGCTTTCATACTACGGTTTATCCAGCCATACATAAGGATGCAGATAGATTCAAAATGTCTCGGTAGTATTAAACAAGAAGCTATACACTTCATTGTCTTTTAAATCCTGCAACTACTTGGGGGAAAAAAAGCTAAGCACTTCTACATTTCAGAAAAAGCTTTCATGTTTTTTTTTTCAACCTATTTCTGTGTCACTCTTTACAGTCACTGCATTTTTGTGAAAAAGTGATTTTACAACTTATCTGCATCTGGAAAAGGCTTTCAAACGCACATTTTAACAAAATCACTTTAAAGAATTCAGTGCCTCTTAACAGTAACTGTGATTGCCTGAGAGCAATAAGCCTGGGTTAAAAGTGTTTAAATATCCTTTTCATAGCAGGCACTCAAAAGTGAAAGCATAATGGCCTCCCCAAAGGGAGGGGAAAAAATTCTGCATGCCAAGCATAGGGGCCTATTTAGATGTCAAGAGGTGTGTGTGATGTTAATGTGGCAGATGATAGAAGAGGGCCCAGGCAAGCCCCTTTACTTTGAGGATTCTCTTCAACACAAAAAGCTGCCCAATGCTCCCCCCAAAAACCAAGAAAAAACATGGGATCAAAGAGGTTTTAGTTATGTGAGCACATTTCATGTACCTGCTTGTGTCTTTATGTTATACGTTTTTCATGACTTTACATTTAGCAAGCAACCAGATGTATGTTCTAAAATAACTAAATTGCATTAAATGTACAAACATCAAGCACACTGCCGTCCAAAAGCATTCTTACCGCCTTTAACCTTTTCACATTTTGTCATGGGGCTGGAGGTGGGATAAATTGTTGACAATACAACTATTAGTCCTGCATGTCACAAATCATGAACAAAGCACAGTGAAACATGGTGGCGGCAACATCACACTGTGGGAAGCTGGTCATGGGAAGATGGGTGGAGCACAAAACAACCTGTATCACACTCAATCAAACAGAACAACCCAGAACATACCATCAGAACTGCAAAAGGTGCTGCAAAAGGTCGGTCAGTCAGTCAGTCTATGGACAGGAGGCGGGGTACACCCTGGACAGGTCGCCAGTCCATTGCACGCTGCAAAAGGTGCCCTAGTCAAAGTTCAGACCTAAATCAAGGTAAGAATCTGTGGCAAAAACTTTAAATTGCTTTCAAGTATCTTTGCTTAATAAACAGTACACTTAGGTGAAGCCATAGTGTGAATTCACCCCTGGCAACAATGAACTTGCCAGGTAAGTGTACTTAAGCTCTTCTGTTGGCACTTAACACTTTGAAAAAACTTACTGTCGGTACAAAACAAACTTATGAGATTATTTAGACTCACATAATGCACCACACCACATTGTAATGGCAAAAGCATTTAGAAATAATTAATGTGTAACTAGGCAGTCACTCAAGACACCCTCGCTTCCTTTTCAGGTGACATGGGAGCCGCATCAAAGACAGAGATGACAGGGGGAATCCCACTACAGCACCACGAGTCTTTTGAAACAGACACCCACACACACACGCACACACAACACGCACACACACCGTGATAGGGAGAGAAAGAGCTTGGCCTTCCTCGTCTCTATTGTGAGTAAATTGTTCCATGTTGAGAGCTACTGTATTTGATTCTGAACTTGAAACCAAATCCTAAGGCACCTAAATTCACCTGCCACCTGTAGCACATTTTCAATTCACCTGTTTGAGGACTTCTTCAATGCAGCCATCATTGCTCATGTAGCATACAAAAGGACATAGATATATGTACACATGCTCACAAAAAGCTGTTCTGTACATTTGTCTATGATGACTCCGTGAATGACGCTTTTGTCAGGCTGTCAACATTGACCTGAGATCTTTGTCAAAAACGTATTATGTTAGCCTCTACATCAATGGCTCCTAGCTTTCAGACCAAAGGAGAAGAAAAACAGGTGCATCTATGGTACAATCCTCTGCGCTCATCTCCTACGCAATAACAAAACAAAGCTGGAGCAAAGAAAATGAGCTGGTTGGCAATGAGGCTTGGTGCCAACGCCACAGTAGCTGCACTAATACTAGTAGTAGGTCCACGCTTAGAGTCATTAACATTCCTCTATAACAAGGACAAGTGTACATCTGTATATCCCAAGCACTTAGGAGTGCACATGCACACACATTTTGTACGTACGGAAACTTAATATGTCCCCTTTTTTACAGGCCAGAATGTGCAATTTGGAGGACATGTGATCTGCATTCCACTCCATTTCTTTGGCAGAGTTTGCATGTTTGAGTGTGTCTTCCATCCTTTGCCAGGGAAACATGGTTATATTTATATGAAATTTTTTTTTCAAAAAGGTGTGATGAAATGCGAAGAAAAGAAATGCTATTAAAAGTTACTTTTATTCCCCAGAAATTGTAGGGCAAGTGTGAACAAGTTTAAATAGCTGGCATCAAGAGTAGAGTGTTTTTTCCAAAACATTTCAGACTATTGGCAACATAGGAAATTATGAAGCCTTAACAAACCACAACAACCTTTTCAGGAAATGTCTTCTTAGTTGAAAGAAATTCATGAAAAGATAATTCAGCAGGCACTTTGGTTTGTTGTATAAATGAGTTAAGGATTCCTGACATGTTGAATTCAATCAAATTGCTGCATTTTCTATTTGCTAATGAAGTCTTGCACATTTGGCTCACATAGGACTGCAAAAAAAATTATTATTGAAATTTCCTAGCATAAATATGTATGAGAAAATAAGCTGGCCAAAGAAACATATCTTAATATTATGCAACCCAAAAATCTGTTCATATTCACAGCTTGTTTCTTCATTTGTAAAGTTGAATTCCTCCTATGATCTCAGATTAAACCAAAATAGACGCTGTGAAGAAAAGAAATCATCATTCTACTAATTTGTACAAATACTATATTTTTCCTTTAATTTAAATTGGACTTGTTTAGTTTTATGGTATAATAACTCAATTTTAAAACTTTGTAGGACCAGTTAAGAACATAGCCTCTAGATGCCCTTGGAACCAGCACCAGATAGCAGCAAGTTTATTTGGGACTTTCTCCAGAGGTTTAAGGTTTGTTTTTGGCTGTATGCTCTAGGATGCATTTTAAGGATGACCTTCAATTATGGATGGAAGGGCAATAGACATTTTGTTCTTGAGAAAAAGCTTCAGGACCAACAGTAAAGCAGGCAGCCAGATTACCAAACTAATGGATACACCTGCAGGAGAATGCATCTGTTTAGCCAGAGACATTTTACAGCTGACCTACACCACTGTTTATTTCAGCTAATGTAAACGCTCTGGATAAAAACACTGATTATTACAGCTGGCATGTAAACAGCATGTACACTTGCAACAAGATGTCAAACTGCACATACTGCCAGACTGGCAGATAATACCCCTCCATGTAGACAACAAAGCAATGTGTCTGCTGTTAAACCTAAATCGTAAAGGTGTGTTGAATGTCTGAGTTTAAACAGGGCAGCAGCTGTATTCCACTGAGAACAGCACCACCCATTGGCCAGTGCAACAAATGGTAAACCATAGAGTTTAAACACAGACACTTAGACCAAGGAGTCACAGGGCTTTCAAGTTTTGTTAACTTCATATATTTTTTTCCGTATATTTGAAATGGCTTAGTGGGAAAAGAAGTCACTGG
The DNA here is from genome assembly GCA_036173005.1 of Crenichthys baileyi. Classification (NCBI taxonomy): domain Eukaryota; kingdom Metazoa; phylum Chordata; class Actinopteri; order Cyprinodontiformes; family Goodeidae; genus Crenichthys; species Crenichthys baileyi. The sequence goes on from JAHHUM010001458.1 coordinate 313,407, forward strand.
CCAATTGAAACACTGGTAGTTCAATTCCAGCTTCCTCCTGCCACAACTCCTTGGACACTGAAACACAAGTTGCCTCCCAATCTTTATTTCGGAGTGTGAATGTGTAAGAGTTAATGAGTGCAGATGGGTGAATTTGACTTGCAGCATAACAGCACTTTTTGTGATCTAACAGACTAGAAAAGTTATATATAAATTCAGCCTATTTTACCATATATTCTTTATGTAAACAGTTCAGACCAGTGTTCCCCTCTTACAGATTTCCTCAGTTTTTGCTTTTTTGTCACATGTATATGTTTCAGATAATCAAATAAATTATAATTTATATTAGATAAAGATATCCAGAGTAATTACAAAAAGCAGTTGTTCCACCCAAACTTAGCAGCAAAAAATGACATTATAAGTTTGCGATAACTGGCAATAAGTCTTTTAAATCACCACCTAGGAATTTTGGCCTACTCTCCTTTGCAGAAATGTTTTAATGCAGCCACCATGGAAAGTTTTCTAGTATGAATAGTGTGTTTAAGGTGATACTACAGTATCTGAATTGGATTTCAGTCCAGACTTTGGCTAGGCCACTTCAAACATTCTTTTTTCAGTCATTAAGAGGGGGGCTTGCTACTGTGCTTTGGATCACTGTCCTGCTGCATAACCAAAGTGTGATTGGGCTTAAGATCCTCTTTTGATGATTGGACAATCCAGACAGGATTTTCTGGTAAAAAGATGATGATCATGATTTTATTAATTACAGCAGGTCTTAGGAAGCAAAGCAGCCCCAAACCCTTACGCTACCACCACTATGCTTGTCTGTCAGTATTATGATCTGTTTCTGAAATGCTTTGTTAATTTTAGGTCAGTTTTAACATGACACAGACCTTCCAAAAAGTCCCACTTTTGTCTCATCAGTCGACAAAATATTTTCTCAAAACTCTTGGGGATCCCTACATGTTTTTTTTTGGCAAATGCAAGATGAGCCTTTTGGCCTTTGTTATGGCCTTGGAGCACAGAGACCATTTGCCCATTCTCTTTCTTATTGTTGAATCATGAACACTGACCCTAACTGAGGCAATCAAGGTTTACGGTGCTTTAGATGTTGTTCTCAGTGTTGTTCTCGGTTGCTTTGTGACCTCCTGGTTGAATTGTCGATGTGCTACTGGGATAATTTTGGTTGACCAGCTTCTCCTGGGAAGGTTCACCACTGTTTCATGTATTCTCCAGTTGTGAATTATGCCTCTTAGTTTGGTTCATTAAGGTCTTAGAAATAGCTTTGCAACTCTTTCCAGTCTGATAGATGTCAATTACTCTATTTGTTTACCGTTTTTGAAATTGTTTAGATGATGTGTTGCTTTTGAGATCTTTTCAGCCGTCAGAGAAGTTTTATAGAAATAATTTATTACATCTGCAGGTCAGGTAATAATCAGGACTGGGATTTGCTTATGAAATTGAGCTCAGCTTTCTAAAAGATTTTATTTATTCACAGTTAATTCAGGACCTAACAATGGGGGAATTAATTTTTTTCCAGAGGGCCAGGTCAGTTTGGTTTATTTTTTCCCTTAACGAATGAAATCATCATTTTAAAACAGGTTTTTGTATTTCCCCCGGTTATCCGTTTCCAAAATTAAAATTTGTTTGATGATCAATCTAAAATATTTAAGTGCGACAAAAAAAAGCAAAACCAGAAGAAACTATACTTCAAACTAAACTTCAAGTTTTAAAGGGGATGTATTATGCAAAATTCACTTTTTGATAGTTTTTCTATTTCCAGTTGGGTATGTAATGCTTCTACACACAGTGCAAACGCAAAAAAGCCATATTTTGGCTATAGATTAATGTTTTATTTTTTATAGAAAACGCACAGTTTCAAAAGCTGTGTTATTGTGGCGTCACAATTACACTGGCACCTAGCCACGTTACCTGAGTCCCACACCTAAAAATGAAAAATGAAATTAACATGTTTTGTATAGCCCATAAACCAAGCCCACATTTTCAAAGGAAGTATAATAGGTCACCTTTAACATCCTGGCTGATGTCTTGAGATGTTGCTTCAATATTTCCACATAATGTTCTTTCCTGGAGATGCCGTCTATTTGGTGAAGGGCACACAACACGCTAATACCCACATACATTATAACTGGGATGGTGTTCCAAGGTTCACAAGCTTTCCTCCTTTTTCCTACCCAAATAAACATGGAACTTTTAGGTATTTAAAAATTTTGCCTAAGAATGAACCAGACTTGGAGTAATCTTAGTGAATGTGAACTTCTGAATTTGAAGAAATCCCCCCAAAAATATCTATTTATGCTGGCACTTAGCAAATAGAAATGTTGTACTGTACCTAAAAATATCTATTCTGATTCTATGTATGTCAGACAGTGGGCAGAATCTAAAGGCATGCCACACTTTTCAAACGTTTATCGACAAAAAGATTTTGAAAACTTTCATGTACTGTAAGAGAGAAGATTAACTAAATCAGATGACACAATTGAAACTTGAGATTTATGTTCTAAATAAAGACTCTAATAATGAGCAAATCTGCAACAAGACGCAGTTTTGTCACCAGAACCTCAGGTTGTATGCTGAAACCCAGCCACAAAAATCATTAGCTTTACCACCCATTATAGTGTGTAGAGGCCAAACTACTGCACAACCTACAAGCGGAGAGTGATAATGAGAATGGGTCTCACCTACTGATGGTGCCCTTCTGAAGTGGGGGGGGCACTCCAGCGTGCCCCGCTGAGTTCGACCAAACATGGCGGAGTAAACAGAAATCTGCATACCCTGCTTGCAGTTGAGCCTCATCTGCTCCTCCTCACAGACAACCTTACTCTTATACTCATCTGTGAACAGGGAGAAGAAATTATAACAGACAGGTTAATAACTAATTACTTCATAAAGCAAGTGAAATAAACTTTACTAATGGTTCGGCTGATCATTGAGGTCCTCTATTGTTAAAAAAAAACAAAACTGTTTCGCAAGTCATGTTTTATAGGGATAAGTACATCTTCTTGTAATGGGTAACAGAGTTTTATTTCTTGAGAACAATGAGACACAGAGGAAAATTAATGAGCGAACATGCAGAGTCATGCAAAGACATTCCTCAAACACATCCAGCCAAAGTGACCTGTGACAGCAAGGAGCAGGTCCACTGGCCTGAAAATGAAAACAGAACAGCAGCCGCTTCTCTGTCCATGTGGGGAGTGGAACAGGAATGTCGACTAAAGAGAGCAGACAAAAACGGACAGGATATTTCCTGGTGATGGATTCCCTCTTTCTTTCTCTCTCTCTCTGTTCTTCTTCACTTGCAGTACTCTCCATCCGACTTTCCTTTCAGAGGCAGTGACACCTGCCTGTCACACCATACCAACGCCCCATGTGGCCTTTCTTTCTTCCACAGAGAAGCTATTGGTTAGGTGACACCGAACAAAAAGCTGTTGATTGGCCCCGGCGTCCGGTGGAGAAAGAAGAAGTGGGGGGACCAGGAGGATCAGTAGATTATTGCTCACTTGTGGTCACTCTAGCGAGAAGTTTTACACAGCTCAGTGCAGCTTGGCTCAGCACAGCCCCTTAGATTTGAATGGATGCTAAAATCTGGGTGGGATTACTGCACTGTTGAGGCTCACCTCTGAAGTGATCCTCTTAACTTTCTGGCTCAGAGGAAGGAAGGCAAAAGATAAAGGAAGAGAAATGAAACAACCTTTGCTTTAATGGTAAAAAAAATACATCTTAACATATACGGGAAGATGATATTATGGGGAAGTTAACCTATGAAGAGAAGACTGCTGTCCTTTATTCACAACCCAGCTTCTAATTTGTCACTATTCAACCATTATGTTCAGTGTATCTTATTGAGATTTTAGGAAATGCTTCCCACCCCACTCTGTAGGGTGTTATCTACCACTACATATTAGTTATTTTTAAATAAGCTATTAACTTCAGTTATTTCTCCTAATTCATGTAGTTCCTAAATTAAAACCACATGGGTCTTAAAGAGTTTGACATTTCTATCACTGCAACTTTGCCAGATTTGTAGAGTGCACTAAAATAGCTCAGCTGTGGATCTACAGCCACAGCTTCTCCACAGTTCCCATGCGTCTTTGAGCTACTTCTCTGATCAATACTCTCCTTGCCCAACCTGTCAGTTTGTGTGTGCAGTCCTCTCTTTGTATTTTTGCAGTTTTGTCATACTCTTCCCATTTTCAGATCCTGCACACAACCCTTAAAGTACTTAAACTGAGATTAAATTACACACATGTGGACTATATTAACTAATTAGGCGACTTGTGAAGGAATATGGCTGCACTTGATTTTATTTAAGAGTAGTAGTGTAAAGTGGGCCGAATACAAAGTCATAGATTTTTATCAGTAAAAAGATTTGAAAACAATGTATAACATTCCTTCCACTTTAAAGTTATGCACCACATTGTGTTCATCTATTACATAAAATCCCAATAAACCAAAGTGTGAAAAAGTTCAAAGGGTATGAAGACGTTTTTAAAAGCCCTGTATGTACGGGTGACTGAAAAAAATAACTAAGGTCAGAGGAGGTGATGATAGACTTACTTGGTCTGCATTTGTACCAGACAATGAGGTATTTACTGCTACCAGGACACTGGTCTGTCCCAAACACACGGCTGTTGACAAGGACTTGACAGCTCCTTCTGTCTTGGCACTCGTCCAGCATTTTCTGTAGAAGGAAAGAGTGACACAGAGCATGAGAAGACCAGAGACAGCTTTAGAGGGAGAACAATAAACAACATGATGGAGAAATCTGGAGCCTGCAAAACTAAACCCACTTCAAACAGGCTAGGTATATCCATGGGAAGCCAAGGTTAGTAAAAACTTTGGGAAACTTCACATTGTTTTTAATGTCTGGTTTCATCATCTTTTTGGTGACCCTCACAATCCCAGTCAATGGTGTAGTTTTCTAAAAGTGAACCACGTAGATTTTTTTTGTGATAAACTTTGGTGCCCATCCAGCCTTGTTGACAGTTCTACATTAGTTGCTTTAAACTTAATAAATTACTGGTCTGACTGTAGATTTGAGAAAGTTTAGGTGAGTAGCTATTTTGTTGTAGATATTTCTGAGTTACAATCAATCCACATTTTATTTTTTTAGGGACATGTTCACTTGTCTTTCCCATTTTGAAGAGTTGCTAAGACAAATTGGCCTCTGTGTCACTTTGTATTTATCCTTTAGGAAACTGGGAAGTCATAAATTACTAACAAAGTTCCTCATTACTCTGATCAACTTCAAAAGTAAAGTATAAATAAAAAGGTACTTTGGTTACATTTACTTATTTATATTTACTTATTTAAAATTTTTTTAGCACTGGTAAATGTATTATCATAAAACAATAATTCTTGGGATTTTAAAAACTAAAATAAAAATAAAACCTGAATTAATTCCTAGGCTTTTTACACATCTCTACCAGTGGCAGAAATGCACAGCAACCTTATGATGCTGCCCAAAAAAAATGTATCCAGGAAACAAAATGCATCAAATACCAAGACAAAACAAAGCCTTTCTGCACAGATTACAACAGCATGGCTATGTAGTAAAATATAAGGGTCCTAAACTGCAATATTAGCAATTAAACATACAGTATATTGGTGCATTTAAAAATAAAAAAGTTTAACATGCTCCTAACTCAGCTTCCTTTGAATTTTTCACTAGTATAAAATCAAAATGACTATATATTAAAAAAAGAAAAAGGTTATAAATATCGAAATTAAGATTACGTTACACAAGAAAATAATTGTTCAGCAACCAAAGGTTATACATTTTTCAACTATGTAGATTTAAATTGGAAAATGTTATGAATGTATTTTCTATTAGATTAACAAGACATTTCAATGAAACAACAGATAAAGGAAAATATTGACTCTTACAGGGTTATCCATAAAAGATGGAGATTCTCACAATAATGCCAACTATGCTGGTGTCATGAACAGGTGGTGTGGTGGGTTTCCTCAGTTATGTTCATGTGGGTGGCACATCAGCCAGTCAATGTTTCACTTCCATACAAAGCAGCCTCTGTGTCTGTGTATTCATGCCTAACTCTATAGTAGAAATGGGGGGAGATTGACTCAAAAAGGCAGGACAAACCCAAAATGAAGCTAACAACTGAATGAATGCTGAACACAATCTGTGTCTGTGTTGGAAAGTGAGGCTGTTAGTCCCACCGCATCCTAATTTGGGAAAGGATGCTAAAGCGAAAACTCCGTGAAATCGCATTGTGTCACGGGAATACTGAAGCCCCTTTCCCATTTAAAGTGGGTAATTTGCCAGAAAACATCCCAACAAAGCATTACATAATCAGTGGTCCAAAAAAAATTAACCCATAGCCAAGTTGCCTGCCTTATGGGACACATTCTGCCACAGGAATCTGAAGAATGCTAAGGTGAAAAAAGTCAGTTAAAAGGGGAGAGGGGATGAATACCTGCAGTGAGACGAATACTTGTTTTGGAGGCTAAAACAGCAGGCAGCTGCGTTGTGCATGCCATAATTATGACCCAAATTGTTAGGGGCGTAAATTGACACAGGTTCTGAGCCTCATATGATAAGTTGTTGACGTCAATATTTATCTAAACAACAGTATGGACTGACCAGCAGGGTTCAAGATTAAGCCAGGGTAAAGATGAAGTGATGTTTCATCTCCATGAAGGGGCTCCGAAGTCTGACCCACTGATTCCACTTCCCATGTCTTTTTATAACTAATTACTATAATTTTGTTTGACACCATCCACTGTACAAACCATGTAAGCATTGTTTGATTGAGGCCTTCTCTTTGGGATATCTCTTTGGGAGAGTAGCAATGGGTTGAACAGAACCTTGAAGCCTCCAATAAAGTCCCAACACATAGAGGTAATTTTGATGTCTTTCTCACACAAATAAAAGCAGAGTTTTTTAAACTCAACAGTAAAAAGCAGTTTGTTTATGTTTAAAACCCAGACTAACAGGATTAGCATTGCCAGAGGCGGGATTAGCTGCATTAAAATGTTAACAAGGAAGTTACAAGGACTTTCTACTGTTTATTTACCTGTAGTGCTGTGGACACAGAACAATATTGATCATCCTCCTGGGAACTATAGGAGCTCAGGAGAGCCTGGTAGGTCTGAGGGCACTGCTGAGGACCTGAGGGACCTTTTCTACCATAGAAAGCTGATTGGACAGTTATGGTGGTACGGGGTGGACAACGAACAGACAGGAAGTCTCCGTCACAGGCCTGTTCTGTGTAGTTCCTCAACACTTTGGACAGGTAGCCTTTGAAACAGAAAGAAACCAGCACAGTCACATTTTGCACAAAACATGCAGACTTTTTGTTGGATCTCCCCAACTTTAATTTTAAATAACTGCCGCTAACCAAGTAGGAAAAGGTTATATGGAAGAGACACCACTTGCAGCTCCCTGAAAATGGATGTATACCATTTAACGTTTTCATATTTTATCACCTTGATGTGGGAGAAATTTTTTTTGTAGGGACCAAAATTGAATTTCTTTGGCCTGCAAGCAAAATAGGATGTGTGGTGGAAATGTAGCACATCATATCACCATGAACATACCATTCCCACAATAAAACATGATGGCAGCAGTATCATGCTGTGAGGATGCTTTTCTTTTGCACAGGGGAAGTTGGGAAAAATGTTGGGAAAATGGACGAACATACAGGGATAAAAAGCCTGTTGGAAGCTGCAAAGAGATGATACTTATGTTAACACCTACATCTGATTGTTAATGTGTGAGAGGACTTGACAGGTGATGTTCACAGACCATTCTCCATCCAATTTGATTGAACTTCAGCTAAAAAATGTACATTCTCCAGAAGTAAAAAGTAGAAAACACTTAGAGACACACCCCAAGGTACTTGTATCTGTAACTGCAACAAATGAATGTTTTACAAAGTATTGAGTCATGGGGACTGAAAACATAGGAACACCACTCCTGTATCTATTATCAACTACTATTTGTGTTGGCCTACCACATAAAATCCCAATAAATTACATTGAAGTTTAATGTACAAATGTGAATACTGCAAATTAAACGTGTGTACTAATTTAAATTATCATTACTCATCAAATGAAACTTTCTTTACTGAGCTAAAGCTCCCTTTTGTTGTAAGTGCAGAGACATTTAGCAGAAGGTCAATACACACAGACATAAATTCACAACATGAACACAGTGTGATTCCATTATACCTATTTGCTCAGCAATAGAAAAGAGGAAAGAACACAAACAGTGTTCCCAAACACACAAAATGAGCACTTGAAAACAGACAGACACACACACATTTACACACACACACACACTGGCCCCTTATCACCATGGCCACAGATAAAAGGAGGAAGGGAAACAGGACAGACATTTGAGGGCTTTGAAAGGTCAGCCACTCTCTAAATAGAGATGCTTTTAAATGGTAATTACACAAACAGATTTCCACATTGTGAAAATGGAAAAGAAATGAACATGTATTTCATTTTATTTAGAAATTATCTGAATAACCTCCGGTTATGTTACTAAGGGCTGAAACCCAAATGAACAACAATACTTGCCTTTGTTACATATGCTATTTCTAATACTTGTATAATATATATTAAATGCAACTATTTGATGCAAATTAACATGAAAATAACTCCTTGATACACAGCTTAAAAGCTGTCTGAGCATGACATTTTATTAAGACATCATTTCTCAAATTATGATTGTTTTAATTATCTGGGCTTTGCTAGTTTCCCCTGCTACAATCTCCATGTCCCACGAGCCCCCTGTCTACTTTGCTTGCTGCATTCCACAGTTAGTGAGGGGAACTTGGCATTCCCCCTGGCAGCAGGACCACACACACACACACACACACACACACAGGCGTACACACACATAAAGAGACAAAACGTCAACACAAACAATGTGGTCAGGACAAGCCTGTTTGGCTCCTGAAAATGGGACCTCTGGTGATGGTGTAACAGTATCGCATTATCTGAAGCTGGTTCCTGGCAGAACCCCTGTCGTGGTATGACAGACCATTTGTGTAACCAAGGAAACAGACAGGGTTAGGATGGCAGTAAAACAGACTTGGCTTAAGATAGCTTAGAGAAATTGCCATTTGGAGGTTTCTTCAAAGAGACGTCCTTGTGCAACAGTTTCTTCACTATAAACACTGCGATATGCCTTACTCCACCCTACAAAGGGGGCAGGGAGGAAAAATACAAACAGATTATCTCACTCGAACCCTCAGGTGCTTTCTGAAGAATCCAAGTCGTCTCTGTCTCCCTCCTACTTATTCAGGAACATCCCTGTTGTTCCCCTTCCTTCTACCTGTTGAATGAGGTCTCCTTAAAGGCCAAATCAGGTGGCTGTGTGGACAGCTCAGTCAATGACAGGTGTCCCTCAAGGCAGACAGCTTAACAATGGAGGAACACCCAGGCATCTTTCCTCCTCCCTTTTCCTCCCCTTTTTCTTTTCATGTGGCTCCAAACTACTTCTTTAACTAGATCTCTGCCCTTTATCCCTGACAAAAGCCACCGCTTTATTTTGTCTACTGGTTTGTGTGTTCTGCCACTAAAAGACAGGATGCTACGGTAGAGATGCTGCTCTTGTACAAACAGGTCACTTTTGTGCCGGACTTTTATTGAAATTAACATGTTTAATTTCAATACAGGCACCACTTGGATCTATTATAAACAGAGACACATGAAGCTTCACCTGCCTTTTGTATTTAAGGCCCAACCGAGACATAATCTTTTCATTTGTCAGTCGGTTGTTCAGCTTGCAGACCGTATAACTAGACTATTGCTTCTCATTTGTGGTCATGTGAGTACTCTTAAGTCTGACCCGGTGAGGGAGGAGGTCAGGTATGATGGCGATTAGTGACTATTATTGTGTTGTGTCAACAAGACAAAGAAGGAAACGGCTGTCAAGCGTCCCTTCTAAAAATACAACTTTCAGCTTTCCCTTAATTTCAAACCTCTTCTGCAATGTTACCTGTCTTGCCTTTCATGTCAGCCGGGCCCGACAAATTCACTTCGAGGTCCAAGAAGTTCAGGTGATTTGTCTTTGGTCATAATGAGTATGACAAGTACTTAGAGAACATAAACATGTGGGTTAGACTACACTCTTGAACCTTTTCATTTTTTTCCACAGTACAGCCACAAACTTTTATGTATTTCAGTTTTTATGTGACAAACCAACACAAAGTACCACATACATCTGAAGTGGAAAGTGAATGATACATGTCTTCACAATATTTAACAAATAATAATCTAAAAAGTGAGGTATGCATTTGTATCCCTTTTTAAGCTGGAGTCAAACTGTGCAAAAATGAATTGTTCATGGGTGTAAATCATGTAAGTCATGAGCTTAAATCTGTGAACCAAACATCCTGATGTGTAATGGCACTAAGATTGAACTTTTCGACAAAAATACAACATGCTATGGGTGGGTGGGGTGGGGGGGGACACCATCCCCACTTTGAAACATGGTGGTGGAAACATCATTCTGTGGGATACTTCAGCAGGAAAAGAGAAGCTGGTCAAAGTTAATAGAAAAACATTGTCCTGCAGTTTTAGATGTTTTCCTCCTCCATCACTAATGCGTAACAGAAATAGATCTTGATAAAATGAGAAAATTGATGTTCACAAATATCCATCCGGTCTCACTGAGCCTGACGTATTTTGCAAAGAAGAATTAGCGAAATTTTGGTTTCGCAAAATTGGTAGACATACCCAACAACACTTAAACATGGCTTTAATTTTAGCAAAATGTGGTTGTATAAACTTTTAAATTAAGGTACGTTTTGACTTGGTAAACAAAATACATGTACATGCCATACTTTTTATTTTATTAGAAAAATTTTTTGAAAATCATGCATCTTTTTCCACGTCAGTTATGGTGCTGGTCGACCTCTTAAAGTTTCAATAAAATGCTTTAAAGTGTATGGTTGTAATGTGACAAAATGTAAAGAACTTCAAATACTTTCGCAACATACTAATTAACTTAAAACATATCAGAGCAAAGAAATCCTTGTGTTTTTGTGATGGTAACATATGGGGTAAGAACGCTGTCAAAAACAATGTGTATGTAAAGACGGAAATGTGTACATATTAGTCAATAGTTATGCGTAAGTAAAATCCAAAAGAGGTATTGTATATTTTCTGTATAAGAACACAAAATAAAATGTTACAGCTTCAAGAAATTAAAAACACAAAGTTCAAGTTTACAGTTGTGTTGTATTCTTTATGAATACAATATGCTATAACAGTTTGTGAATACGATTTCTTTTCTATGAGAATACGAATTTACATCAGCGACTTGGCGTCAAGTGATCTCAGGCTGGTTAGTGGAGCACAGAGTTAGTCGATTCGCATTGCGCATGTCACACTCCTCACCGCCAGTAAACATAGTGCCGGGATTGGATGACAGAAAAAGACATTTCTCTGACAGAGAAATAAAAAGTAAAGCATATACCACCTGATCAAGAAAGCAAATGGTTCATACAAGCGATATTTGTGTTTATAATCCCTAAAACAATATGCTAAGCTGCACAGGTACCGATAATGAGACAGTTTTTTTAACAATTTAGAATCTATCTACTTGCAGGATGTGGCAAAAGTCTGAAGGCCACAGCTGATAACTTTAAGGCTTGAAGTAATTACTATTCTCAGTTTAGAGGCGCTGCAAAAGCCTAAACATGCTCTAGCATCAAAATATTACATTCGCTTTCAGAACTCAAATTAATATTATTTCATTAAAGGACAAGCTAAAAAATGAAGGTAATTCACATAATTACTACAAATATAACATGATGTCAAATGATAGCGACAAGTAACTGTTTCTGTACAGATGCCAAGTACAGCTCACTGTAAGACCCTTCAGACTGGAGTCTAAAAAAATGCATTCCTAAAATACACGACATTCTTCTCCTTACAATAAATTAGTCTTGCCCTTACAGTCACGCCTTGGATTAGCCTACTTTCTAGTTAATCACACTATGGGACAAAAAAAGAGCCGGGGGGATTCTGCAAAAGTGGATACTTCATTTGGACCCCAGATATTTGGTGAAGCCCACTAGGATTTTGATAAGAATTAGAATGTGCATGTGAAATATGTAGCAGCTTGAAATTGTAGGCCATGCTTTCAACGATTTGATGGAACAAAGCAATGTTTTAAATTTGGGAAAATAAACTGTAATATGTTCTTGGAGCTGTTCTTAAAAATTGTAATTCAAAAGAAAATTACTGCAGTTTTACAACACTAATTGTTAGTCCTTTACAATCCATGCATTGGACATCAGCATATTATGATTGCTCAGCTTTTACAGCTAATGTAAAAGCTGATATGAAGAATAAACCACTTGTTTGATCTGATCCTGAATGGAATTTTGTTTTTAAGAGTACTGTGTATTCACAGTTTCTTATTTTTCAACACTACATTCAAGCACAGAGGTAATCCAAAGTGCACAATCTGGGTCACAGGTCAACAATTAATATTTAATTGTGCCATTACATATTTCATCTCTGTGTCAGTAGCACAGAAAACCCAAGCACCCAGAGTCAAGAGTTTTGTCCTTGGGGGAAGGAGGTGTTGAGATTCTGTGGACTGGAGGGGATGTGTTGAAATTCGTGGGGTGAAAGGTTCTTGGGTGAAAAGTAGGATCTTGTTTTCAACTCTCAGCCAAAAAGTTTATCTAAAGGTTATTCTTTGACATTTGCAGACAGAGATTTGAAAGCACATAGAAAGGTTTGGTCCAAATGAGTTTGTCTCTTGCTAGAAATATAATAGTAGAAAAAGTATATTTAATAAAAGTCTCAACCACTAGAATATATTACATGATACTGGAGACTGTAAGATGATAATTTTAGATGCAACCAACATCAAAATAATAGAAATACATTTCCATATAGGACATTGTTTCCCATGATTATTTTAACAAGTGTTCATTATCCTTATCCCAATGCTAAAGATGCATCAAACTGCAGCGCAAGAAAATAAGTTTTGTTTTATTTCAACAATAAGCGATTTTTATGAGGGCAAGATGCATGTGAAAAACTGTGATACTGTATAATGACAATGATAAACTAGGTTTGGGTGTTGTTCAGTTCAGGTTCAACAGGTTGGGCCAGGACTCTACTTTAAATTTTAAAACACAGGAAAAAGTTGCACATCTTTATAGTTATAAACCAATGGAAAATGTATACATGTCTTTGAGACTGTTTCTTTTGTCATTATACCCTTGTTGATTTGCTTATCGACAATGTTCTTAAACTTAGACCAGTAAAACTCATGAGTCGCAGGTCTGTCAGTGCCGTTTAATAGCCAGAGGCTGAATTTTTGGAAACTACTGATTTAGATTTAACAGTACTGATTTTTGTGTGCAGAGACCAACTTGACTTGGCTGCCTCAGTGTCTCAACTTTTGCAGCTCACAAAGGGATAACATAAAATCTTTTATGCATTAGACAATTTAAAATTGAGCTGCATGGTGGGCCAGTTGGGCCACTGCGATTCCCGGCCGGGGGTCATGGAGTTTGCATGTTCTCCCCGTGCATGCGTGGGTTCTCACCGGGTACTCCGGCTTCCTCCCACAGTTCAAAGACATGCCTGTTTGTTTGCCCTTAGGTGTATGAATGAGTGTGTGCATGGTTGTTTGTGTGTTGCCCTGCAATGGACTTGCGACCTGTCCAGGGTGTACCCCGCCTCTCGTCGTAGACTGCTGGAGATAGGCACTATCTTCCCCGCGACCCACTATGGTATAAGCGGTAGAAAATGACTGACTGCCTGACAATTTAAAATTGAACTTAAGAGGAATTTGGATGCACATAGGTCATGTATCTAAAATCAGCTTTATAGCTTTACGGTTACTCTAACAATCTTTTGTTTGATATTAGCAAAGGTGTCCAGACAGTCACTTTTAGAGTTTGCATACATAATTTTGTTGTTTGAAATCAAAAATGTAAGTAAAAAGCAAACAATTTTAATATACTTTTTGAGAGCAAACATATAGGTATGTCACATAATGTACCAGTATCTTCAGGATATGATCTGTTTAACTTGAATGGTGGACTTTCCAGCAGAAACCTCCTTCAAATGACTGCAGTGAGACCAGAGCCTGGGCAGCTGGAGTCATTAAAGCTGGAGACACAAACACAAACACCCCTGTTGCACGATCCTACGCTCCCCCTGTGCCAACACAGACAGCCAAGCACAGACTTGCATAAATAAAACAACAGAGTTAAGCAGAAGCAATCAAACATCAACCGACTCTGCCTAAATAACTTCTAAACCTGCCTCTGCCCCCAGATGTCCTGAAAACAGCAAATTTATTTTTTCATGATATATGACACTAAAAGAAGCAGTCTGCAAGGCCAGAAACGACCCATTTTTTTTTGTTCTTCACAAGTTCATATAATCAATGAAACCTTGAAGATTAGGTTATAATTCTAATTTTTCAATCGTTACAAAGGTTTACTGAATTATATGTGGCATCAAAATGGTAGAACCCCAACCTAGGGTTTAGACTGAGCTACCATGCAAAGTGGAAGACTTTAAGAAGGCTCTGGGTCAGTTTTCCCCTTAGCCAATTTTTATCTCTCTTGTTCACTAAACAGAAGCAGTCAAGGTGTGCATTATCTTTTCAACTTTTTTTACTTCCATTTAATACCTATGAAGAAGTCGTTTTGTATCCATGTTGTTCCATGGTGTATAAGTTTATCTTTTCGCTTTAGATATATAAAAAAAATTTTTTTTTCCTTTTTGCCCTTGTAGATAAATATTTAAATACATTTTTTGATACCTTATCATGAAAATGCTTAATTCTTATGTATAATTTACATTTAAAATTATTATATAAAAACTTTGTATTACACTTTATTTCGGTAAATCTTGGTTCCGATTCCGGTTTTTCCAGTTGACTCAAATATCACGCATTAATGGCCCTCCTCACACCACAATAACTCTGACTGACCTGCTGATATTTTTTATTTGAGTCATATTACCACACTTCCTTACAGAACATTGAAAGGCAGCGCCTTTCATGATTGTTAAGAAACCTCCCATGGTAGAAGGCACCGACTGGTATCCAAAAGGTCAGGTACGAAACACATTAAACTGCTAAGATACAAGATGGCAAAGGGGCAAAAAGACCACAAATTGCTTAAGAAGCTCTAGGGTTTGATAACAAATGGGGGTAGAATGAAGAGAGCAGTTGGGGCAGCAGCTGAAAATGACAGAGATGTTGTACTGACCTGTTGTGGTGAGGAGAGAAATGAACCAAAAGCCAAACTTGAAAATTTACTACATGTTAAATGATCCAATAGTAGGGGTATTTGAGTGTTGACCGAAAGAATGAGACCCAGTAAAAGCACGGAAATGAGTGTGGTATAAGCGTCAATGTTTTTCATAATAAACATTAGCCACTCCTAACAAACAATAAGGGAACTTCCACTTGTGGGTCTGTTGCTGAGACTCTCCCTGAGGGGTATATAGGTATAAAACATCTGCTAGCCTACAGATGTCATCACAGCTTGACAGGGGCTGTAAAGTCTCCCTTAGGGAATCCACATTCACTGGTCCCGTCCAAGCCCTCTCACGACCTCTTTTAGCACGTGTCTTTCCTGGTGACCTCTGAGGGCCAAAGGGTAACCAATACAGGGGACATATTACTCTGAGTTTGTGACCATTTCTGTGGGTTTCTTATCTTGGGTTGGGTGGTGGATACAAAGATGAAGGGTGAATAGCAAAGGGCAGAAAGGTTTCGGTAACACCCCTGCTGATGATGTCTGTGTCCATGTCCAGACACCCACAGACACAGTCTGATGAAGAGAAAGACACACAGAGAGAAGGGCCATAAGGGGGGCACATATGTCATTTTAATGGTCACTTTTATAGCCAGGGAGAGGTGGGTGGATGCCAGACTGCCCGTTATTAACTGGAGCATGAGCTTTTATTGCTGCAAAGTGAATGACAGATGGAGTCTTTCTCAATCATTCAAAATGAATCATATCTAAGAGCCAAAGCAGCATAAATCTGTACCAAAACTGCAAACCTGATAAGTCTAGACATTATCCAGAACTTGCTTTGCATTTGCAACTCTGTATAGTAGGTACTAACATGATTTTGCATTTTCTTTCACGAACAGACAACAAATGTACAAACTAAGTTTTCAGGTAACTTTTACTAGAAGGACAACAGTTTAATTGATTGCGACTTTATTGACTTAGGTCAAACCTTGGAAACTAATCACCCAGAATCTAAAGGAAAGTCCTTCTAGACAAATGTATAATCCTCACATCCATCCATCCATCCATCCATCCATTGTGTGGGGGCTGGTGTCTCTCTCCAAAATGAATTGGGTGAGAGCCAGGGTACACCCTGGACAGGTCGCCAATCCATCACAGAGCAACACAGAGACACACAGCACAAGCAACCATGCACACTTGCACTCATTCCTAAAGGCAATTTAAAGGGACTAATTAACTAAGCATGCATATTGTTGGACTGTTAGGTTGCAGTCTTAGTACCCAGACAGAGTGCATGCATGCACACATAGAACATGGAAACTCCATGCAGAGGGATCCCAGGCTGGATTCAACCTAGGACCTTCTTCCTCCAAGGCAACAGAGCTAACAACTTCATCATGTGCCCAGATTATCTTGATTAGAAACTATATTTAATAGAAGTGACCTCATCCTATACACAATAAAATGTACCTACCCAAGTGATATATTGCCCTCATACTACCCACCCCCTTCCATTACTACTGAGGCTTGAACCCTCCAACAGCAACGCGACTTGCCTCAAGCAAATTTCAAACATGCGGAGAAGATGAGTGAAGTATTTTCTTCAGAAAAAGTGAAGTGGGAGGTTATTGGAACGCTTAAGCCTTTCGAGAGGAATTAACAAGCTCATCTCAGGGGTTGTTCTTTGCCAACAAAAAATATGAAAACGGGGGGCAGCATGTCCAATGGGATTTCGGAGGGAGATCTCTTTCTATTAAAAACAAAACTGAGAAACATCTGCAGCAAACATGAGGCAAAATACAAAACAATTAATCTTTCTCCCATTGTACAGCTTTCAAGGGAGAGTTTCCTTTTAGTCAGTAACTGGGGTCTTCTCCTATATGTTATTTCATTTAGAGCTATAGATGAGGGGCAACGGCGGTGATGGTGGTAGGGGTTCGTCTCTGAGTGGGGGTTACCTATTTGAACCCCCGCTCTATCCATCTCCATCGTTGTGTCTTTGGGCAAAACACTTCACCCGCCTTGCCTGCTGATGGTGCACAGAGGGCTCGGTGGCGCCGACTGTATGGCAGCCTCACTTCTGTCAGTCTGCCCCAGGTGGATGACTGATTGTAGTGTAAAGCGCTTTGGGGTCCTCAGACTTGATAAAACGCTATACAAATTTAGGCCATTTAGATACATTTTGATTGCATAAATGCAAGGGAAAAAATACTCCTGGAGTATTTTTACTTGTCTGAAAGCTAATAAAAAGAACTATATCAATTTTACTAAAGTAAGCAGTTTTCACCTATATAATATTGTAGATTTTACTTAGTTGACAATTTGATAAAACATGTCCCTCTGATGTTTTTAATAACGTGTTTACAGTCTGTCATAAACTCAAAACGCATATTTCTTCCAAACCTGTAGCCAAAACAATTATTACCAACTGAAAGCCTCAGTTTTGTTTTTTTTTCGTAATTAGCAAATGTTCACATGCAGACAGGTTAAACAACTGGCTACAAACACTTATGATCATCTATCTCTTTCCCACAATCTAGCCAAGGAATGCTTAAACTTTCTCTTCACATACATGAAGCATCATAGTCCTGCAGAGGTGCATTTTATGGGGAATTACAGGACCCGACTTGAACCAATGATTTAACTCCCAAAGAATGAAGATGTTTTTATCTAACCTGCCAAAATGCCAATTGTGCTGAGATTTAAGGTTTTGGGAGGCAGCCCAATGAAAACATAATCTTTCAATGACCCAGGACACATTCATGCCCACGCTGCTGCTAAGAACATTGTAAATGTGACCTGTTTATTTGATATGCATTCTAAAGCTCGTCCTAAACCTAATTTGAGTAGACAAATTGGCTGGCTAAGTCCAAAACCATTGTTATTGCACTAATTTATTTTTATTAGTTAATATCCAAGAGTACTGCATTCAATTCAAGAGAAAACATAAATCATTGAGACCTAAACTAAGTATTTCACAGTCTTGGTAGGAGAGAAAGGCTTCAATAAATTGTGTAATAATCTATGCAGCATCTACTACAGCATTTATCAAATCATCAAGTCAATAGAAAGCGGCAGACTATGTAGCCTATTGTTAAGCCTTTATTTAAGAAACTACCCAAGTCAACATTTTCTTTTCATTTATGTTCGGGTTTGCAGCTCAGAAAAGTTGTATTCTGATATATAAATATACAGAAAACCATAACAGAACCATAAAAGAATGGCTTCACAGGACAAATGCAGAAGAAATGTTGAGCAGTAGCTTGGAGACCTAGCAAACCAGAACCCTACCTAGAGATTTAAAAGAAACCTGATGCAAGCCCAGTGTATCTGTAATTGTCTACGGTGGTAAACAACCACATAAAAACAAATTAAACAAACTATAAAAGTCTAGCAGCATTCAAGGAGACACTGCAATTTCTAATCCAGGTCAGAAAAGCGCTTTTACATTAATGCACACTCAGTACTTTATCTTAGTGATCTGTCCAGTGGTTGAATAAAACATAGCAACAGTGAATGGAAACAGCTAAAAGCCTCAGTCTTATGCATTTAATCATTCTGTGTTTTTCTTGTGATGTTTCACTGGCACTATCTTTTTGTAGCTTTTAAATGTTAATCCAAGTACAGGGATTGGACAATGAAACTGAAACACCTGTCATTTTAGTGTGGGAGGTTTCATGGCTAAATTGGACCAGCCTGGTAGCCAGTCTTCATTAATTGCACATTGCACCAGTAAGAGCAGAGTGTGAAGGTTCAATTAGCAGGGTAAGAGCACAGTTTTGCTCAAAATATTGAAATGCACACAACATTATGGGTGATATACCAGAGTTCAAAAGAGGACAAATTGTTGGCGCACATCTTGCTGGCGCATCTGTGACCAAGACAGCAAGTCTTTGTGATGTATCAAGAGCCACGGTATCCAGGGTAATGTCAGCATACCACCAAGAAGGACGAACCACATCCAACAGGATTAACTGTGGACGCAAGAAGAAGCTGTCTGAAAGGGATGTTCGGGTGCTAACCCGGATTTTATCCAAAAAACATAAAACCACGGCTGCCCAAATCATGGCAGAATTAAATGTTCACCTCAACTCTCCTGTTTCCACCAGAACTGTCCGTCGGGAGCTCCACAGGGTCAATATACATGCTGCTATAGCTGCTATAGCCAAACCTTTGGTCACTCATGCCAATGCCAAACATGGGTTTCAATGGTGCAAGGAGCACAAATCTGGACAAGACTGGTGAAAGATTGGTTTGATGAACATGAAAGTGAAGTTGAACATCTCCCATGGCCTGCACAGTCACCAGATCTAAATATTATTGAGCCACTTTGGGGTGTTTTGGAGGAGCGAGTCCGGAAACGTTTTCCTCCACCAGTATCACGTAGTGACCTGGCCACTATCCTGCAAGAAGAATGACTTAAAATAACTCTGACCACTGTGCAGGACTTGTATATGTCATTCCCAAGACGAATTGACGCTGTATTGGCTGCAAAAGGAGGCCCTACACCATACTAATAAATTATTGTGGTCTAAAACCAGGTGTTTCAGTTTCATTGTCCAACCCCTGTAGAGTGTCTGTCCTCGGAACTCTATAAGTCCATCTGAAGTTAGCTTTCTCACAACAAGTCATTTCCACCTAAAACAGTCCCCTCAGGCTAATACTACATGTGTGGTGGATGGACAGAAAACCAAAATATCACCATATAATCTGTTGGTTAATTATTTCAGTTCCTGAGAAAAAACATGTTGCTAATTACAGAAATATAAATCTTCCAACACTTGTGTTTGCTTCCATGGTCTGGCTGCTGATTCCACTAGAACTATCTGCCGTTGCCATGGCATCGACTATGTTGTATCCCCCTTCCTCAACGTTGGACTCTTTCTTCTCTTGAAGAGTCCATTATGTAGAATTTTGGGATGTTTCATAATCTTTGGGCAAAAACTCTTTTGAACTGAGAAATGCTTTGCTACATATATTACCTACATATTTACTTTCATGAATCTCATTCACTTTTTCTTCATATGAAGTTCTTTAAGGAAAGTAAGAGTGCTTACTCCACAATTTTCTTTGTTGCCTATAAGCGGTCACACATACATTAAACATATTCCTCTTACAGATGTCTCTTTTTTTCAAGAAAACAACCTGTTTACTGGTTACAACCACTGGAAACTGAAGTGTGTCTAATATACTAGCCACATATATGGTAGACCTATTGGTTATTCTTTTTTAGTGAAGTGTGCTTCAACAGTCTGAAAAATTTTAAATTTTAAAATTACTCATAAACTCTAAAAATGGATAACTGATTGTGATTTGTTTAAAACTTATTCATTGATTTTCTGGCAGTAAACTAAATATTATAAGAAATTGGCTTGAACAGGGTAAAACAAGAAGCGTATCTGTCTGCCTTTCTTATTAGATTCCTCCTCTTTTACTTGAGCTGTCCAGATGGGCCCGTTAGCTACAGATTAGTTGAGCTTTGGGAAGAAGGTTGCTGAAGTGTGCTGTAATGCATACAGTCAGTCCAACACAGTTGGGGGGATAACACAATGCCTCCTTGTTCAGACTGGCCCTTCTGCTTCTCCATCTATCTCAGTTGCCTCAAGGAGTTTAATCAAACTAGAACTGCTTTGTTTCCCTTTACTTTATTAAAAAAAGTTAAGATAAACATGGTGGAAAGACATGAGTAATAAGAAAAAAGTTAATGTTAGATTAAAGCGGGCAGAATGACGTCTAAACCCAAACATAAATCAGCTCCCAGGAAGCATGGTGAGAAGCAGAAAAGAGGAGGAGGGGCATCAAAGCCTGGATGACATTCTGAAAGCAGCAGAAATAGGTATGTGCACGGGTTTTTGCATGTGCTTGTATGCTTGTCATTGAATCTGAAATGAGTTTCATTCCTTAACTATAGGTAAGTTGAACCTAAGCTAAATATGATAACCTAAACTGATAACTAGAACATTTTGAGATTGCAGCTGCAGAGTTCGCAGTTTACCTATTTCCACTTTGTGCTCACAGGATGAAGGCAAATAATGCCTGCTGAAAACATGAAAAATGAGAGAGCATTCTTTGCTAATCTTTCAATTGTTGACCAAACAGAAGCAGTCAAGATGTGAAGATCTCTACTCAAGAATATTCCTCACGTTTCCCAGTGTTTTCTTTGGAGCGTCTAAATGCCTCCACTTTCTACAGAAGAGGGCAAGTGCAAACATACACCTGTGATCTACATATACATTTTTGTAGGTAAGTGGTTAAAGAATCAGACACCCTCTCCACTCTCCACAATAACAGTCATTACTAAAACGAATCCATCCAACTAAACACCTGGCTGGACAGTTTAGGTAGTTTTTTGTATTGAAAGCACCCTGTACAAAATAGTGATTATCACATTAAAGCCGAGCTTTCAGGACACTCTCAGCATATTTTCTCTCAGCAACCCAGATTAACCCAAAATGAGACACTTTTTTTTTAAAGTGACACCTACTCTTACTCAAATATCAATCTTTTTCTCTTTACCGTCAACAAAGTGATCACAGTGCATAACCTTATAGCACATTATTGTGGTGCTAAACAGTGGTTTTCTTGATTTAGGCGATGGGAAATCTAAAAGTTATATAACCTGTGACTCATGAGTCATGAAAACAATAAGATAAGATGGGCTACAGAAAATTAGAGAGCTGCAAGAAAACAGCTTCTCTCCACGTCCCTTCGAATGTCCTGGCTGGGCCATAGATCTATAAAACCAATATATATATATTTTTACTCCAAAATATGAGTACAGCTATGACCTTATTTTCCGTTCCTCATAAATATGACTGAACAGAGAGGTTTTATTTAAGTTGCACGTCTAATTTTGCTTACTTAGAAAGTCCGACATAATCCATAATTAGTGTTAAATCTTGAATTACTTTTTCAAAGGAATGGACGCATTTTGTATAAAAATAATAAAGTACAAACAAAATTATCCATTATAAGATTTTTGCTATTTTTGGTCTTTCTCAGACTATTGAGGGCGTTTTAAAAAAAACTTTAAATCTATTTTTCCTGTGCTTACTAAAATGGCGTATCTTTCAAATTCCCCCATGTCTGCTTGTGATTTGTTGACAAATCCCTTGTGACATCCCTTACTTCAGAGTGCAAATTAGTTAAATCACTAATTTCAAGTTGCTTTTCACTTTTTATGCTGTTTGCAATGCTTTACTTTCCATAGAGCAAAGAGAGCTGATTTCAGATTTAGAAGGAACCAGATTCCATCCCAAAGCCTTGCCGGTCAGAAATTGGTCTTATCAGCCTTTTGGATTAGATTCTGTTTACTGTGTCTGTCTAAGTGTTATACACTACAGTACACTGATATATTTTTAAGTTAAATCCTGCAAGATTTTGTTTTGTTTTTTTCGCACCGTATACTCCTTGTGCTCACTGTCAATTTGTATTTTTCTTTAAGTTTGATCCAAAGATGGAAACTACCAAAACATTAAAAAAAAGCTGGGCTGGAACAGACAGAGTGATCTTAAACAACAGCGTTCTCTGGATATTTCCCTGTCAGCCAATTCAATAGTGGGAAGAGTGAGAACAGCATGAGCAGTGACTTTGGGACCGACTTGGGTTTCACCATGTAAGGCCCTCTTTTCAATTCTGTCGTGTTGGTTCTGGTGCTAAAAGCTGGCAGGTCAAGGTGGTCCCAAGAATTTGAATTCCTTCTGTCCTTTTGACTTTCTCCTCTCAGACTAAACTACAGATTGTAATAAAATTAGATCGTAAGTGACTGATAAACTCATTAGAAATATTAGATGATTAATTGTTTTGATACTATTTTGGACATTCATTCCCACGACATAGAACTTCCTTTTAACCAGTGTCTGTGGAGTAGAATTAGTGTATCATTTAATTCTGAAATTAATTTATATTAATTATTGGTTTTTATTATTTAATTCTGAAATTAATTGACTACTCATTTTTCTGATAATGATTCTAAATAAATCCTAGTCCTGAGAAATCCCTACAGGAATCACTTAATGCTTATTTCTATCTTGGAAATTGATTTTGAGATTATGAGACTGATTGACTTTTGATTATTATTTTTTTTTGATGGGGTACAAGATTCATGATTATAAAGTACATAAATTTAGTTTACCCCCGCTCTGTCTCTCTCAGTGGTTGTGTCCTTTGGCAAGACACTTCACCCGCCTTGCCTGCTGATGGTGATCAGAGGGCCCGGTGGATTGTATGGCAGCCTCACTTCTGTCAGTCTGCCCCAGGGCAGCTGTGGCTGCAACGTAGCTTATCATTGTCAGTGTGTGTATGAATGGGTGGTTGTATGGACTGTAGTGTAAATCGCCTTGGGGTCCTTGGACTAGAGAAAGTGCCATACAAAAACAGGCCATTTACCATTTAATCATCTAGACCTTTCTATTTTATTTTGCTTGTGCCCTCCTTCTTTATCATATTTCCACAACACCCTTATTATTATGGTCCTTCACAAAAAAAAAACACCTGAGTTTAGCTGATATCTCTCAAACAACTCAAGATGAACCAAACTGAACAAGAGTTCTGGTGAATCAAACCAATCAGGTTAGAACCAACTAAACATTTGATTAAATGAATATCTTTAAATTACCACAGCTTTTTTTGCCTGCATAAAAGAAAAAGGTGGAGCAAACTAACCTGAATGTAGTAGTTAAATCACTCATTTGAAGTTGCTTTTAACCTTTTGTGCAGCTTTGTTTGTAACATGTTACTTTCTACAGTTGCTAAAGCTTTTCAAAATTAATCAAATAAACTTCAGAAAATTGGACAAGGTCAACTGTCAAATTTGCAGCAAAAAGTCGTTGGACAAATGCACAAATATAACTAATCTAAAACTGATGGTAGCAAAAGTGAAATCTAAGTAATGAAATGCATTTCTACAATTAAATGGAAGACATAAATATCCATAGAAAGGTTTCCCCACTACTTTTATGTATAACTGTAACTTTAGTTGGTAAATTCACAATTTCATAACTTTTAACTTCATTACCAAGGGAATAATTTCTATAATCAACTAATCTGCATTCATGATGAAAAAGTACACCGTCTGTCATAGGGTTTAAATCTAACCTCAAGTCAACTAAAGCACACGCAGAACTAGCTATTGTTTGTTACAAATGAAGCTATATAAAATAATTTGTATTAAGCTTTTTGACTTTGCAAAACAAATCTTAAGATCAACTTTAAAATAAATATTATTTTGCATCTATTCCAGTAAACACTAAATAAGCCTCTAAATGTCACCAAAGTATACATAGTAAGAGAGAAGATAAAAACTTTGCATAACAGCAACAGGTTCATGCATGATTGTTCTTGGGGTAGGACCAAGATATAACTAAGGGGAATTAGTGTGATCAACTCTAAATCCTTTAAACCTTAACATGTGTTAGACCAGAAAAAAATAATATTATAATAACTCAAACTATCAGCACTCAAAAATAAGTTTTGAGAACTTTTTCGGCCCACTTTGGACATACAAACCACAACTTTACTGTAATATTATCCTATCAGCTTTCCAATTATTTTCAAAAAATAACCTTAGGGCGCAGCACGTGGGACCTATTTACAGAGGCGCAGCTGTCCCGGGTTCGAGTCCCAGCCCTGGAGACCATGTCTTCCCCCTCTCTCCACCCCACTTACTGTCTGCCTACTTTTGAAAAATAACAAAAAATAAAGGCCACTAGTGCCACAAAATAAGTTGGAAAAATATCCTAATCATGTTAGTGTTGGTCCATGATTTAGAATAACCACCATTGGATGCAGAAGAATTACAGCAAATTTGGAAAACCAAATCTCAGTGGGATGGCAATGGGCTTTTAAAACTTGACACAGGTTTTTCTCCCTGCTGCATTGTTAGCTATCCTAACAAAATGCTAATACCACAGGTTTTACTTTGTGTTGGGATGTTTTCACAATATTTGCTGTTTAATTTCCCTAAAAAAATGTCTTTCTGCACCCCCACGATCAGTTGCAGCCACACAGTGGAAGAGGAACATTATTAGTATTTTATTTTATTGGCTTCATTGGTGTTGAAGGATACAGGTAAGGGGGAGTTTGATTCCAATTCCTGTGTTTACCAGAGGGAGCCATCATGTGCAACAATTTTAAATTAGCACAGGACTTTGTGTGGATATTGTATAAAAATTTTATAAACCTTATGAGCTGCTGATTATGCTTTATCCTCCCCTTTCTCCCTCAACATGGCTAAATGTTACTTCAGGACTTCTCTTTGACAGATTGAAAAACACAGTTTGCATTTGAACTGCTGCCTGAAAATCTCCCTCTACCTTCCTTCCCCCAGGATCCAGTCAATATGAGCAATTTCAGTATGTGCATTTTTCCTCCTAGCTTGGAGCCCAATGAACTGGGAGTGCAGTGCATGCCCATCTCTATGGGAGAATGGAGTTTTTTTTCAGCCACTGGGTAAAATCCTTTTTGTTGCAGCCAAAGCAGTAAGACCTTTCACATAGCAGTTGCAGTCGAAAAATGAATGAATATAACTCACTTGTAATAAAGTGTGGTTGTGGTTAGTTTAATATTCCAGGATGACCAAGTCACCCAGGTGCATGCAGGCCACACATTATAGATAAGCTACAGCTGCTTGTATGAGGACCCTCCACAAAGCCTCCAGGGGCCACATATGTTGCCACTAATTAACCCCCATAATCTCACCACTTTTTTGTACAAGCTTAAAAAGTCAGGGGACTTTTACAGTCCATCACATGCACAGGGGAGCGCACTGTGTTCTCGATGAGGTCCAGCAGAACCCTCTTAAGACCCTGCAAAGATCATCCACGTTCTGGCTTATTTTTAATGCACTGTTATGGTCTTTGTTCAGCTCAAAGGAGGAATAAATAATTAGTCTGATTGTTTCTAAAGTCAATTTAATAAATGGAAAATTAAAGAAGAAAAAGGAGTAATTCAGACTTTCCAGACATCCTAACATAAATCACTTTGCAGCTGTTTCCACTCATCTCTGTTCATTGGTGCATGATGGTGGTATAAGTTAATTTCCTCATGCCGAACCTGGAATGAGTGCAGCTTCCTGTTGTAAACACTCATCTCTCATCAGTAACACCACTTTGTTGTTCTCCCATCATGATGTCAAGCTCTGCTTTATGCGTGTGTTTGTATATATATGCTTATTGTATCCTGAGGGAGAAACTTACAAATCTTTCATCGCTGTTATGCTGTGCCAGGCCACACTTCCTCTTGAAATATCACATACACACCCCAAAGCCTGCGCCTGGTGTAGACAGAAGTTGTCTATTACATCCCTGAGCTTTCTGCATTTAAATTATGTGTAGTACCATATGTTTTCAAACATATTTTTGTCATAAAACGTTAGGATACACTTCAATATTTTAAATGTTAATTACTCAAGACCATGGCAGATAAATATTGCCAGCTTTAGTTGGTTATTGCCTAATAGAATAAAGTTGTGTTGATTCACAGTAATCTACTGTTATTCATTACACAGCTACATAAATTAAAAAAAACAAAAATGCACAAGGCTCTGAAAGGTTTTTGCCCCCTTACAGATTTCTTTGGCACGCTAAAATGCTTTAGAGAATCAAGCTAATTTTAATATCAGACAAAGACAACCTGAGTAAATACAAAATACTCTTTTCACATGATTTTAATTTATTACAAGAAACCAATTCCCCTATAGGAAAAAGTAGTTGCTCCCTAAACCAAACAAGTGATTGTTCCACCATTGGTGGTAACAACCGCCATCAAGTGTTTGTAATACCTGATAATGGGTCTTTTATATGGCTACTGGAAATGTTTTTCGTGCTGCTTTTTGCAGACTTGCTTCAATCCAGTGACTTTGGAGGGTTTTGAGCATGACCGGCCTGCTTAAGGTAATTACACACATCTTAATCAGATTTAAATTCAGACTTTGGCTAGGCCACCTTAAAACCTTCATTCTATTTTGAATTAGTAAATTATTTTTTAAACTGTAACTTCACACTAAGTTATTTATTTAACAAAGATACATGTACAGAGTTCATTTTTCAACAACTGTATGAGTGTTGTTGTTATGAAAACAAATCCTAAGTGGATTTGCAACAAAATTGAGATACTATAAGCGGATTCTGAGCAACATTTAGAGCTCACAACATGCCATAATCCACCTATGTCCTTTCGAAATCTGCCATTTGTTCCTGGGTGGACTAAAAAGATGAAATTTAGAATGGATCTTATTTGAAGCAAAACTTCTCCTATGTGAGCTCATTCCTCCATTCACCTCTTTGAAAACACTGTTCAAAGAACCTGCTCTTTAAAGCGCCTCCTATTCAATTCTTAAAGAAAAGCAGCCTCACGCCAGGCCCTCGCTGTCCGCCCAGCCGCCTGCCTGCAACATGGTAGACAAAACAAGTGGGAGGCAGGATTTGTTTAGACAGAGCTCACCTGGAACTCACGCAAACACAGAAACAGTGATCAGGCAAGCTCCAGCGAGGACTAGAGGCAGCAGGGAGGAGGAGAAGGTGGGGCGGTGCTGGCTGGGAGACGATGTAGGTGCGATAATGAGTGTGTGAAGGGGGGAGGGTGCCCAAAGAGCAGAGCATGGGGTTGGATGTGCTACCCCTATCCACGGCTACCAAAAAAGTAAAGCAGATAAAGATTTGAGGGGAATAAGTGGTGCAAAGCCTTAGGTGGAGGGGTTTGTATGTTGGCGGAGCATTTAAAATAAGGCGTTTGGAAAAGCCTAAACCTGTGGAGTAACAGAGGTGGAATTCTTGTTTTTTTTGTGTGCCTTGGCTTCACTTTTATATAACTTGGCATGAGAAAACATTTGGCTGATCTATCATTATGCTCAGCCACAGTTACATGCAGCTTCAAAAGCCTAAAACACTAATTATTGACAAACTGACTGCAGGGCAACAACGTCCATCAAGTCAGTTGCTCACTCATTTTTTACGGCTTCTTCCATAGTGCGTTGTGGGGAACCTGGTGTCTATCTCCAACAGTCTATGGGCGAGAGGCGTCGTACACTCTGGACAGGTCGCCAGTCCATCGCAGGGCGCAATAACAACGTATTGCATAAACTATAGAAGTCATTACAAAGTTAAAAAAAATTACCCTTAAGGAAATAAAACATAATTCCATGAGAAGAAACAATACACCAGTGACACATTTCCAACAGTTGAATGTTTGTCACGTAATCAGTAGAATATATCACTTTAAGCATTTAAGTAATTAAGTGCTAAATAGTGAAATGATGTAATAATTATAAACATTTTTCTTTTGAAAACAATCAAAAAAAGAAACTTGTACTTTTTTGTAAGTACAAAATTTTGCATGTCTCTCAATACAATAGATGAAAAGATGTTTTAATTAATTTCCAATCTTTCTTTTCTTTGCTCTTACTGGCATTATTGCTACTCTGTGCACACCTTTTGCAACATGGTTTTCACTTTTTGTCTTTCTTAAAGTCTTTCAGCACAAGTGCAATCAGATCATCTTTGGAAATAAGTCAAAGGAAAACATGTTAAAGTAAAAATATAAAAAGTTTAAAAAAAAAAAAAAACGTAGACTGAGTATTGTTATGAGCAAGTAATTGCTGTAAATTAAGCCTTGGTATCTTCATGTGGCGTTTTTCCACTGCACTGTACTTTGTTGTCATTAAAATTATGAAATCAGAACCACTGTAACTGTAAACTAGAGTCTCATTATCCTGACTTATTCAAATTGAAACAAAATCATGACTAGTGTTGTCTTGACTTTACCTCAACCCTTTGAATCTGGAAAAAAAAAACACGTGAGGATGGCCGACAGCAGGGAACAAAGAGCAAGATGGATGATAACTCCCCCCTAACCACACACACTCTCACAGTTACTATGGGTTGACCTCAGTTGACCCCACGGCCCCTCGACAGCCTCTCATCCTATTGACTGGGATTAGGGAGGGGTTTGTCCGTGGGGTTTTATGACAGAGAAAAAAGAATGAAAGTTGCCTCACTGTAACCCTTTGGCGACACCGTGGTTTGTCTGGTGAGACTGAACAACAATGCAATGTTTTCAACACATGTGTCATTTTGTTTGCTTGCACTTAGAATCACACAGACTAAAAAAAACATACTGAAAGTATGTTCCTGTAATTGTTTAGACAATTCTCAACAGCCCATTTGATCTCTTTTACTTACAGTACCTTCACTATACTTCTTGTTAATCTGCTCTGTTTCACTTCACATTGGCATCCAGAAGAAAAAATATGTCATGTGATTCTCATACAGAAAGATATTTAAAACATTTCTGTCAGCAAGAGGGTGGCTGTTCGTTGTTCGGTAATGAGGCGACATTAGAAGTGTAGTACTCGACACAGAATAGTTATAGTCTAGAAATTTAATTACCAAAGCTTTAACAACATGTAAGGCAAAGTATTAATTATTAATTGATGCCACTGTAAGCCTAAAGGCTCTTAAGTGTTGCACAGCCCACTTTGCACCTCTAATTATCTCTGCAGGCAGCTGCATACTGTAATAGACGAAGATGATGGGGCAGAAGCAGGGGTAAATTACCCACCAACAAACTGTAGTTATAAGCAGCAAGCTAAAAGATGCTAAGGATGTATTAAAGTGCCATTACAGCATTGATATGAAATTGATATGAAATGCAAATGCACAGACAACTCCAAACAAAATGTTATATAATGAAAACCTGGTTCTTTCACCTCAGTTCAGAGGTTACTTATGACTGAATAAATGTGACAAAAAAGCTGGACAAGATGTCTGTCCTGTCATCCCACCAGAGACTCCCCAAGATGATGTTAATATCAATAATAAAATGTAAAAAGTCTCTAAACCGCACTGTTAGGTTATTGCAACAAAGAATCACATCTCTGTGTGAGTCTTCATTACAACTATTAGAAGGTGTCTGTATGCCAACCAGTTGTTTGGCAGGCATGTCAGGAAAAACAATGTTTCTGTCCTGTCCTCGTGAAATGCAGTGTGTTGAATGTGCCAACCTCTGTTGGGAATCACAAGCTTTGGTCAGATAAGCTCCTCATCACCAGTCAGGCCAACTGGTGATGAATGAGGAGGCTTTCGCAAAATGAAGCTGGCATTGCAGAACCAAAGGAGTCATGGAGTAAAACTTCTTTAGGTGGATACAGAGTGATACACAGAAAATGAGTTAGACATGTCCCATTCTAAAGGGTTAACTGCAACAGTTGCCTGTGATGTCTGATCACTTCTATTCTGTTTTCAGAGGTTACTAATAAGATACAAACAACTTTTGGCAGACGTCCAGTGGTATGTTCTGTCTCAGAGCACTTTACTGCAACCTTTCTAATGTGCACTGAGGGATATAACAGTGGTGGATTGAGAAGGTGTCCTGCTTTCAAGTGTTTTGTGGGGGGGCAAAAATAAAAAGGTCCATAACACTGGGCATAACAGTGGGCATTCTAGAGATTGAGTAGTGGTCAAAGATTCATTGCTTTGTATGCTTCAACTTTGTGAAAGGTCATGAGCGATGGAATGCTGTTTCAGTGGCACAAGAGGGTTATACAAACCACTTTATATCAGCCACCTGTCAATCTAACAGCTTCTTGTTGTTTCCTAGGAGACTTCAGCTGGTCAAGAATTTAAGGACAGGGAACATCTTTTACCCCGAGGCATTCTTGAGCAGTTCCTTCCTCGTTTCATTCATTTTAGATGCTTGAGCAGCATCTCTGCACAATCATCTAGCACATGGGAAACAAAATAGCATCTATATATTATAATTGGCTCCAGTTAATCTGAGGCATTTGAAATGTATATTTTTTTACTGCAGCTAAATATTTTTGAAAGACCATCAGCGCATTACTACAAAACCGAACACTTGCATCATCATGTGTTAGCTTGGACCAGTCAGCCAAAATCTAAAATCTTTTTGTCTCTTGCTGAATTAACCACCCTATAATTTACTCAGCAGTACTACTTGTGACATAAACAACACCTACTCACACGTGTAGTAATTACAGCTTTAACAGCCATCCCTAGACATTGATCTTCAGCAGCTCATTAGACAACATCAGCAACCATACATAGGGGAGTATGTTTCACACACCTTTTGATTAGCAACTCTCACTATAGTGTCACTATGGTTTTTCCAACCATTACACCCATTAGAGGCCAATTAACACTGAGACAATCCGCCTTCCTGTTTTATAGCACCGTAAATAAAAGCCTTCTGA
Organism: Crenichthys baileyi; assembly: GCA_036173005.1. Lineage (NCBI taxonomy): Eukaryota > Metazoa > Chordata > Actinopteri > Cyprinodontiformes > Goodeidae > Crenichthys > Crenichthys baileyi. The sequence continues at coordinate 344,838 of JAHHUM010001458.1, forward strand.
TTTACTATGGGTTCCCCAGACTAGTATGCAACAAACAGCAACTGTGAAAAAATTTTCAACCTCTTACAGATTTATTTTGTTTGAACTCTTTGTCACATTTAATGTTTCAGATGATCTAACAGATAATGATATCAGTAAATTTAAAATGCAGTTTTCAAATTTCATTTATTAAGGGAAAAAAAATCTGTCCAGATCCTCCTGGTCATATTTTAAAAAATAATAGGCAAAAGTAAATGACATCTTTATGATCCCCAAGACTTTTAGGGAAATATTTTTTGGACTGATGACACAAGAGTGGAATTTGGTGGTGGTAGTGTGATGGTCTGGGCCTGCTTCCCTGCTTCAGGACTGGGCGATTTACCGTAATTGATGGAACCATGAGTTACCAGAAAATCCTAAAGCAGATGTGCAGTCTTTTGCTCAAACTTACAACTCTGTAAAGTGACTGTACAGATTAAAGTATCTTTAATGGCTAAACAAATTATGGTTTTGGAATGGCCTAGTCAAAGTGAAGATGTTGTGGTATGCTATTAAAAATACTGTCCATGCTGAAAAACCTTCCACTGTGTCCTAAAGAAGGGGCCATAATTCATCTACAGTGACAGTTTGATGATCTGAAACATGTAAGTCTGAGAAAAAAGCAAAAACAGACAGCACTGTAGTTTAGTAATATGCAGGCTTTTGTAGCAGACGAAAAAACCTGTTACCTAACCTAATGTAACAGACAGGTTCAAGACACTGCAATGTATTAGCTTTCAAAGCAGTGCCAGCAAACATGAAGCAATGTGCTTTTTCCCCATCAGCATGCAACAAACCTTAACTAGTAACATATTAAGCGTATTATTCAAATCATCCAAGCCTCATCATCAATAAAATACTGCGGGTATAACATGGTACCTTGCAATCCCTATATAACTAGTTGTTTTGAAGTGATGGATCATGTGGATCGTTCCCTAGAATGTGCGTCTTAAAGCAGGCTAAAAGTTCACCTGTAGTTGCTATTTTCTTTTCCCTTTCCGCGTGTTCGAGTTGTATATCTCAGTGGGTTTACGAGACAAACATCTGAGTGCGCATGCTGCAGCACGCCAGAGGCACGGGTCGTGCTGGGAAAAAAAACTTGATGCCATGCAGGACTGAAATTACAGCTCAAAGTTGTTTTGAAGTACGTGCTTTATAAGAAACCTTCGAGTGAAATATTATTATTTTTTGTAATAATGTAATTGGTAGGTGATAAGTTTAAAATACAGTGAACCCACAAGCAATACGCATATATAATATATATATATATATATATATATATATATTATATATATATTATATATTTTATATATATATATATATATATATATATATATACAAACGTTTGAAACTTTGAATTGAACTTCCCACCTGCAAAGTCCGGAGAGCCCTTGGTGAGATCGCAGATGACGGTCAGACACGATATTCCTAACAGAAGCGCAAAATTGACGGCTGAGATAGTCCAATCTGAGAATAACATCATTGAACCCTCGAAGTTTGTAATTTCCCCCAAATCATTGACAAAAATATCCAGCGACAGCGAGTTCCAGCATTAAGAGATGTGCGATCCCATGTTTCTAGGCTTCCCTCATCCTCCCTCCACCGCAGTGCTTCTTTATTCGTCGAGGGTTGGGTTTGGTTTCGTATGTGTGTTATTTCCAACTGCGCTTTGAAGGAGGAGGCATTCCACCTGCTGGAACTGCGCCACCCTGCTTGGTCTGAAAGATCCCAGGCCAGCACATTACAGGGAACAACTTCTGTTTCAGAGTTACAATCTAAATAAAAATTAAAAAGTATACTTTATAATTTTTTTTAATGACGCAATCTTAATATATATGCCTTGTCTTCACAGACAAACGTTTTCATACCTCTTGAACTTTTTCACTTTTTGTCAAGTTACAATAACGCCAGTTAATTTTATTTGTAATTTATGTGCTAGCCTATATCAAGTTCTGAATAATTGTGAATATAGTAGTTTCAACATTTTATTCAAATGAACAAGTAAGACATTTATTGTTATTCACCTGAATAGTTAACAGACTCTAATACTGCTGTTCAGTGAAGATCTTAGAGACTTGTTCGAGAACATTAGTGAACTAGAATGGTCAAGGATAAGGCTGTGGAGAAGTTTAAAGCAGGGTTAGGTTATTATGGCCATCCACCTAAATTAACAGGGTGGGCAAGAAGAGCATTATTCAACATTGCATCTAAAAGACCCATAGTAATTTTGGAGGAGCTGCAGAGACCCACAATTCAGGTGGGACAATCTGTCAACAGGACAACTATAAGTTTCAATAAACGTGGAGAACAATGTGTTCTGGTCAGATGAAACCATAATTGTTCTTGAAAACCAGCCTTGAGCGAACCATCATTATAGTGGTGAGTGGCGGCAGTGACATATTGAAAGGATGCTTCTCCTCAGCAGGGTAAGGGAATCTGTCAGACTTGATGGGAAGATGGATGGAGTTAAATATAGGGCAATCCTGAAAAAAAAAAATGTTAAGAGACTGCAAGAAAACTTGGGGCTGGGGTGGAGATCCACATTCAAGCTAGGCAATAACCTCATCCATGCAGTCAGAGCTCAAAGCATATTAAAATAAGAGTTTCTGGGAAGACTTAAATATTGGTGTTCGCATTCAAGTCTGACTTTGTGCACGTTTGCAAAAAAGAATGTCCTAAAAGACATATCCCCATCGAACTGTAGCTATAACTGCAGTAAAAGGTTGTTCCCACACATTTCATATTTTTATTAGAAAGAAAGAAAGAAATAAAGAAAGAAAGAAAGAAAGTACGACGTAGGGTGTTATCTTTCCACTGCTTTGTAGTGGTCATTAGGCTGTGGTTGTGTGTGCAAATCTTTCTAAAAGTGGCCTATCTGTAACATAAAAGATAAGCCAGAACTCGCTCCACCATAATGGCATTTTGTTTGTATATTTGCCTTATTACTTATGTTTATATTTGACCATTTCTGTTTGTCATTATACTTTTATTGGTTTTATTTACTCCCTTTTTCAGCTGCATTATATCGCTCTAAGATAGCCGTCTAACCTGTAACTAAGCAGTTTTGACGTAATTTCGAAGGATTCGTTTAAATAAAAAAAAACATAATTTTGTCCGTTTTAACAATTTAAAAACTTTAACAGAGAGCTGACGATGACCGACAGAACAACAGCGTCATCTTGTGCTGTAAATTGTTGAACTACAGTTCCCCATATTCGCGTTTAGAATGTTCTTGGGCTTCACGGCTTCCGTACAATGTGACAACAGAAGGTCAGACATGGCGGTCTGCTCTAGAGGACTTGATAAATTCGCTACGTCGCTTCGGTTTTGTCGAAAACTGCAGCTCCAGAATGAACGTAAGTGTGCTAAGGAGGCTTGGTACTGTCTGCCGTTTGGTATAATTCGCTCTCACTCGTAGACATAGTGTCTTAGTCGTAAACTACATCTACGTGTTCACATGTAGCTACGGTTAGCAAGGTTAGCTCCGTTTAAGCCATAGAAAAAAATGAAAGTAATCGTGAGATATTGTTTTCTTTCCATTTCCAGGGTTGCTCTCTACATCTGTGTGTCGCCCTGCGGCGGACAGCGAACCTCCTAAATTTGTCCCTCCTTCTAAACCTGTCATAGTAGATAAGACACAAACTGTGGCTTCTTTGAGAAAGTAAGATTATTTTTACACTCTGTAAGCAACAGAAGACTTCGTAAAGATGTCCCCTTTTCGTCTGTTACTCTGTCGGTTCAGCTTGTTTTATTTTCTGTCAGGTTTCTGAGCCCAGAGTTCGTCCCTCCAAGGCAGAGGACAGATCCTTTCAAGTTTTTTTTGGAGAGGAAAGACATGATTCGCAGGAGGAAAATGCTCAACATTCCCGAATTCTATGTGGGTAAGAGACTGAATGTTTAAGGGGTTACAATTTTCGTTATTTCACCTGAATATCCTGCCAGATATATTCCCCCAAATGTCCTGTTTAGTTAGAATTTTTTCCTTTTTTGTTTACATGCAATTATATTATAGAAATGTAAAGCTAATTCACCCACCGTTGAATTTAAGTTAGTTTCCATGTTTCTTGCACATTTTTAATTTGCTTGCATTAAAGCTCTCCGCACACAGGCAAATACAAGAAGGACATTTAACCGATTCTGTTTTAATTAGATGGCAAAAATATTGCCTGTACCGTTAATGCGGCGGCAGTACAATATTCAGAAAATAAATAGTTGCATTTACTGAGATTAACCCACATTTAATTTAATGTATTGTTTTTTTCCATCGGGACAGATGCAATAAGCGTAGATCATTACCTAAAAGCTATTTGATGCTTACATCACAGTGTTTAGAGCCATGGCTAATGTGAAAGGTGAAACTTAAATGCAATAGAAGCCTCCTCATCGTCTGTCTCGTTCATCATTGCAATGTCCCCAACACTCCCTGTAAACTTTAGGATCTTGGTCCTTGGAGGTATAAAAGCTGTGGGCATCAAGGTAGTACAGTCTGCAGTGCATGATTGCCAGGCACATGAGCCATATTAGCTTAACAAATATTGCATCCAAGTAGTTCTTCTCATTTGCGATTTTGTAAATGTTGCTTTTGTGATGAGTCCATACATTTTAAATCTCAAATTAATAATGAAACATTAGACAACATCTATGCCAGCTCTTAGCTACCGTCTATAGATGTAGATCCTGATCACCAAAAGGAAGTGATCAAAATGGAGTAACTAAGCCTTGAAAATTGGCTGAAAAGCTTCCTCATCTGGGGGAGGCTTCAGGTAGAGCCGCTGCTCCTCCGTATTGAGAAGTTTCGGCTGTGGTTCTGACATCTGCTTAGGATGTCTCCTGGAAGGCTCTCTTTGGACGTTTTTCTGGCACAGCATATGTGCACTGGGAGGAGACCAGGGAGTACACCCAGAACTCTTTGGAAGGTTTATATAACCTTTGTGACCTGTGAACACATTGGGATTCCCCAGAACAAGCCGGGTTTTCCACACCAACCTGCTATTTCCACCACGTCTGGACCCTGAATTAGTGAGAGATGATGGATTAATGTTGCCACTGTATTTCTTCAAGGCAGTGTGATGAAACATCGTTGAAGCATCAAACTAGTCTGCTTGTAATCGATACCTGTCAGTCTGACATTTAGTAGATTGCTTAGCAAAATACGGAAACTAAAAGTAACAAAGAACGCTCCAACTCACTGAGCAACTGAAATCCTGCCACAGCTATGACTAAAAAATTGTCAGAATTTGATGTATTAAGTTGAGCTGACAGAAATTTAGATGGGCATTAAAAAAATCGATGGATTGGCGACCTGTCCAGTGTTTACCCTGCCTCTTGCCTGTAGACTGCTGGAGATAGGCACCAGCTCCCTCATGACCCCTTATGGAATAAGCGGTATAGAAGATGAATGAATGAATGAATGAATCAAAAAAATCATATTAACTATCAGTAACAATAACAATTGTAATTAAGTGTCTTATTCATGCAAAAGTTATATTTTCTTATTTTTTTCTATGTCTGTCAGGCAGCATCCTTGCTGTGAGCATGGCTGATCCCAATGCCAGTGGGAAAACAAACCGCTTTGTTGGCATCTGCATCCAGAGGGGTGGGAAAGGGCTGGGGGGCACTTTTGTCTTAAGGAACATTATTAACAATCAAGGTGAGGTTTGTTTTTCATATTCAACATAAATAAGTGTTAATTGAGCATAAAATTACATTTAGTGACAGTTATTTGCCATCGAATGTTAAAATTCCAAATGTTTCCTTGTTGTTTTACATTCCTTTTAATCTTAGATATTCCTTGTTGTTGTTTATTCTGCTGTTGTTAACCTGTGCTCATTCCCTTGTAAGTAATTTGGTGGAAGATGTTTAAAAAAATTAATTTCAAGAAACACCCCAACCCTGACAGGATATGTGGGTATAAATGATAAGTATATTTACCAAGTATATTTTTAAAAGCTTGAGGCACTTTTAGGACCAAAAGCTTGACGTTGTTTGGTCACACACTGAAAGGAGAAAAAAAAATTGGTCAATTTCTTTGAATTTAAGTAATTAAATCAGGCTATAAAATCATATTCCTTCCTTCTTTCAAAATTTAAATTAATTAGTATTTATCCGGGTGCTTGCTATTTTTGGCAAATCACTGACTTAACTGACAAGATGTGGGTATTTCTATTGCTCCTGACTTGCAGAACAGATAAGCTAATGTCCTATACGTTCTGACAGTATCGTTAGCCATTATTGGCCTTGTTACTGGAGGTGTAACGATACATTATATGTGGAACTAAAGTGCAGGATTCTACGTACCACCAAGCAACTATAAAAAAACCAAAAAAAAAAACATTTTACAAGAGTGATAAGGTTGGTAGCTCACTCTGCACTGGACTTACTCACCTGAAACCACATCAGCCTAAATGTAAACAACACATTGGCACCGAGAAAAATCAGCTTAAGTGTGATTGCAGCCGTCTGTAGCATTCAGTCAGCCCCAAGTACCATGAGACTCTTTATCGCAGCAGACATGCAACCAACACCAATATTGTATTAAGACTAGTCTGTCGTTGAGAGGTATTTTCCCTGCCAGTGGCAGCTCCTGTGGTGCATTTAAGTACAGCCATAACACGGAATTTTCTAAATCAGTGGTTATCAAAGTTGTGGTGGCATATTAGCAAGTGTAGGGTCTTGAGATCCTCTTCAGGTAATAAACAGAATCAGTATCGGCCAATGTTAGATATTTTTTAACATATCGGTACCACTCCGATAAGTAAAACTGGGCCGATATTATTTACCCAAGTTTATTTCCATCGTGTTGCTCTTGGTGTGTTTTTTGGGAGGGTGTTGAATATGTGATATTTGTACTTACAGATAAATTAAAGCAGTATTTCAACTGATGCTGTTTAAGTTGTCACTATTTAATGTCCTTATTTAATTAAGTAAAACGCTGGTCCTCTCAACCAATGTTTGAGGTCATTTTTTCACTTTCACTGTTATTTGGGAGTTGGGCTCCACTCCTAGCAATGATTTATAAACAGCCTGTAAATAAATACATTTATCTTTGTTTAAACAAGCCAATAAGAGCCCTCTCTTATGCACTCTTTAGTTTGGCTCACCCCACAGCATTGACATGACACAAGGTGCTTTTCCACATATTTATCCTCCCCGTGCCAGAACCATCAGTTCCAGTTAAAGCCCCACTAGAGTTTAGCAAACTCCACGTTTACATTTGTGATTGTAGATACTTACCAAACACTCCTTTAGTATACTGTCGACACCCAAAACAGTGTACAAATATGTCTTGATTTTTTTATTGTTTAGCGGCCTTGTGAAATGACCAAAAGCCATTGCGGGTGATTTGAACATTATGGAAAAATGTGCTGATTTTATTGTCTTACTGATTACATAGTCACTACTAACTGGTGCAAGTAGTGAGACTGGTGATAATGACATAAAATGTGTGTGTCCTAGGTGTCGAGATTTGCTACGAGCTGTACAGTCCTCGGATCCAGAAAATTGAGGTCCTGAAGCTGGAGAAAAGACTGGATGAAAACCTGATGTACCTTAGAGATGCTCTGCCTGAGTACAGCACAGTGGACCCAGAAATGAAGCCCGTTCCCTTCTCCCCTACTGGAGAGTTTCCTGTTAACTTGGTGAGTGGGCTGTAAGATTCGCATCATTTCAGATTTCAAAATGATTTGTGCCTAAACTGCTTTTTATATTTTTGATCAAGTGATGCAAGTGTGCTTTCATTGAGTAATTGACGAACTAATTTCACAGACCGCTACTTATAAATCGATGGTTTGTCTGTTTTCATCCAACCCCTGCAGTAAAACACATAAGAAAACAAAGAATAACAAAAAAAAAAAACTGCTGCAATTTCAAACAATTAAGCTTTATTATTTCTCTCTCTGTTCTCCAGATCAAAGTAAGAATGCGCCCAAAGCCATGGTCCAAACGCTGGGAACGACCCAAGTTCAACATCCAGGGCATCCGCTTTGACCTGTGCATGACCCCCAGACAGATGGAGGGTGCCCAGAAGCATGCGCAGCCATGGCTGGAGTACGACATGCTGAAGGAATATGACACCACCAAACTAGAGCAGCAGATCCTCAAAGAAGTGCAGCAGGAGATGAGCAAGTGATTGGAATCCCTTTAAATGTCCGTGTAACCCCTCAGTGCAACCGTGGGAACAGACTTTTCCAGCAACAAGGAAAAACTGGCAAATAGATTGAGTGAAACAGTGGGAATATGTGACAACTAGCTTGAACATCACTGCATAATACAAAAGAAGCAACTTGGACATGTGGATTAAACAGGCTCCTATCTATTCAGTTCACTGTTTTCAGGCGTTTAACTTCAGTTTTTTACCATTAAGCAGAAATTAAGTTGTTACCATTATAAAAATATTAAACTGTTCAAACTTTGGGTTTTAGTTAATTGTCTATTTACTTGTTTTTTCCCCCTTCTTTGCCTTTATTCTGCACATCTCTGTTTTGGTTTGTTTATTTCCACATTTTAGTCTTTTAACTTTTCTGGAACAGAGGAGTGAGCAAAATGAATATTTTTTTTTATTGTATTTTCATCACTACAGTTTTAGCTCTATGTATGGTAGACTAAATTAGTAATAGCTTAGACTTGACCTTCGTCCAGCAGACAGTCATTGGCTCCCTCTACAAAGAAGATAAGTCACAAGATAAGACTTTGTTCATCCCCCCCAAGGGGGAAATTAAGTTGTCACAGCAGCAAGACAAGGATCATTTAAAGAAAAATTATAACAAATCTTGCTAGAAAAATTAAAAAATGCTGTATCTAAAATAAAGTTACAACAAATATGAACACTATATAACAGAGATAAATGAAGAGAAACATGTTTTGTACGTTTATAGGTTTTTATTGTGGAGTCTGATTTCTGATGGGAAGAAGGACCTTCTGAAGCGCCCTTCTTGCACTGTGGCAGCAGCAGCCTGCTGAAGCAGCTGGATAGAGCTCCTACAGTGTCATAGAGGGGGTGAGAGGCGTTCATGACGAATGTCAGCTTGGTTAACATCCTCTCTCCCCACCTCCACTGTAGAGTCTAGGGGACCGAAGTGTAGAACACTAGATGCTACCACGGTACCAAAAGGCCATTGCTACAGAAGCTGGCTGTTCACAGATTGATGCATCCAAGCATATCAGTGGAAAGTTGATTAAAGTATAAATGTGCAGCGGAAGAAGATGCACAAGCTATAGCTTTGAGAGGTTTGTGAAGTAAAGGCCGTTTGGCAGAGATTCGAATTGCATGTATTATAGCTAGAGTTAATGCTTCAAGAGCCACCTCACACATGCATGACATAACCTATTGGGAACTGCATGTCTCCTTAGTGGTGTGAAATTTAATTCTTAGATTTTTGAGGTCTGAGGAAGCATGGAAAATGAACAGGAGTATTGAAAAAATGTTACATCCTTTCTTGTGTCCTGACTCATTTCCTTGTGTTCTACTTTCCTTCCTTCTGTCCTTACTTCCTGTCTTCTGTGGGTCCTTTCTTTCTTCCTTTCCTTTTGTGCTGCTTCCTCTTCTAATTGTATACCAACTCTCTTGTATCATTGATTCCTTCCTTGTTTCTTTGTTGTATGTACATATACATAATCCAAATAGTATGTAGGAACCCTGAAAATGTAACCTTCCTTGCATTAAGCCACACCTGAAACATAGATGTTAAATGTGTCTTACCTTTGCAAAGGAGTTTAGTTGTCCAAAGTCCTCTTTGCAGCTTAAAATAAATGTTGTATTTGATTTGGAAATGAAAGTTCCAGATTCTGGAGGAAGAGTGGTGAGAGACAGAATTCAAGCTGCTTTTGGTCCTGTGAGACAGCTGACCCAACACACGCTGCTATGGAAGCAGACTAAGTTTCCTTAACACCTCAGCAGAGCAGCACCCTGATTCCCATGCTACGCTGCATTGAGACAGTAATTAATGCAAAAGGAGGAGTGCATGTACTGTGCAGTGCATGTGTATACTTTTCATTAGGCTCAGATTTCTATCTCAAAAAATATGTTTTTATTATTATTCATTGTGATATGAGTGAATAATTATTTTGGAAGCTCATCTCTTCTACTGGAGTACTTTAGGAGGAGAATAATTTCTAGGTCAGATAAGGAGACAGAAAGTACAGATTACAAAAATGTCACTAGGTGGCACTGTTCCTCTATTGTTGCTCCTATCAACGTTAAATAACTGTCTGATAGGGTTTTTGAGGGTAAGTACCTTACAAACTAAAATAAACTATTATGTATTATTCAAACAAATTATGACTGGCATTTTCCAAAAAAATAAAGATCTGCATTTATTTCAGTACGCCTGCCTTTATAAAAAGACTTGTTTATTTAAAAAAAGAAGAAAAGCTCTAGGAGTGCAACCAAAGACACCCGGTAGTGTTTTACTGCTGTGGATGGAAAATTGTGGTGTTAAGATGGTATGTTAGAGCGTCAGTCAAGCTGTATAAAAACACTTGGACTCCTTATGTTATGTCTGCTCCTTGTGAATGTGTGTGTGTGTGTGTGTGTGTGTGTATAAACAGGCTGAATGAGTCTCTGCACTCTAATTTCTGCATATTACAGGATGAGACTCGGCCTCTAATACAGGAGTAGCAGATGTTTGCTGAGCTCATTATGGACCACACAGAGTCGCTGTGAGGAGATCCAGAGAAGTAACCGAGTGATTGTTTACTGCTTTGACAGCAACCCAGAGCATGTTTATATGAGTTGTGTGATTATTAGAGAATCTTTTACTTGTTAAGTTACTGTCTGGTATGCAGTGGTCCAGCTAATTTACTCCCTGCTCAATCAGCCCCAACCTGCAGCAAAGAAAGCCAACTCCATCTGCTTTTAAGTGGCTATCCTGCACATTGTCATTACCCTACCCACTGAACCAGCTGGCCCTTTCACCTTTTCATTTCTCTCTCTCAGTATTTCTGTTTGGGACTGATTGATGTTCTCTTGCGGAGGCAGTAACTGAAATGTTTATCCTAAAGCACATTACCGAGTCTTCAGAGGCATTCCACTGTAACACCACTGGACTGGTAAACCAGTTTAAACCACAAGGTTACTCAAAGGAAACTTCCTGTCACTCTGTGTGTCTGTGCATGTGCAATTTAGGCCCCTCGTCTTATATGCACGAGCATCCCATGCCCTCCGGTTGACTTCTTTGCACCTGGAGTGAAGTTAAAGCTCCTTGGCTGGGAAAGAAGATCAAATACACACACACGCACGCACACACACTCACATTCGTCAACTTGCAGACAGGCTATCAAATCACCTTTCACCACAACCAGACTTCTCAAACTTTGCCAACTGTAAATGTCTGGGGCAACTTGTCTGTCAATTCCCAGGCGAAACCGGATACACTTCATTGACGGTTGCCGTGGCTCCGGGGTGGAGCATACAGGTTTGTGGTGACGATAATCCCACCCATCTATAGCAGTCAACTGTAAAGCATGGTGGGCTGATGATAGCTGCAGTGCCACACTACTCTGAAGGTCAGTGCAGGAATGTAGGGAGGGATGTACTCTTCTAATCAGTCTTCCTCCCTTTTCACTTGCCCTCTCAAACACTTCATCTCTTTCTGTTCTCTCTCTCTTTCTTGGGGGTCCAGCTCAGTCTTTGAAAAGGAGCCAGCTTGGTGAATTGGAAAGGATGTGATACAGTATGTGAAGAAACTCCCACAGACTGAAATTTTGTACTTTACCTCTGTGCTTCTATCCTTCCGTGCATTGTATGACTCTCTTGTAGTTATCCTGCCTGGGAAAATTAGTTTCACTCGCTCTGTCCTTGTCAGTGTTAGTGTGAACTGTGCTCGAGCTGTCTAGATGTATGACAAGTGCAACTGGATACTGGGCCACCCATTGCCCCTCCACCCCCCACAGGTAAATTACACCCTGTCATTGTGTGTGTGTGTGTGTGTGTGTGCAGTTGTGTGTATGTGCAGCTCAGGGCCACCCGTGGTCCTTGGTAGATTACACACTTGAGTTTCACCATATGCTTCCAGTGAAACGACGCTGCCGTCTGTTCCTCTCTCCCACTGTCCCACGGGCTTGGCGAGGGCTCCTGCTGCGATCACTCTCTCTTTGTTAGAGACACGCAGACAACCTGACAGAGCAACAGCTGCTACAAAAACATTACATTGTAAGCAGCTGATAGCTGATGCTGAGCAGTTGCACATCCCAGTTATTCTGCTGATGTGGTCCTATAGGAAAGAATCCACAGTAGGGATATCTAGGAATGAGTCGGTTTTGGATTGTCACTGTGTGACACCTCAAGCTAAAATAACCATTTCAAGATTTAAAATACAATTAGATAACCCTGCTTTTATTTAACACACTCTGTCAACCACCTGCTGTCTTACCAAATCTAGTTTAAAAACCTGATAAGAGTGGGACTGAGTTACCAAGCTTTGACTGGCAGTTTTTTTTTTAGCCACCAGAAATATTCCCAAAAAGCTTAATTTCTCTTTTCTGTAAATGTGAGACTAACAATTTTACTCTATTTTCAGCCAGTCTGTAGCAACAAGTGGAGGTGGGGGTGGTAGAGAACTGCCTTAGTTTCATGCTCACAAAGCAGGAAAAAAAACAGTATTCACTCCAGCACTTTCTCTTGTGTCTTACTAACAACCCTTTAAATCCCTCCCATAGAAACTGTATGACAGAATTTTTTTAGTGGTTGTGAAAACATTACTTTTTCAAAACTTCAATGTACCTGTCATGATTCTCAGCTGTTTTGTGTTCTATTGATTATTCTCTACCTGATTTCCATGTAGCTTCACACTTTGATTGTATTTAAGTTCCTTGTTTCTGTTCCTTCTCTGCTGGATTCTTCCGTGTCTCTGTTCCATTGCATGTGCCAAGTCTCCTGTGGATGCCCTTGTTTGTAAGCTCTTCAGTTTGCTCATTGAATATTTCCTGTTCATTTGTCTGCTCCGGTACAGTCTGCATTTGAACTGAAACATGACAATACCTTGATCCTGGTAACCTGTCCATGCCCAGTGACATTTTAGTTTTTGATAAGTCATTAATGACTGAAATGACCACCAAAAATCATTGACACCAGTATTGCTTTCATAGCAATATTGGTGTGTGGTGTAGCGGTAGAGTGGACACCCCATATATGGTGGCCGCTTCTTCTCAGTGCTGCCATTCGAGTCCTGACCCTAGATCCTCTGCTGCTGTAAATACAAACAAATTTAGGTGAGCAGCTCTTCTTTTGCAACCATTTGCACATCTGCCTTGCTTAAAAGGTATTTTTTTTTTATTTTGAAAAGTCGCAACGAGAAATAGGCATCATGTCATTTTTACAGTCTAAGGAAACAAGAAGTCATGGATTACTAATTTTAAGGTGCTAGACACCCTTATCAACTAACAAGAACTATAAATGACAAAAACGCTTTTGAAATTTTTAAAAAGACCTGTTAAAAAGATGCATTAGATTGATACAGTACTTTAGCAGCATAAGATGGCTCCCCCTGCATCAAACATAGACATTACTGGCCTTTGCTACCAGTTTTTGGACATAATTTTGATTTGATTTTTAGAAATTAGAGTATGTAAACTGAAATGTCTTTAACTATTCTACTTACAGAATAAATATTTCTTGTTTAAAGTTCATATTAATGTGCTTTCTAAATGTATGTAAACTACTTTGTTTATTCCTTACGTTACTGTTATGGATGCACAAATATAATTTGTGTTGTTGTCTATAAAAAAAGAAACACCTTAGAAGTCTCTGTTCTGCCATTTCAAGACAGAAACACTTCTGGTCTAGCTCCTGTTTGTCAAAGCTGTAATTGTGGTTGTTTAGTGCAGTCTAGAAATAAAAAAAAACTTTTAGGGAGGAGGAGCAATGTCCTCTCTGGGAGAACTTGGAGATTTGTTGCTTTGACCATCAACATGCCCAACATAAAAAAAAACCCCACTGAGGCAAGGTTAAAAGGAATAAAGAAAAAAACAATATGGCATGATGGCAAGATTTATGGCACATGCATTGCAATTTCCCTTCATTTTTACTTCCAATACAAATTAAAGTTAGGTTAGAACCACCCACTGACAAGAGAAAAAAATAGCATTTTATCACAGCAATGACAGAGAGCATGAAGTCATGCAGCACATATTATTCTGCAGACTAAATAGACGGCTGACAAATAAAACTCCACACACTGCCTGAAAATGTGTCTGCTGCAGTAAAGAAAGCCCTGACATAATTTTTTTATTTTAGTTTAACATGAAAAATATTATTCATCCCTACATTGTTATTATATTTGATGTATTTAGCGTAAAAGAAAACATAAAAGAATGAAACACAACACAGGTTGTCAAATAGTGAGGGGATTATTGCATAGAACACCTCAAGTCTCAAACTCAAATTTGATCACATAAGTTGAAAATGTATGTGGTGATTTGTCCAATGAGGAAGAGGAAGTCAAGAGTTTTAGAGCAGTGGCTGGGAAACTTAAAGTACCAGCACCCTTCTCAGTAATTTAAAAGCATTATATGGTGAGCCCAGTTTGTGTGTATTTCACCACATCAGTGAATGACCACATTTAACCAAAATAAAAAAAGGCTAATTTAAAATACAACATTTTTAATTTAGTAATTAGGTAGTTGTAATTTCTGCTGTAGGTTCTGACCAGCATTGTTAGTCTGATGCACACAGGTGTGTGACAATTGGTCTTCATCAGAGAGGTCTACAGTAATGAAAACATTATAATAACTTCTTCTTATTCTAAGAAAGAAATGGCTGCTCAACCAAAATTTGCAGGTATCCTCATGGATAACACAAAGGTCTCTTGGAAAAAAGTTAAATCTGTGAACACATACCATCAAAGCCAAACAAACACTGTACTGAGAATAAAACTTATACATTCTCACACAGGCTTCTTCCAAACATCAGTTAGATTATTTAGTTCAGTTATTTCTCTAAACATCAGACAATGGTTACATTTAATAAAGTTGTTTAAAGGGCAACAATACCAAAATCCAGGAAACCAAACAATGTAAATTAACTCCACCATTCTTTTTCAGAACAATGGCCAAATATCTATTTAGAATTGCATTAGGATGCAATAGCAGGAAAAGGGTATCTTTCTGAGACATTCACTTGCAAACATATTGTATTGATAATAGTACTGCCAGGACAGCATCCCATCAGATACACATTTTAGAGCCGTCTGAATCTATTCCACATCCTAATGTGCGTTATAGAGTTTCAGGATCTCCGTGTCCATATGCTGTCCAAGGTGACATCGCCCAAGGCTCTTTGATGCATTCTTCTCTTATCGCTGATATCAGTGCTTGTTGCTCCCAAAGCCAGTTCAGTTGGGGTTTACCAGTCAGGACACGCGAATCAGGTCATAACACAGTACATTCCTAATTATAATGCATCCTACTCCTGTTTGGTCACAATGACCCCGCTCTGTACCTTTAGAAGAACATTGGTTTAAAAAGCATGCCTCTGTTTAGTTGCAAGGATGAACTTTGGTGGGAATATTAGCAGTATGGCTTTCTTGCCTCTGAAGGGCGCCCTCAGCTTTGTCTTCCCTCAGCTGTCGTTTAGAAGCCCCTCCACAGCTGGTCTTCCTCTCTTCTGAGCTGTAATTGCACCTCTGTCCTGGGAAAAAGAGGGAGGAAATCCCTGAGCTTTCGCCTTGCAACAATGACAATAAAAAAGAGGTGAGGAAAGGAGGAAAAAAGCATTTCAGCTGAGATGAAAGAGGGAGGGGAGCTTTGGAATTGAAGGAGTATCGAGGGTTGTTGGCCCAGGAGTCCATAGAGATGGAGGTATAGAGAGAAAGATGAAGGAGAATTCATGGAAGGAGGGCTGGTGTTAGTGATGGTAGTAAACTCTTGAGTTTTATTAACCTCATTTGGTTAAGAGGCAGAGAGTGAAGGGGAGAGGAGGGGTGATGTATTTAGTCTGTGGATGAAGACTGGAGTTTGCTAATGAGGGCTCCAAATGCACACACAGACACTCAAACACACACTTTCTGAGCTCATTCCCTTACACATACCAGATTCACCTTGATCTAATGCCAAGTATGCAGGCAAAGCAGGTCTGTACGGGGCTGGGTATCGCTAACTTCAATCTAACTGCCTCTGTTCATTTATTCCCTCGTATCAAGCAGCAGCTGAAAGGCAATTTACCCTAAATTGCTGTTGATATTCAAGAATGGAGTTGAGGCGAACAATCATTTGATTCAGAGCCAAACCCCAACTGCTGTGGGTCATCTGGTTATTTAGTCCATCTAATATGTTATGTAATACAAATATAAACTTCATTTAACATTGCAATTTGTAAAAAGGGGGAAAAAACTTTTATTTGAGATAAACATTCTCTTAAATGCCTATTTTTAGAATATTGAAAGTAACCGAAGGACTCGGACGAACTCTAATCTAGAACATCTAGGGTCAAGAAGGTGACATACAGTACAACTAAATAATTGATATAGGGTCTTGTGAGGTAACAAAAACCCTGCTGCTAAAGTTATCTTTCTCCAGATGCAGATCCCCTTGGGTGGTGTCTTAACATAAACATATAACAAATACCTGACTTTCATTTAGAATTAAAATCTGTAAATGTTTAAATGTATTTACTGCAAAAGTGTATTGGGAAGTTATTCATTGTGCATGGTGACAGGTACCACAGAGCCATAGACATTTAACAACTTGTATTTCAGACAATGTGAGTTCAGTTTTCTCTGCAGAAACATTAACATTGTCTTACAATAATATTTGGATTATCTAACAAGCACAGTCGTGGATACCTGTGAAGTGGAAGGTGAATTATAGATGGTTTTCCTTTTTTTCTCAAATAAAACGTTCTTTTATATTAAACCCCCTTTACTTTATTACCACTTCATAAAATCCAGTTCAACAAGTTACCTTCTGTAGTCATCTAAGTAGTAGAATCCTTGGAAGTTTGTTAGCGAACAGTAGTGAACAAGCAGCATCATGGAGACCAAGGAAAACACCAGACATGTCAGGGATAAAGTTGTGGCATACATAGGGCAATTGCTTAAAGTAAGCCATTAGGAGACGTGTTCAAACTTTGCCATGTAAGTGATACCAAAAGTGAAATGTTTGGCCAACATGATATGGTGTGCGGAGGAATACTAATACTGTACATCATTCCCACTTTGGCATAAATGTGCTATTGGGAAGAGCTGGTCAGAGCTCATAGGAAGGAGGGAGCTTAATACAGGGAAATCCTGGATGAAAAATGGTGAGAAGTTGCAAGGACTTGAGACTGGGGCGGAGATTCAGTACGATGACACTTGGCATACCTCAAAAGCTACGATAGAACGATTTGGATTAAGCATAATCAAATCTGAGTTATTTTTCAATAAAGACCGACCACAAATATCACTCTATATATATATATATATATGCAAAACTGGTAGAGACATACCACAAAATAGTTACATCGATAACTAAAGCAAAATAAAGTGATTTTACTCAGTGATATCAGAAAAAGGGGTTGCGAATAAAAATGCAGGCCACAGTTTTCAGATTTTTTTAATTTGGAAAGAATTTAAAAAAACAACAACAATAATTTCAAACAAATTCATTAAGTCTTTTATATACTAAGTTAATGATTACTCAAATGTATGCTCCAGATCCAATTTTGATGTTTTAGTCTTTCCGGTACTAATGCTTGTTTTTTCCATGAAAATTGCAATATGAACATTAAAATGCTTCTCCTTCACCATAAATGTAGAAATAGCCATCTGCTGTGCTTAATCATCAATCTGCAGTGGTAAAATATTCCTTAAGCGTCCTCATGCTCTGATACTTTAGATTTCATCCTGATTGCTCAGGTCTTTTTTTATAGATGAAAAGATGATTTAGCACAAGAATTGTGAAATTGCTTTTAACAAGCTGAATGATAAGTTTGAACCTATAATAGATTCCTCTAAATTCTTCTTATTGTTACCCACTTATTCACCCGTTAGACATGCTGACCACTGATGACACAAAGTGGACACAAAGAATTCCCACTTAGGACTCCCCCTAAAGAAACATCAGTGAAGATGTGAACTGCTGACAAATGGCTTGAAACACCTACTTACAATACACAGTTAAGATGAATGACTCAGCAAAGGTGCTCTCTGAACTGGACTGTAGTTGACAAAAGATCTGACATGCTCTGCACTAACCATGGGGAGGTTATATTGTGACCCGACCAGAGGTTAAGAGACCATCTCTCCACTTTTATTCATGAGCTGACATTTAGATAAAGATACCAACATGGAGCCCTTTTTGTGCTTTTTAGGTTCGTAGAATCTGTTGTAAATAAAAACCAATTTGTTTGTGTTCAGTAACATTTAATATATAAATACTTTCAGCGCAATTATTATTAAATGACCAAAACAATTTATTTACAGAAACAAAAGTCCTGATGGCCAGTCTAGACAAGGAACCATTTTTATCTTGCCACCAGAATTCACAATTTTGTTTTAAGGGATATGCTAATCTCCAAAAGGTCCAGTTAAAGAACTACAGCATATCTTTTTGTGTTTGAGGTTGTGCTACTGCAAAAAAGATGGATGTATTTAAAGCTTTTTACATATGTCGACCAGTAGTGCCAATAAATCTGTAGGGCGCTGTATAAAAAATGTCTAATGTCAGCTTGCAGCTCTCTGATTGACAGCTTACCAAACACTCTTTGAACCTTTTTAAAGCAGTAAACTCTTTACCATCTGGAACTTCAAGCAGTTTAAAAACTGATTAGCAAATGCAGCCTAGTCCTGATACAACAACAAATTCTTCAGCAGCCAGTAAATTCCACACAGGCTCAAGAGCTCATCTGAACTGCCCAAAGCTATCAGTCGAAAGTGCTCAAGATTTGTCTTAAAAAGCTGTGATGGGCCATTCAGGGCAGCTCTGGCCCGTTTGTCTGCATGTCAATATGCTGCCCATTCTGTGTCTTGCTTGGATGCCATCATTAAACTTCTGACCCCATCATGTCTGGCAGTCTTTGACAAAACTCTCTGACTACTGTCTATGTAATGCTTAACCCTGTCACACTGAGTTTACTTGTCTTGTCTTTATTATTTAGCTATCATTATCACTCTCTATCTCACACACCCAGGGGTATATAGGTCAGCTGTTATGAATTGTGAGTCTATAATAAAACCTAAAATGTATGGTAAAGCATCATTGACCATTTAATTGCTCTATTGGAGCTACCATCTTCAAACCATGCATCATTACCCTTCAATTGCCCACAGTATCAAATTACAAAGATCTGCTTTACATGTCATTACCAGGTTACAATACAGGACAGTTTAATTGTTTTCCTGGTAACATTTCTAGACCTTTACGCAAAAATGCAACATAAAAATGAAAGAGCCTTAAAAAGGTACTTACAACCAAAGTGAACATTTTCCTATTCAAGTTCTGTGAAGTTTTTTGACAGAGCAACATGAAGTATAGTATAATTGTGAGGGAAAAATATATGTAGTATATGTTCAATCTGTCTGGAAATGGAATGAATTTGGAACAACTACAAGCATACAAAGATACAGCAGTCGATCTAAACTGACTGGTCAAGTAAGGAAAGCATTAATTAGGAAAGCATGCACAATGCTGTGTACATCACTCAGAACACAGCAACCCTATGGTGAAACATGGTGGTGCTACGATCACACTGTGGAGCTGCTTTTCGTTAACAGGGAGGTTGGTCAGAGTATATCAAAAAATAAACGAAAGTAACTACAAAACAATCAAAAACGAAAACTTTTTGAGGTGCAACTAACTTTAGACTGAGGTGGATGTTCACCTTGTAGCAGAACAATGATCCTAAATGTACACCCAGAGGTACAATTGAATTCTTTAGATTAAAGCATAGTCATATTAAAGCATGTCAGAATAGTGCATCGTTGAGACCTATATCCAGTTGAGAATCAGTGGCAAAACATGAATATTGATTTTCACAGATGCTCAGTCCGAATGAGCTTGAGCTAGTTATATTTAAAGAATAGACCAACATTTCTATCTCTAGATTTTCAAAGCTGGTAGACACAAATCCAAAAAGACTTGCTGCTGCAATTATGACTAAGGGTGGTTCTTCAAAGTATTGACTGTGTGCTCACGTTTCAGATTTTTATTTGTAAAAATATTAGAAAACCATGTATTGTTTTCTTGCACTTGATACATTTGCATTACTTTGAGTTGATATATGACATAACCCCCACCCCTCCATCCCCATCCAAAATAGTACCCTGAAGTTTTAAATGGATTGAAGGGGCATAACCACCAGGCACTGTCCATCCTACATGAATATCACTTGTTATGTTGGTATCATATGCTGTCATACCATGTGGAGGTGGATAAGCAAATCTTTGTGGTTTTGCCACATCTTTGCCAGCTGATCGCTCTGATAAAGCCATGGTATCTATTACTCGATGCCAATCCAGCAATGATCACAATGACCTTGAGTCAGTCAGCTTCCTCTCAGCCAACTGCTGGCCAATACCACTCAATACCCCAGGTCCAGTTTCCCCATCAGTGTTACTCCCCCTCTGCCTCAACCCCCTCTTGTGCCACAGACCAGTCCACATAGTAGCATCTGCATTGGAGGCTGTTGGCGCCTAACCAGCAGCAGATGTGGCTCCGCAGAGAACACCGGCCCTCATTAACTTCAATGGATTTCCTAATGCGACAGCTACCATATTTCATTTACCGCGCACCCACACCCCAGCGGACCTGATGGGGGCCAACTGATACTTCCATTCTTTCACATCGCAGAGTGGTGGTGGAGGCGGAGGGATTAGGGTAAGAGGTGCACTCAGAGTCCTTGGGGGGTGGGGGGTGCAAAGCAAGGGAAGAGAAGAGGAGGGGAGGAAAGGATTCCAGAAACCAGAGCAGAAGACATGACCCCCTCTTCCAAAGAGGAAATCAATTAATTCAAGCTTTTTATGGCACAGTGTCTGAAATGAGAAGCAAAAGCCAAGTCAGCAGTCTGAGCAACATCTCATTATGTCAAAAACAGAAGAGGGTAGGATGGAGGAGTGACTTCTTTGGGGTGTGAAAGACAGAAGGCAAAGGCTTGTGGAAAAGATCTAAAAAGAGAAAAAAACATGGATGCTAAGAGAGATGGATGCGAGGGGAGAGAGGGAGTGAGGGAATTTATGGTCTTGGGTCTTATTGTTCCTGTACACGTGAGAGTGTGCAGCTGGGGGAAAAGAGGGAAATAGGGTGCAGATGTACTGTATCAAACACAGAGGCCTGAACTTCAATAGATACATTACGATGTGCTCCCCTGCTGCACTCCTTTACCAAACATCAAAACCTCCTTCTAACTTTAACTTTCTCCCTGTTGTAGCTACCGGTCCCCCCCCCCCCTTTTCCAAGCAACACATTTTTATCCTATAGCCCCCTTTCTTGCGCTAATATCCGCAACCTGCCCCACGTTTTTTTATTCTTTTCTGTACCAGTAAGCTCCTCTCATTTCCCCTAAATGCTGCTTCTTTTACAGACACAGCAGGTATCAGGGTTTGCCAGCAAGCTGTGGCCTTCTTTGAACTGTGACGGACTTGTTTAAAAAGCCAACTTACACATCCACATACAGACGTTATAGAGCCCTAATGGCGTGGGTATATTATCATGCCCCAGACAACAGTTCATCACAGCTGTTCACACTTTTGCTCTACCTCTCTTTCTCCCCACATTCCTGTAAAGCACATACAAATCATTATAAGAAGACATATGGAACTAGAAGGGGAAGGGTGTCACAGGGCTGTGCCCCCTGAGTTCACAGGATCTACCATCTTTCAGGATAGCAGTAGTGTGTGGGGGTGGGATAGAGTAGAGCAGTGGGTTTCGGCGGTGGCATTAGAAGTGGGACAGGATGTGATTCTCTTGACTCTCCATGTGGAGAGCTGAGACTCTGGATAATTCCCGGTGCTTTCCCGGGTCCTATAGAAGAAGGGGCCCCTCTGGATTTGTCAGTTGTGGCTGCAGCTGTCTCTGGGCAAAATGGACCACAGTGGACTTGACACTTGATCTTTCTTCTCTCCCTCGCTGTCTCCTCCTTGTCCCTTTATCCCTTTCTATCTTTGCTAACCCTCTGTCTGTCTTGTTCCATCATTCATTTTGCTACTTTCAGGAATTGACAACTCACCAAATTACATCTGCTAAGAAACATATTGAGGATACCCAAGACGATTGGTAAAATATTATGTCGCCTGGCAAGGCAAAAAAATTTAACATTCTAGAGCATGTGCATCCCGTCATATCTGGTGTAAATCTAACAACATTGTAGAAGAAAACGTCATACCAAAAGTCCTGTCATGGTGGTGGTAGAGTGATAGTCTGAAGCTGCCTTGCTTCAGGATTTTAATGATTTGTTAGATACTTGATGGAACTGTAAACTCTCTCTCAAGTAAATCATGATGGACAATGTCAATCAGTTTGTGATCTTAAGCTCAATTGTATTTGGGTTATGCAGCATGACAGTGATCCAAAGCTTCAGCGAGTCCACCTCTGAATAGTTTGGAAAAAGTCAACCCTTGATGGCACTTGTTGCATCAAGGGTCTGCATTTCAGGTTACCATTGTGTAACTGTTTAACCACTGAGCAATACTTGTTTTGATTAAAGACATGGTCTGGATATGTAGATCAGCAACTGTATGAAGCTGTTACTGTATGTTATTAGGAACCTTTTTCAGAGAAACATTATCAGAACTTCTGGGAATACAACTTTCGGTCCTTATTGTTAGCAATATAGGGGCCACTAAGTTTAAATTCATTCTGTAGTAGTCACATTTTATTAGAGGACACTCCATTGACTTCAATGAAACCTAGCTGACATTTTAGTGCATGTACTTGAAAAGTACATGCACTAAAATGAAAAGAAAAAGAGTAATTTACCTTCTTTGTCTATGTAACACATCTGGCTTACAGAGACATCCGGTCATGCCCAAAGCCTCTATAAAGTGAAACACCATCCATAAAATCTCCATTAGAGAGGGGCTGCCTGGAGGTCGTCGGGAGGAGAATCGGGGGGTCACAGTTCCGCTGTAGTGCCTTCACACGTAGGGTTAGAGGTGAGTGCTGTTGACATTCCTCCCATCACTGTCTGATATCGCCAAGATTGATCAGCTGGAGAAAGGGTCTGAGAGGAGCACACCCATTCAGCCCCGAGCTTAAACATTTATGCTTGGTTCTGTTTCTTTTAGACTCTCTACTCTACTCTTTTCTTTTCTTTTCTTTTCTTTTCTTTTCTTTTCTTTTCTTTTCTTTTCTTTTCTTCTGATGCATCTTGTTCTTCCTCTGTCACCTAATTACCTCATAGATATTCAGTGAGACTTCAGTCACACAGGGATTGACCTTGGAGGAACAGCACCAGAGAGCGTTTATCTCTCTCCTCTTAGCTAAACCAGATAAAAGAAGAGAGCTGTGACTGATCTCCCACCCTTCGCCTGAGCATTCTGCGATTTTCTGTTCACAATTTCGCGTGAACTACAGTAAAGGGCTGTGAATTATTGCCTTGTCAAATTCCACACCTTGTGAGGCCAGTTGCCCTTGGAGGGTAGGTAAAGCCTTCTACCTGTGTTGTCTATGGGCAGAGTATTTCTTTTTCTTTATATTTAATTCCAGTTTTACATCCACCCTGAATAGAAATGAGAGACTCTTGACATGCAGAATACATTTTATCCTTATTCCCTATGAAAACAAACAACAGCAAGCTATTGTTAGTGAGTTGGACATAAACACAGGGATCTTTGATTTCCACAACAGAGCTCATGAAAATTAGCTGCAGATACCTTAAGCTGGAATCTAAACCTCACTCAACAACAATGGTAGACCATCACCTTCTCTTGAGTTTCTTTGACCACATACATAAAAGAGAGTAAAATTATGATTTTTTTTATGTCTAACTCCAGGCTCTGTAAAGCAACAATCCAACCATCTGTTTTGCAGACATTTACAGTAAAGGGAAAATTGGACAAAACACGCCCAGCCTTCCCGTAGGTCAGTCGATCATTATTGCCCACTCACAGCCCAGCTTATCTTTTGTAATCGAATACACCAACCCCACAAAATCACATGTAATTGAAGTTTTTTTTTTTTTTCCCTGACTTCTTTCAGTCTGAGCTCTGTGAAGATAACATTCCCTGCTGCTGCTGTCTCTGGTGTGTTTGAGTAAACAAACAAACAAAGTTGGAAACAGGCAGTCAGCAGCAGGGCAGCCTTGTTAGGGTTCAGCCACCAGGGCGATGGGATTCCAGGCCTGTTAGTTTTACCCCTGGGAGACATGTTTGTTATGTGTGTGTGTGTTTTGTGTGTGTGTGTATGTGGGAGGGTTACTTGTTGTTTATTACTATAATTTGTCTGAGTGGCTCTGGAGAGATTTTAGGCTCTTTGAAGCATGGCTGGATGAAGCCTGGAGTGTGGCATGCTGTGCCCGGGATTTGGGCCCAGTTTCTAATTCGTCTAACCCTTGCCTCCACCCAGCCTACTCCCTTTCGATAATCCTCTGTCTCAATCCTTTATCCTAAACTGCATCATCTTGGGTCCTCCTGAATCTTAAGGGCCACACAAACAGAGAATGTTGAAGACAAAAGGGGAGGGTTTTTATTTTTTAGTAAATGTCAGTGAAATTTTAAATGTGTTTATAACATTAAAACCAATAAGAGGTTGAGCAAATAGCAATAATTTCGTATTTCACAATGGCATCTGTCTATTGTGGAAAATACCCCAAGAACCTTGAAGTTTTTTATTTGATATAGACAAGCAAAAATCTTAAATATTTATCGATTTAAAAGGGGACCAAAAAGCATAAATGTGTCAAAAAGCAGCAGGGTCCTGAGAATCCAAGTAGTTATTATTGTTTATGGGAACTCTGACCTGTGCCATTTGATCCAGGACCAATAGCACAAATTACTGCAAATCTTACAGTGGAATATAAACCCATCCACATTTAACGTCACCCATGGTAAAGATGTGTAAAAAGCCTAAAAATAAGTGAATATGTTGTTTCAGTGGCATAATCTCACACTAAAAAATGTAGAAAAATATGACCTTTAATATGAGTACGGTTACTCAGTGAGAAAACAATCCACATTAATCCCAACAATGTGATTTTTCACAAATTCATATTACCAACTCCTATTAAATAAACGTAACAGACTTTTTTTAGTCAGACACTTCATCAAGGAACTTTTGATTAAAAATCCATAATTTCCTGTTTCCCTGGGGTATAAATCTGATTTGACACAGAGGCCCATTTTTTTAAGCCACTCCCCAAAATGGGAAAAACAAGTGAGCATGTCATTGATGTAAGAAGATGTCTGTAATCTTTACAAATCAGGAAATGGCTGCAAATAATGGCTACTCAGCTATACTTGATCATAACCACAGTCAGAGAACAATTTAATGGTTTCAGAGAGTTGGAACCTCTAATAATTAAACAAGTTTCCAGGATTTCCTTCTTTCATCTCCAGAACATTGCCAAAATTAGAAATATCCTGTCCAGGAGTGACGCTGAAAAACTAGTCCATGCGTTTGTTACTTCAAGGCTGGACTATTGTAATTCTTTACTATCAGGATGTCCACAAAATGCAGTTAAAAGCCTTCAGCTGATTCAAAATGCTGCAGCAAGAGTTTTGATGAAAACTAAAAAGAGAGATCATATTTCCCCTACTTTAGCTTCCCTTCATTAGCTCCATGTTAAATCCAGAATAGAATTTAAAATTCTCCTCCTCACAAATAAAGCCCTTAATGATTTAGCTCCATCATACATCAGAGATCTGATTGTTCCATATGTTCCTAACAGGGCACTTCGTTCTCAGACTGCAGGTTTACTAGTGGTTCCTAGAGTCTCTAGAAGTAGAATGGGAGGCAGATCCTTTAGTTATCAGGCTCCTCTCCTGTGGAACCAACTCCCTGTCTACTTTTAAAGCTAGGCTTAAAACTTTCCTTTTTGATAAAGTTTATAGTTAGAGTGGCTTAGATTATTCTGAGCTATCTTCCTTATTTTACCTCCGTCTTCTTCTCCCCTTGTTGGATGGAGTAAGGGGGAGTCAGGTTTAGCCTAAACCGGCTCAGTTATGGTTGAGGTGCAAACACACCCTCCATTTCTGCTACCTGTATGACCCCCTCTCTTTTCCAATGGTTATGGTCAATCTGTCAGAGAGAGGTATCCCAATCGTTGTGGTTTTTAGTATAACAATGGCCATCAGTGGGCTCTAGATGGACAAACTGTCTACTTTTAAGGCTAGGCTTAAAACTTTCCTTTTTGATAAAACTTATAGTTAGAGTGGCTTATGTTATCCTGAGCTATCTCTGTAGTTATGCTGCTATAGGCTTAGGCTGCTGGAGGACATAATGACCACTTTCACCCTCTTCGCTACATTCTCACACTACTCTTCAATTTTGCATTATTTGCTGTTATTTCAGCTTTTAACTTTGTTCTCTCTCTTTTCTCTTCCTAGAAGCTACACCTGGCCTGACTCTGTGTCTACATGTAACACCTTTCTTAAGAGGGGCATCGTCCGAGCTTCTGCTGGCAACAACTTAATGCTCACCCTCTACCGATGATCCACATGGCCCTGTCTTTCAGTGTTTAACCCTTTCTCTCTCCTAGACATAGCTACTGACTGAGCTTTTACTGTAACTAACTCTATGTGCTCTCTTCAGACTCTAACATTGAAAACTGGCTCAGAGTTAATCTGTTCTTTCTTTCTAGGTGAAACGACTAAAGGAGCTACATCCACTAACATTTACTTTTCCTTCCCATAGAAAGTACTCCTTGATCAGTGCTTCTTTGTTCTCTTTGTGTCTCTGCTCTGTTCTCTCTAACCCCCAGTCGGTCGTGGCAGATGGCCGCTCACACTGAGCCTGGTTCTGCTGGAGGTTTCTTCCTGCTAAAAGGGAGTTTTTCCTCTCCACTGTTGCTACATGCATGCTCAGTATGAGGGATTGCTGCAAAGTCAACGCTAGTGACTTTCCACTGTCTCTACATGCTCATCCGGGAGGAGTGAATGCTGCAAGTCACTGACTGGATGCAGTCTGCTGAGTTTCCTCAGACAGACAAACTTTTTATCCAATTTGAATAAATAACAGAATCTGACTGCACTGTTCAATGATTCGGATTAATTGTAATGCATGTACCTGACTTTTGTGAAGTGCCTTGAGACGACATGTGTTGTGAATTGGCGCTATATAAATAAACTGAATTGAATTGAATTGAATTAAAATCCTCCCTCATTATGTAGACAAAATAGGGATAAACTATAAAGGTTTAAAGTCATTTTAATTAGATGACAGCAAACATGCCAGTGGGTCCTGATTTTTCTCTGTCTATATAAAGCATGAAGTAACACAACCCTTGCCTACCTGTTGCTGCAAACCGCGACAGTAAATTAGGTTGCTGCGCCTCATTCTAAAGAAAAAAATTATTTTTAAAGCTTATGACCAAAGAAATGCGATTTTGAGAGGACACGTTCCTCTCACACCATCATAAAGGTGAGTATTGCCAAAATGACAGCCAGATGTTTTCTTTAATTTACATGATTGGACATATTTGACAGCAAATGTGGTTAAATATAGATTTTATTCATCAGGAACATTGTTTTGTTTTGTTCTAAAAAAGTATCACAAATACAAATGTAGTCCTAATGAATGCTTTTTAGCTGAAACTTCTGTACTAAATGGTTTACTAATGATCACATTTCCAAACTTTATGAATGAGAGCCACTGTGTTGGAAAATTGGTCATTATAAAATACACTTTATGTGAGCAAAATCATCAGGCGATAAAACAGATGTAAGGTAGTTTACAAATGCTTGGCAATTACATAATCAGTATGCTGAATATGAGGAATGATGCCATAATCTACCTATATATTTTTAAACATTAATCAAAGGATGATAAATGAATGAGAACTATTTGAAACTGGACCTGCAAACATATTTTGGAATGTTTAGATGGTGAACTATGAGCATGAATAATTAATTTGAACCTGTACTAAATAGTTCTTGTTGAACAGGCACAACACTGCAAATAAATGTAAAAACACACAATACATAAATTTATATAACTGTACACTTAATGTAGTCGAAGGTTGCATGTGGATACACAGGAATGGGTCTGTACCAGTAAGAGAGGCAAACTCAGGAATATTGTCAAGAGAATGAGAAAAAGTAGCAGGATATGTACTGAAGAAAAACAAAAACAAGTATTGCAGCTGTAAATTGTATGAGTAGAGAGACAGTGTACTATTGCACTACAGTGAGAGAGAAGCTTTACAGACAAAACATAACAGAGGGATTTGACTTAATGACCTTATGGTTTTTTTCTGTGTATGTATTTGGAGGCATATTTCCATGTGTCTAAAGGTTAATGTCCTAAGATGGTGTTTCCTCAGATTTATGTGTAGGTCCTATGTGTTTTTTCAGGAGAAATTTATAAAGCAAAAGCCGAATGCATTAAAAGCATGCATGCCTTGTTGAGTTGCAACCTTTGGGGAAACTAGCACATCTTTACATGTTCCAGTATTAAACAGCTGGTTTATAAAAACAGGTAAATTTTTTGCATATAAACATCACATATAATCCAATATGGAGCCAAAGATGTAAGCCCATTTACTAGACAGCTAGCAAAAGAAATCTTCCTTTCCTCAAAAACTTCCAGGATCAATGACTACCTGAAAAAAAGACCAGCGTTTGTGAGACTAAAGGGTAGTTTGTCTGACCAGGTGGTCAACAGCACAGGAGCACCACAGAGGGCTTAACACTTACTGTTCCTTTCCACTCTGTAGACCTCAGACCCCCAGCACAACCCAGAGTCCTGTCAGCGTCAAAAATATTCAGATGACTCTGTAGTTGTTCGATGTATCAGAGATGGACCTCTTTGTGGATCAATTTGTACCAAGTGTGAGAACAATAAGCTTAAATGTGAACTGATCAAAGGAGACTAGGTGGACAGCAGACTGGACTGGATATGCAACAGTGAAGCTCTCTACAGGAAGCGACAGAGGCAACTGCATTTTCTGGAGAAGCTTACTTAGGTAGTGTGTGGAGCAATGCTGCAGATTGTCTATAAGTCTGCTTTGGACCGCGCAGTGTCCTCTAACATAATCTGTTGGGGTAGTAGCATCAGAG
The DNA here is from genome assembly GCA_036173005.1 of Crenichthys baileyi. Classification (NCBI taxonomy): domain Eukaryota; kingdom Metazoa; phylum Chordata; class Actinopteri; order Cyprinodontiformes; family Goodeidae; genus Crenichthys; species Crenichthys baileyi. The sequence continues at coordinate 373,976 of JAHHUM010001458.1, forward strand.
CCGGTCACTTAAAAAAACTCAATTAACTAATAAAGAAGGCTGGCTCTATTCTGGGGACTCCTCTGAGGCCTCTAAAGTTAATTGTGTATAGAAAGATGCTTCATAAATGAAGAACATAATTGACAACCCTGAACATCCTTTTTACAAGGCTATAATACAACAACAGACTGTCTTTGGTCAGGGGTTTTCTCAGATCCACTGTAACACAGACTGCTGGAAAAGGGCCTACTTGCCCGCAGCAATTACAGTCTATACTGACTCTTTAAAGACAATTGAATAGTTTGAGTTACATCAATATGTAATTTTGAATTAAATGAATGAAGGTAATTAATTTGCGTTTCTTTTCCATACCTATCTGAAACTTTTCATAAAGATGGTTTTAAAGTGTTGCTTAATCTATACAGCTTATTGAACAAAAGTTCTACCCTATGTTGGTTATCCTATATATCAAGCCACTCATACAATTTGCAAGCATTGTGTAAAGAGTCCTGCGATGGACTGGCGACCTGTCCAGGGTGTACCCCGCCTCCCGCCCATAGACTGCTGGAGATAGGCACCAGCTTCCCCGCGACCCACTATGGAAGAAGCGGTAGAAAATGATTGCCTGACTGAGTAAAGGGTATGCCAGTTAGTGGACCTTACCTCAGATTACTACATTATTACTGATTATTATAGTTATATATGTAACTTTACGGTTGTCGATCAGGTCCAACAATAAATTTGGAGGATTTTGTTTTTTGCTGAACATCTTATGACTTAATTTTAATGGAATACCTGTAGCAGTTTATAGGACTATTGCATATTCATGATGTTTGCCTCTTTGCAATCTCTTGTTGAACAATGCGAATAACAATATGTACCACTCCAATCTACAATGTGGCTGGGAATCTTTTAAACAGATATGTACCACAGGTAGTTTAGCGATAATGAAATCAAATTCTTAAATGCTGGACATTTTTTAGGCTGCCCACATAGACTTCTGCGTATAACTCAAAAACCATTATAGTGGGTCTTTTTTAATAGAAGTTAGGCTAGAGAGCAATGGTAGAATGTTAACAGTTTTGGCCAGGTGGTTTTTCAATAATGTTTTTAGAAAAGGGATACCAGACATGGCATTTAAAAAGAAAGCTGTGGGTGGGGGTGACCTGCCCTGGGCAATAGTTCTGGTGGGAAAACCTTGAGTATAGGTAATTATAGTATTATTACTTTGACACTAACTACTTCAATGCATCAATGCATCAAGATGGCGCCGACGATGGCAGCCTCGGAGCTTCGCTCTCTCCTTGTTTTTGTATTTTGTGTGTTTATATGTTTTTCGAGCCACAGTACTGTGGTCTCGGGCCACAATTCGGTGGTCTCATTCAGTAGAGAGGAACTTCTCAACATCAGAGAGTCCTCTCTTGGGTTTTTTTCACCATCCCTTATCCATCCGTGGTTCACTGAGCTTCTGGCAAGCGGAGCGGCGGCACTCTATGGGATACTGCGCCGGAGGCGTCCGAGGGGAAAGCGTGCTGGCGCCCTGGTAAAGCTCCGCAAAAGAGGACTTCGCACACCACTGCCTTCAATACATCTGGCAAATGTCCGCTCTCTAAGCAACAAGATGGACGAGCTGCTTCTTCTCACCGGTAAAAACTCGGACCTCCGCAGATCAGCGGTTCTCTGCTTCACCGAGACATGGCTGAGTGAAAACATCCCGGACCGCGCACTGCTGTTGCCGGACTTCCAGCTGTTCAGAGCGGATCGCAGCGCGGATCTATCAGGGAAGAAGCGAGGAGGCGGAATCTGCTTTTATATAAACAAAACCTGGTGCAGAGACATAAAAGTGCTGGGGGAAACATGTAGTCCGGATCTGGAGTCATTTTCCATAATCTGCAAACCGTTTTATTCACCGAGAGAGTTTTCCTTGTTCATAATAATCGGCTCATATTTTCCACCGCATGGCTGCACTTCTGCCTCGGATAAACATCTTGCTGAGCTGATTACAGACGTGGAGAAAAAAACACCCTGACTCTTTCATCATAATACTGGGAGATTTTAACAGCGCAAATCTCTCCAATGAGCTCCCCAAATACAGACAGCATATTAAGTGTCCCACCAGAGACAGAAACACACTGGACCACTGTTGCACAGGTTTTAAGGACTCATACCATGCTGTTACCAGGGCTGCTCTGGGACTTTTGGATCATTGCCTTATCCACCTCATCCCAACTTACAGACAGAAACTAAGAGCTTCCAAACCTGTGGTTCACACTGTTAAAAAGTGGACTGAGGAATCGAAGCAGAAGCTACAGGCCTTTGAATGCACAGACTGGACTGTTTTTGAAACTTCAGCCACTGACTTAAACGAACTAACTGATGTGGTGACATCATACATCCGTTTCTGTGAGAACATGTGTGTGCAGACCAAGACCTTCTGCACCTTTGGGAACAACCAGCCATGGTTCACTCCACATCTCAGGAATCTGCGCAGGGATAAGGAAGAAGCTCACAGCAGTGGTGATTGGGCGCGGTACAGGCAGGCCAGGAACAGACTAACAAAGGGCATCAAGGCAGCCAAGAGAAGCTACAGTGAGAAGCTGAAAAACAGCCTTTCTACTGGTGACACTTTGGCTGTATGGACTGGTCTGAGAAACCTGACTGCTTACAGAAGCCCCACCACCCTTCCTGAACAAAGTCCTCGCCTGGCTAACCGTCTGAATGGCTTCTACTGCAGACATGACAAGAAGCCATTCACACCTCAAACCAACTCCTCCACATCCCATTCAGGAACAAATTCGACCAGTAAAGCAACCAACCAACCCCCTACCTTCAGATCCTCTGCCTGCACTAAAGATCTCTGAGGAAGATGTAAATAGGCTCTTTCAGCGCATGAAAACAAAGAAAGCTGGAGGACCTGATAACGTCTCCCCATCATGCCTGAAAGCCTGTGCAAATCAACTCGCTCCGATCTTCACCCGGATCTTCAACAAGTCACTGGAGAAGTGTGAGGTCCCCTCCTGCTTCAAACGATCCACCATCATCCCAGTGCCCAAGAAACCCACCATCATAGGATTAAATGACTACAGGCCTGTAGCCCTGACGTCTGTGGTCATGAAATCCTTTGAGCGGCTGGTGTTGAAGCACCTGAAAGACATCACAGGCCCTCTACTGGACGCCCTGCAGTTTGCTTACCGAGCAAACAAGTCGGCAGATGATGCTGTTAACTTAGGTCTACACTTCATCCTGCAACACCTCGACCACCCAGGGACCTACGCCAGGATCCTGTTTGTAGACTTCAGCTCGGCCTTCAACACCATCATACCAGACATCCTCCACCAGAAGCTCACCCAGCTCAACGTCCCAGCCTCCACCTGTCAGTGGATCAACAGCTTCCTGACGGACCGACAGCAGCAGGTGAGCCTGGGGAGCATCTTCTCCCGAACCAGATCAATAAGTACTGGTGCCCCCCAGGGGTGTGTTCTCTCCCCACTCCTCTTCTCCCTGTACACAAATGACTGCACCTCAGCGGACTCGTCAGTGAAACTCATTAAGTTTGCAGACGACACCACTGTCATTGGACTGATCCAGGACGGTGATGAGTCTGCATACAGACAGGAGGTGGATCGCCTGATACACTGGTGTAGTCAGAACTGCCTGAAACTAAACCCACTCAAGACTGTGGAGATGGTGGTGGACTTTCGGAAAACTCCACCTCCATACACTTCCCTCACCATCCTCAACAACACCGTGTCGGCTGTGGATCACTTCAGGTTCTTAGGAACCACCATCTCTGAGGACCTGAGATGGTCTTCACACATAGACACTGTTCGAAAGAAGGCCCAGCAGAGACTATACTTCCTGAGGCAACTCAAGAAGTACAACCTTCCACAGGAGCTGCTGGTCATCTTCTACACTGCCATCATTCAGTCTGTCCTGTCTTCATCCATCTCAGTGTGGTGTGGTTCATCCACAAAACAGGACAGGTACAGACTGCAACGAATAATCAGGACTGCAGAGAGAATCATCAAGGCTGACCTTCCTTCCATCCAGGACTTATACAGGTCAAGGGTCAGGAAAAGAGCTGCTAAAATCTCTGCAGACCCCACACACCCTGCACATAAACTGTTTAGAGTTCTGCCTTCAGGGCGACGCTACAGAGCGCTGTTCACTAAAACCAGCCGCCACAGAGACAGTTTCTTCCCTCAGGCTGTTTCTCTGTTGAACATTCAATAGAGTACAAAACAACAGCATACAGATGTTGCAAATGCACCTTTTTATTTATTTATATATGTGTATATTTGTACATTGTAAATATGTATATTCTGTAGTGCAAAAACAAAAACCAAAGAGCAAAGTGTACCGGAGTCAAATTCCTTGTTTGTATGTACAAACTTGGCAATAAAGCTGATTCTGATTCTGATTCTGATTCTGATTCAAATTAATTTCAGATTGCATTGATTGGAATGGATGATATACTAACGGCAGACCCTGGTATTCAATAGACAAAGCCAAATAATGGTCCCTGCTAGAACTGTTCAGGAAGAGTCTGAAGAACAGCACAAGTTCAAGGTTTTGTCTTGGCTTCCAAATTTTCCAGATCTCAGTCCAGCAGAGCATTTGTAGGGTTTGCTGATATTAATGTTTGACCCTTAGGTCTTAGGTCACAAATGACATGACTTGGTGCCCATTAGTACAAGACATATTTTAAAGCCTTGCAGAGTTCAGGATCAGAGCTGTTTTTCCAGCACAAGAACCTCAGACACAATATTTATCAGATGTATTTGATGTGTTGGAGATTTAGTGTAATATATCACAGAAAGAATCTCTATTTATTTTGAATGATGCTATGTGTGATTGTAACACTAATTGTAATATACTTTAATAACTGCACAACATTAACTTTGGCTTTCAACAGTTAATTGAAGATTAGAAGTATTTTGTTAATTTTAGAATCTTAGATTTTCTGAACAGGACAATTTCCCACTAAGGCAATGTGTGTCTGCTTGCTGGTGGCTGTCTGCATGCATGCTTGTGTGCATCCGTACATTGTATGTCTGCATAGGAAGTCCTCTTGCTTACCCATCCATCATGTACATGTCTGTGTTTCGGCTGTGTCCTGCGGGGGAAGGTTCACTTAGATCCAAAGTGGGTTTAATTGGTGTCAAACAGGTCTCGGAAAAAGTCATCAGAGACTAAGGAGTCTCAGCAAGACAGGAAAGCTTTTATTAGGGGACTTCCTCCAAACTCTGTGACTCTACGCATCCCCGTCTGTCCCATTGTCTCTTCCCATATCCCACCCTCTTAAAATCTCTCACCACGGCTCAGTTTCCATCTGCTGTCTTCCTCTCCCACTCACACTTGTCTGGGTTCAAAAATTTGCTATTTGTCACTGGTCCTCCCAGTCAGAATGCTAACTTCTCTCTTTCTCTGTGGTATTGTTTTAGTGTCTGATGTATGTCCTTGAATAACCGAGGGAGTTTTTCTCTTGGGAAATCTGGTGACAGTGGAAGTTTACCAAGCCAGTTGGGCTGATGATGAAAACACTTTTACAACCAACAAACTGATAAATACTCTATCAATTGTGCAATTGTAGGAACCTTTTTATAGCAATTAAAAATGTGAAATGAATATTCATGGAATTAGTTGGGCTATAATCTAAGAAATCTTGTTAAATTTAACATGTGTGGTTTGACTGTAGAGAACATCCAAGCAAAAAGCTCTTTGTGAATTATCCTGCTGAAATTGAGACTTTTTCATAAAATATTCTAATGGATGATTTATTCATTTTTGTCTTCCAGTTGTTTGCATCCTAAACTCTATTTGTAATGTTTTATACGGTGAATGTGAAGGTGCAAATCCCCTGTTAAAATGCTAGTTTTTTGTGATGTAAATAAAAGAAGCCCATGGTTCAAAACGTTTTTCCATTTTGAATGTGAGCTACATTATACATACTTACACATACCAAAAATATTTGCACATCTGCCTTTACACACATATGAACTTAGGTGACATCCCATTTAAGTTCATAATGTCTAATATTAACTATTCTCAGAAGGCTTTCTGCAAGTTTTAGGAGTTTATTTTAGGGAATTTTGACCATTCCTCCAAAAGCACATTTTTAGGGTCAGACACTGATGTTGGATGAGACGGCTTGGCTCGCTATCTCCTCTCCAATTCATCCTAGGCCGGGACTTAAAGCAAGCCTTTTTTACATTCCTTGACACCAAACTAGTTTATCTGTCTTTATGCACCTTAGTTTGTGCACCATTGTGCAGGTGGGAGCATGAAATTGTCCAAAATGTCTTGGAGTGCTGAAGCATTAAGAGTTTCTATTTTCAGTTTGAGGCCAACTGAAAATAGCCAAACATCGTTCCCCCTTCACTAAACTTTACCCAATGCAGTCCAGTGCTATGTATGCTACCCATGTTTCTCATGGTGTTCTGTTAGTGAAGCACAGTGTTATTTTTACATCTAGCATGCATTTTCGAATAATGGCTGATAGTCTAAGTATGGCCTATTTAGACCATTCAACATTCTCCCATAAGTTTCAGCCTTGCTTTTGAAGAAAATGCCTCTGTCTGGAAAACCCTGCAACTTAGTTTAGATCCTTGGACAATACAGGAGATTGCTGCAACATGTAGAACACAAGCAGTTTATATAACAGTATGTCATTTAGTATTGCTAATAGGCTTCTGGTAGCTTACCCGACTAGATTTTGGCATGCCTTTTTATTCATTTTAGAAATGTTATCACACATTTTCTCTGAATAATTAAGACTGTCTTTACTGTCCCATGGTATGGTATATATACAATAACAATGAAATTTCTGGACCCTTCTCTTTACTGATATTTCTCTCCATTGAGATCTTTCTGATTGGTCCTAACCTCTCTGCAAACTGGGAAAATTCTGCAAAGGTAGCAGAATATAATGTATTTCATATATTCGTATGAAATATTTTTTATTATTATTTATTATTATTTATTTTTATTTCAACATATTTAATTTCCCTTAGGGATAAATGAAGTATTTTTGAGTTGAATTTGAATTCAATTTGAATTCAATTAATTTCAGGGGTATTCAGGGGTAACTTTACTGTAATAAATGTTAGGTTTCTAAGGTCTGGAGGCTATAATTCAATCCAAAGGTGTTGCCAAGTAAAAGTCTATTCAACCAGATGATTGCCCTTTTTTCCACATTATTTACCTCTAACAAAGTTTTAGTAGTTTTATTTTCAAGACATCAAAATTTGACATTTCAACAGAGGTCTGTACACTGCATTAGGTTGATTGTGACAGCGTGGCAACATGAAAAAGCGCCATTGAAAGATGCTGTGTGTTAGCAGCCTTTCTCGTTTTTCCTGTTATATCGTCGTATGTAAAGCGATGACATCTTGCCTTCTTCATTTACACTCACTGTATCTACTTGGGTTGTAATTTAAATTGTTTGAAAAAAAGTCTAATGAAACTTAAAAATGCATGAGCTATAGTGGTAAGTTTTTCACAAGCATTGTCATGAAATGCTGCCATTTACTCCCATTGTGCAGCCTTGAATGTTTTTCGAACGAATGTTTACGAAGCCTGTAATGGTATGTCCAAAATTTCTTCATCTGAAATTGGTAAAATCTTGTTTCTTTTCAGCCCACAGCCCACCTATTTCCAAACATACACACAAACCCACGTAAAAAGGATAATGGAGCATCTGCATCTTCCAAGTAATGCCTGTTGTGTTTTGTCAGCAAGTTTAACGGAAAGTGTAACAGTACCTTTAATTACTGCTGCTCAAGAAAAAACAGACAAACCAAACACATCACAACTTTGTAGACATATCCTCTTCCTACGTGTTTACATTTTAACCCTGGCTGACATTCAGTCACACACAAGGAACACCTGCCCCTCAGGTATCAGGATATGAGGAAAAACGCCCACTTGTATGGGCTAAGAACGCTGTCAAAAACAACGTGTATGTAAAGACGGAAATGTGTGTATATTAGTCAATAGGTAAAATCCAAAAGAGGTATTGTATATTTTCTGTATAAGAATACAAAATAAAATGTTACAGCTTCAGGTAATTACAAACACAAAGTTCAAGTTTACAGTTGTGGTTTATTCTCTATGAATACAATATGCTATAAAAGTTTGTGAATACAATTTCTTTTCTATGAGAATATGAATTTACATCAGCGACTTGGCGTCACGTGATCTCAGGCTGGTTAGTGGAGTACACTTAGTCGATTCGCATTGCGCATGTGCTGTCACACTCCTCACTGCCAGTAAACGTAGTGCCGGGATTGGATGACGGAAAAAGGCAATGGGAGATAATTCAGTCTAAAAGTAATATTAGGAACAGAGGGGAGATAGAAGGGGGAAATCAAGAGTATTATAAGTAAAGCATTGTTCTTATTTTTATGAAATACAAAACTAAAACATAGAATATAGTGGGTAGAGTTATACAATGATGTACAGTAGGTGGCGGTATGCACCTCTGAATTTGTTGCGTACCGCCAGCAGAAGAAGAAGCAGCAGCACTAGCACCAAGATGACGGACCAAGAAACTACGGTACAAAGCCAGATAATGTTAAAAAGTTTATATATGTCTTAATGTCGTTATTATAAGCTCTTGGTCCGTCATCTTGGTGCTAGTGCTGCTGCTGCTTCTTCTTCTGCTGGCGGTACGCAACAAATTCAGAGGTGCATACAGTTGCCTCTCTGTCATGGTTGTCAAGTTTTGATAATTATTCTTTGAACTTTTGGTTTACATCTTATTGTCAATAAAAGCAGACACTACAAAGCTTATTTTAGGTTTATACTTCAGTGCCAAATGTGATTTAGGAAGTCATTGTGATTTCTTAAAATAAAAAAAGATACAGATCCAGCCTCCATAAGAGAACATTTCGTTGTGTGCCAATCTGTGTACGTCACAGTACATTAATAAAGTGGAACAACCATATTTGTAAAAGGAACCAGGAAGCAAGGACAAGTAAAAACTCATCCAGACAGCTTAGCTGCAACTGTGGACGCCTAACTGCCATTGTTACGAAAGTGTGCACAGAGTTCGTTTCTTGTTTCATGACAAGACAAGGTCACACAATATTCGAGCAAAACTATCAGGGTTATCTCTGTGTACCTGCAGGACCAGGGTCTTTTGAAAGAATTTGAAAGTTTTGGCTCAGCTTCTGCAATAATTTTTGAAATTCCTCTTGAACAAAAGAAAACATCCCACCGTTTATCTTATAACAAGACACACTGCAATCAGCCCTCCAGCCAATGTGGTTTTTACTTGCCCTCTTTCACAGCTTTTGTTCCTTTTCCCTGCTTTCTTTTTTTATGGCCCTCCACCTCTCTTTTTGAACTCCCCCATAGTATTCCCCTTTTCTTTTTTCCTCTTTCATTTCATTTATATCTGAATGCAACCCCTTTCTATAAGCCCCCCTTTTTTCTCTCTGCCTCCCCAACCATTTCTTCTCCACCCTTCTCTTGTTCGATCCCTGACTCAACTTTCACATTCCTGGAGCATTCCTGTAGGATTAGCCTTTAGCATTCTCAGGCTTTGCAAAGGCCACAGCCCCCCCACTGTGATGGTGGCAGGCAGTAACGGACAGCAGAGAAAAGTGTGTGCGTGTGTGTGTGTGTGTGTGTTTGTGCTCTCACTTTCTTTCATCACCGCCCTCTTCCATCCCTGCTGCTCCATTTCTATTGGGCTCAGCTTCCATCACAATCAGCAACCATTAGTCCTCACCCTAAAATGTCCTGGGAGTTCTTGTGTGAACACATGAGAAAAAAACACAAGTAGTTATTCACAAAACATTTTAAATATGCTGATCATAGATTGGCGCAGTTGGTAGCACTGTTGCCTTCCAGCAAGAAGGTCCTGGGTTCGATTCCTGCCTGGGGGTCTTTCTACATGGAGTTTGCATGTTCTCCCTGCGCATGCGTGGGTTCTCACCTGATATTCCAGCTTCCTCCAACAGTCCAAAGACATGCCTGTTAGGTTAATTGGTCACTCTAAATTGCCCTTCGGTGTGTGAGTGTGTACATGGATGTTTGTGTGTGGCCCTGCGATGGACTGGCAACCTGTCCCACTATGGAATAAGTGGTAGAAAATGACTGACTGGCAATAATGCAAATCTTGCTTATGTACAAAATACAATTTGACTTGGTATGGGTAAGCTATCACAATTTAAATATTCAGAGAAATTAAAAACGTAACTTTTGTAGAAGTACAGATATTCTAACATAAAAGTCTACAAGTATGAGCATAATAGCCTCAACATATCCACAACCATTAATTCATCTAGATAGGATTTAGGAAAATTAATAACTGATTTTTTTTTAAATACAATATTTTCAAGATACAGGGGTTGGACAATGAAACTGAAACACCTGGTTTTAGACCACAATAATTTATTAGTATGGTGTAGGGCCTCCTTTTGCGGCCAATACAGCATCAATTCGTCTTGGGAATGACATATACAAGTCCTGCACAGTGGTCAGAGGGATTTTAAGCCATTCTTCTTGCAGGATAGTGGCCGGGTCACTACGTAATACTGGTGGAGGAAAACGTTTCCTGACTCGCTCCTCCAAAACACCCCAAAGTGGCTCAATAATATTTAGATCTGGTGACTGTGCAGGCCATGGGAAATGTTCAACTTCACTTTCATGTTCATCAAACCAATCTTTCACCAGTCTTGCTGTGTGTATTGGTGCATTGCATCCTGATACACGGCACCGCCTTCACGATACAATGTTTGAACCATTGGATGCAACATGGTCCTCAAGAATGGTTCGGTAGTCCTTGGCAGTGCCCATCTAGCACAAGTATTGGCCAAGGAATGCCATGATATGGCAGCCCAAACCATTACTGATCCACCCCCATGCTTCACTCTGGGCATGCAACAGTTCTGGGTGGTACGCTTCTTTGGGCTTCTCCACACCGTAACCTTCCCGGATGTTTGGGAAACAGTAAAGGTGGACTCATCTGAGAACAATACATGTTTTTCACATTGTCCACAGCCCAAGATTTGGGATCTTTGCACTATTGAAAACCGACGTTTTTGGCATGAGTGCCAAAAGGTTTTGGCTATAGCAGCCTGGCCGTGTATATTGACCCTGTGGAGCTCCGGACAGACATTTCTGGTGGAAACATGGGAGTTGAGTTGCACATTTAATTCTGCCATTGATTTTGGGGCCCGTGGTTTTCATTTTTTTTTTTTTGATACAATCCGGTTAGCACCCGAACATCGCTTTCCAGACAGCTCCTCTTGCGTCCACAGTTAATCCTGTTGGATGTGGTTCGTCCTTCTTGGGGTATGCTGACATTACCCTGGATACCGTGGCTCTTGATACATCACAAAGACTTGCTGTCTTGGTCACAGATGCGCCCACAAGGGCTTCCCCCAACAATTTGTCTTCTTTTAAACTCTGGTATGTCATTTCAATGTTTTGAGCAAAACTGTGCTCTTACCCTGCTAATTGAACCTTCCCACTCTGCTCTTACTGGTGCAATGTGCAATCAATGAAGACTGGCTACCAGGCTGGTCCAATTTCGCCATGAAACCTCCCACACTAAAATGACACGTGTTTCAGTTTCATTGTCTAACCCCTGTAGTTTATGCTGCCGCTTTGGACTTCCTTAGACCAGCAACGTTGGTCTAAGGATGTAGCAACGTTGAAGACGTTTGTGAATTTAGGTGTAGTTAATGCTGATGTTATTTTGGTCAGAATTCCAGAACCAGTATGCATGTAGATGCAGGAAAATTTGAAATTTAAAAACAAATTCGGTTCTAACAAAATTTGTCTGCATCTCTACTTATGAAACAAAATACCATGTTCAATGCTCTTGCTTATTTAAAATGACTTTTGAGAAAAGTTTGTGTATCCTTCAGCATCCACAAGCACTCCAATCTTTGCATTTTTGCGAAGATTCCTATTTTTGCAATTTGCACTTTGCAATATATTAATAGCAGATAGGGGTGCAATCAAAGTTTTATCCAGAAACCACTATTTCAATGTTGATATGCCATTCAAGGACTTGCTTACCAATTAATAATCTTAAAAAATGTGCATCATTATAAAAAGATGTGTTGCTTAAGGAAAAACATTGTATTTTGGACTTTTGGTGACCCCCGATATGTTTAATCTCAGTATCCCAGTTTGGTATTTGATTCTACCAAACAACAGTTTCCCTATTTCTTATTTCACTGTAAGTCTAGAAAATTCAAAAACCTAAGCAACATTAACATTTTCAGTTGATAGTATTGTTTATGTTTCTCATCGCTTCTCTCCTCTAACATTTAGGTCTGGGCCATCAAGCAAAAAGTTAAGCACTATGAGGTAATTGTGGCCTCTTCACTGTTTGTCTTTGTACTTCCATAAGGCGGCTTTGTGTTGAATCAGTGTAACAAGCCAAACTGGTAGCACTGGCCTACCACATGTGGAAACACTCACTTCACCTCCCAGGATAAAATACTTGGCAAGGACAGACAAGAGCTGGAGTGGGGGTGAGAGAGAGGAAAAAGAACGAGTGTTTGTTGGTGGGACCGGTGAGCGAGTGTTAGCTTTCCTCAGCCAAAATAAAAGTGTGACCGGAGCAGGGGATGCACCTCAAAAATCTCTCAGCTGTTTCCATCTTTTCTCCAGCCAACATGACTTATTGTTCCCCTGCACCTCCATTGCTTCCCTTTATTGTCTCTTCCTCTTTTTGTCCTTTGCACAATCACATTCAGATGGCAATTAATGAAGTTTTACACATATTCCAACTCAAATTCTCTCATATATCCTTTCTGTTTTTCAGAAAGCATTGTTTTTTTTAAGTATTTGCTTCACTTATCTCTTTAAGTTCTTGAATCAGCTGTTTCAGCACTGTGTACTTAAAACCATTTCCACTTTCTTCTTTCTCTCCATTGGACCCTTTATCTAAATCCCAATCTCCTGGCTCACATTGCGGCTTTTTTTGTAAATACACAGTACTGTATTCTTTTCCTCCACATCAAGCTTATTACTTTCTGTCAGGCTGCTGCAGGCGCCCCAAAGGGAGACGGCTCCCCTCACGTCTAAACATCTGTCCATTCCATTACCGCGGCTGCTGCTAAACCTGAGCCCCTTTTACTCATGTTCACAGCAACACTGACGAGAATGCGAATGATATCCAAGGGAATGATGTTATTCCCGAGTGCCTGCTCAAAGCTCCTGATTATGTGAGCCAGCTGGTTTAGAGACATGAGGAGTTGCAGCACCAGGCGGTGTTCCACTGGGCATCCAATACAGTCCCGGATGTTTCCTAAGTATGGCTATCTTAAGTGTGAGAACGGCGCTGAGCAGGGCATCAGTCAGCTGGGTCGTTTGGTTGGAATGTGATGCAGGAAATGCATAATGGGGGTTTCTGGAAGAGCTGCCAGAACGAGTGTTGTCTTTTAGCGTAGAGAGGAAAAGAGTAAACGAATATGGCTGAATGTGGTGGCAGCAATGATGATATCGATGATGATGATAAGAATGCAAATGGTGAACACTTTTAAGATGATCTAGTAAGAGAGAAGAAAGACATGTTCTTAGGTACTGAACAATCATTGAAATTAAAAACATTGAAAAAATGTGAAAGTTAACCATTAGTATTTATTTGTAGTCTGAAAGATGTTTTTAATTTGATTCAGCTTATTTATAAAGTGCCAATTTACTACACGTCGCCCCAAGACACTTTACAAAGTCAATTACAAAGTTTTTTTACTTCAAACATTAAAACAGATTATTGCAAGATATGTCATCACTTCCTGTTTGCTTTTTTTGTAATTCTGAACTGACCAATAGAAATATAAACTGTGTTTGATGCATGATGTCTGCACCTATTTACTGACTTTAACCCCGGTTGGATTGGTTGTGACGAATATCTCTTAAAAAAGTTTGAAATTCTTAGTATGATTCTTCTGGAATTTTATCTGAACAACATTGTTAACATTGTATTTAATTTATTTTTTATTATTTAGTTTAAGAATAAATATTTGTGTAACAATAATGAAATCAATGGAAAAAAAAGTCATAACCAGTTATGACAGCTGTTTATTTTCATGTGTGCATTGATATTCTTGAAGAAAACTTTCCATGAATTTCTCCAAAAGTTACAAGTAAAAGTTACATTTAAATAGAAAGGAAATTTAAGCATTATACTATGTTTTCTTCATATGCAGGCTGATTTGTAAAATAAGTAAAAGTACTGTTTTGACTTTTTCGAGAAAATATTGCAGCCAAACACGATTTAATGACAAAACAAAATTGAACCGTTTAAGCAAAATAACCACGTTTTAATATCATCACCCAGGCCAAAGCACAGCTATGGATGGAAAAGTAATTATATATCACCACTTCTACATCAGAAAAAAAAATCCCTCTGTATCTTTCATGTGATACATAAATGTAGCACTAATGGCCCTTTTCCACAAGTACCTACTCAGCCTGGCTGACAGTTACTTGGTACCAGCCCCTTTTTTAGTACCTACCTGGCTGGGGTCCCAAGCAAGCCAAATCGGGCTGAACATGTGATGTCAGAAGACTGTCAGTGACTGATTGGGTAGAGGGTGGTGTCACTGCTTGCATCACTGAAGCTACTCATTTGTCCAGATATCCTGAAGTTCTGCAACCACTGCGCGTTCGTGAAACCGGAAAGAATAACATCGCACCACTGGGAGGTTCAGCTAAACACCCAGATGGACGACCTGCAGCGATAATTTTGCAACAGGACATTCATCTGAAACACAGCAAATACACATTACAATAACTGATATCCTTACTATTAAATCATTGTACACTGGGCTTATTGTGTATATGATCACAAGCTAGCATTAGTTACCATTAACTTACCCTTACTCGTCGACTTGCCCGTACCCTTTGGTTTGATACCACTCTTCTAGTTTTACAGAATTTAATCTTTCCACCGGAAGCCTTCTCTGGCTCTTTTCTTTTTCTTTGATTCTGACAAAAAGACAGACTGAGCAGCACGTTCAACATTGCTTCGTTGTCACTCCATTGTTGCATTGTGTTTGTGTCGCACACAAATCCTAAATCATGTAAAGTTGAGAAGAGCAGTCAAGTCGAGTCGAGTAGGGATTAATGGAAAAGGCACATAACATTAAAATAAATCTTTATCATGCTCAGAAGTGCTATAATAGGAAAGCTCACATGCTGCAGAAAGTCTGTGTGTTTAGGGGGCATTGATCGGTGTCAAGCTGCCTCTACTCTGCAGAGACAATCAGCAGAATTCCAGGCTGACACTCAAAATTGGACAAACAAGTCAGAGAGATTATAGATGTATGAAAACACATCCATCATAGCCAGATTCAGTTACCAAACCAGCACCTCTCCCGAAGCTCTCAGAGTAATATGTTGGACACATTTTTATCTTTCCAGGTTTGTCTTCTGTGTTGCTGTCAGCAGGTAATGGGAGATAGAAGTTGATTTCTCAGCATTTTATCCTTCAAATGGACCAAACAGAACCCTGTTGTGACTATGACCTCCTGTATGGCCTCATCAGATAGGGCTGCAGGTAAACACAAACATTGTGAATGGAAAGAAAACAAAGCTCTGGTGATAAATGATGCATACATGCTTGGACACACACATGCAGACAATCTCAGAGGAAATGCTCAGTAATTGCTGAAATACTTTTGCACACAGGCACATTAAAAGGAGCAGGGCTGACCTAAAACCCTTGATTGTTGTAGACCGAGTAATTAAAGGCCTTGCGGAAGTATTCATACAACTTTACAACATTATAATTAACTATGATGTTGAGTTTATAAGCCTTAACAGCCAAAAGATTGGTTCTTGAAGAACATCGATCTTTGCTACATCAGAAACGTCTTTAAAAAAAGTGCACTGGTAAACTTAAATTTAAGAACTTCCAGTGTTACAGAACAGAGATATAGTGGGTACTTATCCCATTTACCTCTGAAGTTGAAACTTGGATCAACAAGTTATATCAAATCACACATAGTCATGGTCCAGTTCTAAGTTCACAACTTAGAACTGGATTTAGGATTGCAAAACTTTGTTTTGGGTTGTGCTTTAACGTTGCAACAAACTTTATTTCAATTAGTGGCCAATGAGTAGCCAAACCAAGCATAAATGAATTGCTGCTCAACATTGAATACTTTTGTAAGGCACTGCACATCTTGTTAATACTACATAAAAAAATTTGAGGACTAGACACATGCATACATGCATACAAATGCTCCTTCATGCATCAGCACAGATCCCTTCACACACACTACATCCCTTGTAAGTGAGATGTCTTCTATTTCATCAAAGTGTGCAGTGTGAGCTGCCTGTCCTTTACTCCCATGGCAGAGTTACCCAATCTCCTGACACACATTCTGCACAGATGACGATGGACTCTTTTCATGACGCTACCGGAGCCACCCGTTTAGTTCCGCCTTGGTTCTGTACAAGCACAGATCACAGAGGTCAGTGGGCCCAATAGAGGCACACTCTCTTAGTGAGGAGTTATGAAAAGCCCCAAAGTATATTAGGTCTATGATGAACAGCTTTGATGTGCTTAGCTCATCCTTGTGCCTGACAGTGCTATGCAGTGTCTAGTAAGAAAAATTACCACTGACCCTGAGTACGATCTCTGGAGACCAAGAACACATGAATCCAACACATGAAAAGCACTAAAACCTCCTTTTGTTGACCTTCCTGGAAGTCTGTAGACATATAGAGATTGTGAGTTCATGTATGTGTGTTTACATGTGTGTGTGCTCGCCTGTGGCTATTCCCTCACCTCTACTGACCCCCCGATAGAAAGAGCTCAAAGGCACAGAGGTGGTGCTCCCTGACCCTTGACAGAATCCAAGCCAAATTAGAAAACCCCACTCATTTATTATCTCAGGTCAAGACTTCTTGTGGATAACATGGGAATGTGCTCCAGAGTCAATGGCCAGGGCAAAACCTGCCTGTTTACAAGTTGGAGATTATCATTTCTCTTTAATTTGCACACACTGTTGATTCTGCTTGCACAGTGGTTTAATTTGATCACAGGGTGGATTTTGTAATTGACTGACCCAGCAAATTTGACGTAGTGGCAGAAACCCCAAGTTTGCGTGTGGTCACCTACTTTATTAACAATGTAGTATATGCATTTTTAGAAGTTTTTCTAGTTCAACATCACTGGGAGACTCAAATGAGAGTTCAAATGAAAAACACAACCATTTTTGGTGGCTTTTTGCGCAAGCTTCTGCATGCAGCTGCTGAGCCAGCAACACCCCAGAGCCTCTCCCCAGCTGATTCCCAGAGAAAATAGTTGTGTGCCTGTGAGACTTTCAATTAAGAGACACTGAGCTTGAGGTCTGGCATTCAGCTCCCATACTCACTCATTTTTATGATGCTCTCAAATCTATGAACTCACTTATTTATAAATATATTGCAGAGACCTTAAAACAGGGACTTGTTTCTGTCTAAATAGGATACACTGACATCTGTGTGAATGTGTGTGTGTGTGCATGCGCGTGCATAGACAGAGGTGTGTCTGGGAAAATAACTGACAAAAAAAATGTGTGGATGTGGAAATATATAATTGCTTTTGTTTATCTGTCTTTATCCTAGATTGTGTGGGTGTGATCTGTGCACACGCAGGCCTGTTCCGTCAGGAACAGGATGTGTGTGTAAGGCACAGACTGGGGTTTGGCAAGGCTGCCAGAGACTGGCAAAATGTAGATGAAACTGGCACAAGGTCATGTTGTGACGCTGCATGTTGCGTAAAGAGCAGGGGAACGCGCTACAAGAGCCACAACACACTCAAAGACAGAAAGAGGGTGTAACGGAGCAAGGGAGTGAGAATCACACAAAAGATGCTTTCACACAGTCAGGATTTTACTTTGCTGCTGTAGCAATTTCAATACACAGTTTGTGTGCTAAAGAATACTCTCCTCAGATCACTTAAAAAAAAACAAAAAAAAAAAACAAGAGGTAGTCAGTGTAGTTATTGCATCAAAAACGCTTTTTGATGCCTTGTAAAAATATTCATACCCCTTGAACCTTTTCACACTTTGCCACATTGCAACCACAAATGCATTTTAGTGGTATTTTATTTGATAGACCAACACAAAGTACTGCATAATTGTAAAGTGAGAGGAAAACACTTTCAAAGATTTTTTAAGTTTTTTTTATTAAAATCTGAAAAGTTGAAACTGCATTTGTATTCAATCCCCCTGCAAGTCTTTTGGGTATGCCTCTACTGTCTTTGCAGCTCTGAAGACAGCAGACTAGCTCAAGCTCAGTGAAACTGGGTGGAAAGTGACTGTGAACATCAATATAAAACGTTTGCGAGTTTTTTAATTGGATGCATCATGAGTATGTCTTGATCCAACCACTACAGTGCAGTTCTGTCTGTATGGTTAGGGACATTTGCTGGAACGTAAATATCTGCCCCAGTCTCAATATTTTTGCAGTGCCTTAAAGGTTCTCCTCTATTTTCCTCCATCCATCTTTGAATTATCTTTGACCAGCCTCAGTGTCCATGCTGAAGTAAAGCATCCCAGCAGCATGATTTTCCCACCACCATATTTTATGCAGGAATTGTTAGTTAAGGGTGATGTGCAGAGTTAGTTTTCTGTTTTGGTTCCTGCTGACCAGAGCACCTCCTTCCACATGCTTGCTGTGTCACCACAGTTTTAGATCATACATTAAAACATGTTTTGTGAGGTTGTCAGATGGTTCTAAAACCTAAACCTGTTTTATATTTCTGTACAACTTTAACTCTGACCTGTCTACTGTATTCCTTGGTCTTCATTATGGTGTTTGTTCACTAATGTTCTTTTAGAAGCATAGTACACTGGCAATCAGAAGGGCTTTGGTTCGATTCTTGCTTCCTGCCCCATATATTTACATATCTATATATCTGTATATTTATATAGATATACAGGGGTTGGACAATGAAACTGAAATACCTGTCATTGTAGTGTGGGAGGTTTCATGGCTAAATTGGACCAGCCTGGTAGCCAGTCTTCATTGATTGCACATTGCACCAGTAAGAGCAGAGTGTGTAGGTTTAATTAGCAGGGTAAGTTTTGCTCAAAATATTGAAATGCACACATTATGGGTGACATACCAGAGTTCAAAAGAGGACAAATTGTTGGTGCACGTCTTGCTGGCGCATCTGTGACCAAGACAGCAAGTCTTTGTGATTTTTCAAGAGCCATGGGATCCAGGGTAATGTCAGCATACCCCAAAGGATGAACCACATCAACAGGATTAACTGTGGAGCAAGAGGAAACTGTCTGAAAGGGATGTTCGGGTGCTACCCGGGTTTTTATCCAAAAAACATAAACCACGGCTGCCCAAATCACGGAAATTAATGTGCACCTCACCCCTCCTTTTCCACCAGAACTGTCCCCTCGGGAGCTCCACAGGGTCAATATACACGGCCAGGCGCTATAGCCCCCAAACCTTTTGGGCACTCATGCCAATGCCAAACGTGGGGGTTTCAATGGTGCAAGGAGCGCAAATCTTGGGCTGTGGACAATGTGAAACAATTGTTCTCTGATGAGTCCACCCTTTACTGGGTTTCCCCACACCCGGGAGAGTTACGGTGTGGAGAAGCCCCCCAAAAAACGTACCACCCAACTGTTGCATGCCCGGGTGAAGCCTGGGGGGGGGATCAGTGATGGTTTGGGCTGCCATATCATGGCATTCCCTTGGGCCCAATACTTGAGCTAGATGGCCGCGTCACTGCCAAGGACAGAACCATTTTTGATGACCATGTGCATCCAATGGTTCAAAAACATTGTATCCTGAAGGCGGTGCCGTGTATCAGGATGACAAATGCACCAATACACACAGCAAGACTGGTGAAAGATTGGGTTTGATGAACATGAAAGTGAAGTAGACCATCTCCCCTGGGGCCGCACAGTCACCAGATCTAAATATTTTTGAGCCACTTTGGGTGTTTTAGAGGAGCGAGTCGGGAAACGTTTTTCCCCCACCCGTATCACGTAGTGACCTGGCCCCTATCTTGCAAGAACAATGGCTTAAAATCCCTCTGACCACTGTTGCAGGACTTGTATATGTCATTCCCAAGACGAATTGACGCTGTATTGCCGCAAAAGGAGGCCCTACACCATACTAATAAATTATTGTGGTCTAAAACCGGTTGTTTCAGTTTCATTGTCCAACCCTATATATATATATATATATATATATATATTGTATATATATATATATCTGCCCTTTCGGAAAGCACTTCAAAACCAGTTACCCACTGATCGGGATACGAATGTAAGTGTGGCTGAGTGAAAAGGACTAATGAGTCTAATAAGTATGACTTTAAAAAAAAGCACAAACAATGTGTTATATTCCTTCTTCAGATTTATACATGGTTTTTGCTTTATCGCAGGAAGTCTCTGGAGCTGCGTGAGGTTGCCTACTGCTTCCATCACTCCACCATTATCCAAGTCCCCAAGAAACGCACAATAACAGTGTTGAGATTATGATTATTGATAAATTAATATTTATCAATAATTATAATTGAAAACCATAATTTGACAAAATTAATTTCCTAACCAAAAATCCTTATTTATGAATCGAAATCAGAGATGTCCTCTGGGATTGTAATTGTGGCTCAAAGCCCTTGATAATTAAGATTATTAAATTCTCAGTAATAGTTGATAACTATTATTAGATGTCACTGTTTAATCAACCGTTTCTGCTGAAACGTTGCGAACTTTAACCTTATTTTGATTGACAAATCACTCTTGAGGGCGGTAGGAACCACCGGAATCCCAGGGGCGGCTATCCTGTCGCCTTGGCGGAGGTAAGGGACTGTAGAGGACCGTACTGCGAGTCAAGTTTGAAGGCTGCTCGCCAATAAACCTTGAACTATTTACTCCTGCTGGATCCACATCCAGGTATTGTTCATGGCTGCTGACTACAATTCAATTCAATTCAGTTTATTTATATAGCGCCAATTCACAACACATGTCGTCTCAAGGCACCTCACAAAAGTCAGGTACATACATTCCAATTAATCTTAATCATTGAACACTGCAGTCAGATTCTGTTATTTATTCAAATTGGATAAACGTTTTTCTATCTAAGGAAACCCAGCAGATTGCATCCAGTCAGTGACTTGCAGCATTCACTCCTCCCGGATGAGCATGTAGAGACAGTGGACAGTCACTGGCGTTGACTTTGCAGCAATCCCTCATACTGAGCATGCATGTAGCAACAGTGGAGAGGAAAAACTCCCTTTTAACAGGAAGAAACCTCCAGCAGAACCAGGCTCAGTGTGAGCGGCCATCTGCCACGACCGACTGGGGGTTAGAGAGAACAGAGCAGAGACACAAAGAGAACAAAGAAGGACTGATCTAGGAGTACTTTCTATGGGAAGGAAAAGGTAAATGTTAATGGATGTAGCTCCTTTAGTCGTTTCACCTAGAAAGAAGGAACAGATAAACTCTGAGCCAGTTTTCAAGTTTAGAGTCTGAAAGAGAGCACATAGAGTTAGTTACAGTAAAAGCTCAGTCAGTAGCTATGTCTAGGAGAGAGAAAGGGTTAAACACTGAAAGACAGGGCCATGTGGATCATCGGTAGAGGGTGAGCATTAAGTTGTTGCCAGCAGAAGCTTGGAGGATTCCCCTCTCGAGAAAGGTGTTACAGGTAGACACAGAGTCAGGCCAGGTGTAGCTTCTAGGAAGAGAAAAGAGAGAGAACAAAGTTAAAAGCTGAAATAACAGCAAATAATACAAACTTGAAGAGTAGTGTGAGAATGTAGCGAAGAGGGTGAAAGTGGTCATTATGTCCTCCAGCAGCCTAAGCCTATAGCAGCATAACTACAGAGATAGCTCAGGATAACCTAAGCCACTCTAACTATAAGCTTTATCAAAAAGGAAAGTTTTAAGCCTAGCCTTAAAAGTAGACAGTTTGTCCATCTAGAGCCCACTGATGGCCATTGTTATACTAAAAACCAAAACGACTGGGATACCTCTCTCTGTCAGATTGACCATAACCATTGGAAAAGAGAGGGGGTCATACAGGTAGCAGAAATGGAGGTTGTTTTACTCCATCCAACAAGGGGAGAAGAAGACGGAGGTAAAATAAGGAGGATAGCTCAGGATAACCTTAGCCACTCTAACTATAAGCTTTATCAAAAAGGAAAGTTTTAAGCCTAGCCTTAAAAGTAGACAGGGTGTCCGCCTCACGGACTAAAACTGGGAGTTGGTTCCACAGGAGAGGAACCTGATAACTAAATGATCTGCTTCCCATTCTACTTCTAGAGACTCTAGGAACCACTAGTAAACCTGCAGTCTGAGAACGAAGTGCTCTGTTAGGAACGTATGGAACAATCAGATCTCTGATGTACGATGGAGCTAGATCATTAAGGGCTTTATATGTGAGGAGGAGAATTTTAAATTCTATTCTGGATTTAACATGGAGCCAATGAAGGGAAGCTAAAGTAGGGGAAATATAAATGCATGGACTAGTTTTTCAGCATGAATCCTGGACGGGATATCTCTAATTTTGGCAATGTTCCGGAGATGAAAAAAGGAAATCCTAGAAACCTGTTTAATATGGTATTTAAATGACATGTCCTGGTCAAAAATAACACCAAGGTTTTTTACTTTATTATCGGAGGTCAATTTAATGCCATCCAGGTTAAGTGATTGACTAAGCAGTTTCTTTTTTAAAGACTCCGGTCCAAAGACGACAACTTCTCTCTTGTCTGAATTTAGAAGCAGAAAATTTAAAGTCATTCAAGTTTTTATGTCTTCAAGACATGCTTGTAGTCTATCAAACTGGTTGGGCTCATCAGGATTTATGGATAAGTAAAGCTGAGTGTCATCAGCGTAACAGTGAAAATTTATTCTATGCTGCCTGATAATTTAACCTATTAGAAGCATATATATAGAGTAAAGAGAATTGGCCCAAGTACTGAACCCTGTGGTACTCCACAATTAAGCCTGGAGTTTAAAGATGATTTATCATTTACATGAACAAACTGGAATCTGTCAGTCAAATAAGATTTAAACCAGCCTAGTGCTGTTCCCCTGATCCCTACAGCATATTCCAGCCTTTCTAAGAGAATATTATGATCGACTGTATCAAATGCAGCACTGAGATCTAACAGAACCAGTACAGACACAAGTCCATTATCTGAGGCAATAAGAATATCATTAGTGACTTTCAGCAGAGCTGCTTCAGTGCTATGATGAGCTCTGAAACCTGACTGAAACTCTACAAACAGGTCATTGCTGTGTAAATGCTCACACATTTGATTAGCAACTATTTTCTCAAGAATTTTAGATAAGAATGGAAGATTGGATAGGGGTCTGTAATTTATTAAGTCATCTCGATCAAGCGAAGGTTTCTTAAGCAAAGGTTTAATTACAGCTACCTTAAAAGCTTGTGGTACATACCCATTTACTAAAGATAAATTAATCATATCTAAAATGGGGCTGGTAATCAGAGGGAACACTTCCTTAAATAAATTGGTTGGGATTGGGTCTAACATACAAGTTGAAGGTTTAGATGAAGCTAATATTTCTGATAACTCAGGAAGCTCCACAGGATCAAAACAGTCCAAACACAGATCAGGTTCTACAGTTACTTCCAATGTTGTCTCGCTTGTTGAGGATGAAGTAATCATCTTCGGGAGTATGTCAAAGATTTTCTTCTTAATAGAATCAATTTTATTTTGGAAGAATCCCATAAAGTCATGACTGCTGAGAGTTAAGGGAATGGATGGCTCAACAGAGCTATGACTCTGTGTAAGTTTAGCAACTGTACTTAAGAGAAACCTAGGATTATTCTTGTTCTCTTCTACTAAGGATGAGAAATAAGCTGTTCTAGCTTGGTGAAGTGTCTTTTTATACAACAGTAGGCTATTTTTCCAGATTAAGTAAGAATCCTCTAGGTGTGTAGAGCGCCATTTTCGCTCCAATTTTCTAACATTGTGCTTTAAAGTACGCAGCTCTGAATTAAACCAGGGAGCCAGCCTCCTATGAATAATTTCCTTCTTTTTCAAGGGGGCTGCATTGTTTAATCCACCACGCAATGATCAGGTAACACTATGAACAAGAGAATCAATTTGTGAAGGGGATGAAACAAAATTATTGTCCTCCACTGTGTTTTTCTGTGATAATGAGGAAATTAAAAGTGGAACAGATTCTTTAAAGGTTGTTACAGCATTGTCTGATAATGATCTACTATAATGAAATTTTCTTTCAGGTGTGGAGTACTCTGTAAAATTAAACTCAAAGGTTATTAAAAAATGGTCAGACAGCACAGGGTTGTGAGAAAATATTGTTATGTCTTTACACTCAATGCCATATGTCAGCACAAGGTCCAGAGAATGAAGACAAACGTGGGTAGGTTTGTTAATGTTTTGAGTAAAGCCAATTGAGTCTAAGATACCATTAAAGGCTATATTCAAGCTATCACTTTCAATGTCAACATGAATGTTAAAATCCCCCACTATAATAACTTTATCTGTATTTAACACTAAATCAGATAAAAGGTCTGAAAACTGATCTAAAAATTGAGAGTAAGGGCCTGGTGGACGGTATAAAACAACAAACAGAAGTGGTTTTAGTGCTTTGCAATTTGGATGAGGAAAACTAAGGATTAAATATTCAAAAGAGTTGTAGCTATTGATTGGTCTGGGACTAGTCAATAAATCGGACTGAAAGATGGTTGCTACTCCTCCTCCTCGCCCAGTATTTCGAGGAATGTGAAAATTTAAATAATTAGTAGGAGTTGACTCATTTATAGTAACATAATCCTCTTGCTGCAGCCAGGTTTCTGTGAGGCAAAATAAATCAATCTGATTGTCACAAATCAGGTCACTAACTAGCAAAGTCTTTGAAGAGAGAGATCTTATGTTCAGTAAGCCACATTTAATTGTTTTGTTTTTATTTTTAGTCTGAGTTGTGTTTATTTTTATTAGATTTTCCTGATTTCCTCTTTTTAGATAATTTTTTTAATCTATTCAATTTTGGCCGTAGGCAAGACACTGTCTTAATAGGGTAATGGGTGGGTAGCAGTACAGAAGCTGCAGAGAGGAGTGTTAAACTACGACCCTGCTTCCTGCTCTGAACCCTGGGTTGTCAGAGTTTTGGAGAACTAATAAATTCGGCCAGATTCCTAGAAAGAAGAGTTGCTCCATCCAAAGTGGGATGGATACCGTCTCTCCGGATCAGACCAGGTTTTCCCCAAAATGTTCGCCAATTATCAATGTAGCCCACATCGTTTTCTGGACACCACCTAGACAGCCAGCGGTTGAATGACAGCATGCGGCTAAACATGTCGTCACTGGTCAGATCGGGGAGGGGACCAGAGAAAATTACGGAATCCGACATTGTTTTGGCAAACTTACACACCGAAGCAACACTAACTTTAGTGACCTCCGATTGACGTAACCGGGTGTCATTACCCCCAGCATGAATTGCAATCTTACTGTATTTACGCTTATCCTTAGCCAGCAGTTTCAGGTATGATTTGATGTCGCCCGTTCTGGCCCCTGGCAGACATTTGACTATGGTCGCTGGTGTCTTTAGTGCCACGTTTCTGACTATGGAGCTGCCAATTACCAGAGTTGGCTTCTCAACGGGTGTGTCGCTGAGCGGGTAAAATCTGTTAGAAACGCAGACGGGTTGGTGGTGACCTGTGGGCTGAGATCTAGGACTATGCCTTCTACATTCCGTAACACCAGCTGGCCAGAAGGCGGCGGCTGCGCGGGCTCAGCCGGAGGACTGCTACGGGGAGCTACCCTCGGTGGCTCCGCGCTGGCTAAGGGGCCTCGGCTATCTGCTGGTTTTTCAACAGCGCGGAGCAGGGCCTCCAAATCCGACACCCTCGCCTCCAAAGCTACAAAAATGCTACAATTATTACACGTACCATTATCACTAAAGGAGGCAGAGGAGTAAAGTAACTGAACATCTGACACAGAGAGCAGGAAAGAGGAGACTCGGAGAGAGAAACAGCAGAACGGGTAGCCATGGTGGAGTTAACGCTAAGCTAGCGACCCCTTACCACTACTAGAAAAAACCATGTAAAACACGGAGAGTCCCCAAACGTTAAATACAGCAACAGAAAGTATGTGTTTTAACGTGCTTATGTATTATAACAAGTAAGAGATATCACAGTAGAGAGAAATTAGATCAAACGAGAGAGCCTTCACACACCAAACAATCCACCAAGTGCAAAACAGGAAGTGACGAATACGCCTTACCACGCCTCCTCCCCTGAGGGATCCTGCACCCCATTACAGTGGGGTGGGGCACCGCACCACTGAACCTAAGGCCATCCACCGTCTGCAAAGTATCATTCAGCTGGAACTGCAGTTTAACATGCTGGTCAATTTCCAACATTAACCTTCGCTGATAAAACAGAGTGGGCTGTCCTAACACATCTGAGACCCGTCTGTCTTTTGGTGGGTTTTTAATTACTTGGAGCAACTCCTGAATCCTGGCTTCACATTGCTCAATGCCATAATCATTGAGACCTTTACACTTCTCTGGGGATAACAGAATCAATGACCCAATCGTCTCTTGTGCCTGCATTCCTATGGGGTCCTCTAACATACACACATCTCCAGCTGCAGTCTGGGATGTTTCCTCCATCTTTGGCCAAAATGCACAATGGTAATACACTGACAATGCAAACACACAAACTGTTTAGCTATGAACCACCACTAAAAGAAATTAGCAGCAACGCGAACAGACTAAGTTGTTCAGTGACCAATGATTGCTAAAGTTATTTAGCAGCAACACAAACAGGCTAAGCTGTTCTGTGACCAATGATAGCTAAATTAATTAGCAGCAACACAAACAGGCTAAGCTGTTCAGCTAGCTGTCTGATTCAGATATACATCTTGCAGGTGTATGGGTTTGCTTAAAATGGGCACACAGGTTTGACCGTTCAAACTGTGGCTTACCCAAGTCTATGCTTTAATGGGAATAATCACACAAAGAAGGAAAGGAAAAAAATAAATAAATAAAAAATAAAACATAAAAAAATAATAACCCGAAACCAACTTCAAAATAAATTTTAAAAGTGGGAAAACGAAACTAAACATTCAATGCTGTTCTCAGTTTCAAATAAATGTTAGTGCTTTCTAATATGGATCACTTACCTTCTAGTTGGGCCTACAAAGTTAGACAACTAAGTTAGTTTTATGAGTCAGACCAAATATGCTTCACACAATAAAACCCAGCAAAAACGCTTAAATTTTATCCAAAGTGGTAATGAATGATCAACAACTTCAACTTTCAACTTAAGTTATGCCCTTTGATCATAGGTGATGGAATTATCTGCCTGTGTTAATGAACTAAGTGATTAAAATCAAAGTAGGAAATACAATTCTCACTAGTGACCACCAGATGGCACCGAGTGCAGGTCTGCAATTTGGGAAAATCCGGCTGCAACTGCAATTTTACTCTATGGCCACCAGATGTAGGTGTTGCTCTCTACCTGACTGGGAGGGTGTTGGTCACAGCTGTAATTACCCCCGATTGCCACCGGAGGCAGATCAGAAGCCTGTAGCAGGAATCTGGTTGCTGTGGTAACAGCTGATTGCCCCTAACAGACGCTGGAGGTAGATCTGATGCTTCTTGCTTTTACAGGAATTAAATTTAAGTTTCACACCACAAGCTACAACAACTTCCACCTTGCATCCACAAAAACACATCTGAAAGATTATTTTATCCTCTGCAGCAGAAATGAGCAAATTCTAGTCAAGATATCCCCTAGATTACAAACGCTTTCTGCAAAACTCAAAATCTCACAATAAAACTTCTAGGTTCCACGGATATCACAATTGTTGAATTCTGTGCAACAGCGATGTGATGTCTGTCCTTTTAAGGCCCACCCAGGGACGCCAACTGTTGGGATTATGATTATTGATTAATTAATATTCATCAATAATTATAATTGAAAACCATAATTAGATGTCACTGTTTAATCAACCGTTTCTGCAGAAACGTGGGGAACTTTAATCTTATTTTGACTGACAAATCACTCTTGCATAAAATAAACACAAACGCCTTCTCTTTATCTATGTGAATATTTATTAAATCAACAGCCCTGGTACAACTTGGCCTTCCGATTCAATGATCTTCACCTAATCAGACATGCAAAGTTCTACACAAAAGGGGTAAAATATCTAACTAAACAAAATAAAACAGCACTGAGTGTGTATGAGATCAAACTAACAGTTATGGCAGTTATGGCAAAATAACAAGAGGAATATGATGTTGAGTTTTGGGGAGTGGCCCGCCAGAAAGTGTATCTTAGTTACTGTAAGCCATAAAACATCCCCCACAGCTGGGGGGTCTGAGCACACAGAGGGTTTTAAAACTTTTGGCGGCAACTAATGAAACCAGTAAAGTTGAAGACAAAGAAAATGGTGAATTTCACCATGAGGTTATTATAGCAGTCAGTCTTACGGCGCACCTGCGCTCAGGTGTTCGCACGGTAAAACAACTTGCGAGACTCGGCAGCCTCAGAAATCAACAGCGGTCACGTTTCAAAAAAACAATGGCATGCACATACAACTCAGAACACATTAGACTATAAGTGGCGATTCTAAATCGCACTAAGACCTGCTCTATCCTGCCCACGCTATTCCTAATAAAGAAATAAAATATATGTGATGGATTTTACTTGATGTTGTCTCCTCTGAGGCGAGGGAGAGAGAGAGAGAGAGGTTGAAGAGTTCCACGCGTCCGTGGATACTCAGCAAAGCAGTCCGTTTTTCGTCTTTTGTGGCCTCCTTGGCAGAAAGGTGAAAAAATATGACGGACCGTCACTAGTCGACTGGAACAAAAAAACAAGGAGGGAAAATTGCGTCTCCTTGAAACTCCATGGTTTTTTGGTTACGTGTTAAACCCACGTCTTCTATCGGTAAAGTTGAAAACTTACAAGCCTTCTCATTCCTGTAAGCTTAATTCTTGGACTTCTTCTCCAGAATGCTGCTTCAGTTGCATAGTAACCGTGTCTAGGTCCCAAGCTGAAAGCAATGGTGGGCCGTCTCATACTCTGTTATATAGTTGACTGTGGCATCAGAGCTGCGTATCCGCCCGTCCTATCAGCCGCGGTGGCTGCTGGGATTTGGAGTAGTGGACTGTCCTGGGATACAAAATGGCGATGACGCCGGAAGGCCTGGTGGTGTCCAGCAACATGCAAATGGTCCAATATTCAGCAAACAAGTGGTCCAACAACAGGATTAGAGTACCTGTCGCCATGACGTTGTGGCCATGAAATCCTTTAAACAACTCTTGTTGACATCAAAGGCCCCTTGCTGGACCTCCTGCAATTTGCTTACCGGGCAAACAGGTCTGTAGATGATGCTGTCAACTAAGGACTACACTTCAACCTACACCACTTCGACCACCCAGGGACATAAGCCAGGATCCTGTTTGTGGACTTCAGCTTGGCCTTCAACACCATCAACCCAGTTAGCCTCCACCAGAAGCTCACCCAGCTCTCAGTGCCAGCCTCTGTCTGTTAGTAGATCACCACCTTCCTGACTGACCACCAGCAGCGTGTGAGGCTGGGGAGGATCTTCTTCCCCCAGGGGTGTGTTTTCTTCTCGCTCCTTTTCTCCCTCTACACAAATGACTGCATCTCAACGGATCTGTCTATGGAACTCCTGAAGTTTGCAGATGACACCACTGTCATTGGTCTGATCCAGTATAATGACAAATACAGACAGAAGCTGGTCCACTAGTACGGTCAGAACCACCTGGAGCTCAAGACTGGAGATTCAGGTGAAGCTCTGGTGAACCCCCCTCGCACTATCTCCCCTCATCACCTTCAACAGCACTGTGTCTTCTGTGGATCACTTCCAGTTCCTATGAAACCACCCTTTCTCGAGACCCAAGATGGTTCTCACACATACACATTGTTCCGAAGAAGGTCCAGCAGTGACTGTCCTGCGGCAAATCAAGAAGCATAAACTTCCACATGAGCTTCTGGTCATCTTCTACACTGTCATTATTCAGTGTGTCCTCAGCAAATCCCTCATTGTGTGGTTTGGCTCATCCACAAAAGACAGATCCAGATTCCAAAGAACAAATAGATCTGCAGGGGGTTTCATCTGGGTTGACCCTTCCTTCATCCAGCATTTGTACAGGTCTAGGGTCAGAAAAAAGGGCAGCTAACATCTCTGCAAATCCCACACATCCTGGACTCAAATTGTTTAGTCATTACCTTCAGATCAGTGCGACGGAACCCTTTTTGCTCAAACCAGCCACAAGAGAGACATCTTCTTCCTCCAGAAGAAGCCAGCTACTCTACTGTAAAACAAAATAAGCATATTTGCACTACCAGAACCTGCCTTTTTTCTTTTTTTATACAAGAAAATGGCAGTACATAAACAGACATGTCCATATTGTTCATTTATTGTTTTTTATTTCCTCTAAAGTATTTACTTAATGCCTGTACATTGAAGTGGTTGAAACCAAAGTCAAATTTCTTGTTGTGAGCACAAACTTAGCCAATAAAGCTGATTATGATTCAAAAATCCCATTAAGATACATCAAAGTTTGAGGTTGAAAGATTTAAAGTATTATAGAAAAAAAGTTGCCATGAATATGTTTGCAAAGCAAATCTCTTGGCTCTGATTTCAGAATGAATTTAATTTTATTTGTATTTTGGGGTTTTGAAAAGTTAATACATTAATATCTTCATTTTATAGTTGACCTTTACTAATTTAACTTGGACAACTGCTTGTTTTCTGGGATATATTCACATTGAGAGATCATATTTCCCCTACTTTAGCTTCCCTTCATTGGCTCCCTGTTAAATCCAGAATAGAATTTAAAATTATCCTCCTCACATATAAAGCCCTTAATGATTTAGCTCCATCATACATCAGAGATCTGATTGT
The DNA here is from genome assembly GCA_036173005.1 of Crenichthys baileyi. Lineage (NCBI taxonomy): Eukaryota > Metazoa > Chordata > Actinopteri > Cyprinodontiformes > Goodeidae > Crenichthys > Crenichthys baileyi. The sequence goes on from JAHHUM010001458.1 coordinate 404,820, forward strand.
TCCATACGTTCCTAACAGAGCACTTCGTTCTCAGACTGCAGGTTTACTGGTGGTTCCTAGAGTCTCTAAAAGTAGAATCGGAGGCAGATCCTTTAGTTATCAGGCTACTCTCCTGTGGAACCAGCTCCCAATTTTAGTCCGTGAGGCGGACACCTGTCTACTTTTAAGGCTAGGCTTAAAACTTTCCTTTTTGATAAAGCTTATAGTTAGAGTGGATTAGGTTATCCTGAGCTATCTTCCTTATTTTACCTCCGTCTTCTTCTCCCCTTGTTGGATGGAATGAGGGGGAGTCAGGTTTAGCCGAAACCGGCTCAGTTATGGTTGAGGTGCAAACACACTCTCCATTTCTGCTACCTGTATGACCCCCTCTCTTTTCCAATAGTTAGAATCAATCTGACAGAGAGAGGTATCCCAATCGTTGTGGTTTTTTAGTATAACAATGGCCATCAGTGGGCTCTAGATGGACAAACTGTCTACTTTTAAGGCTAGGCTTAAAACTTTCCTTTTGATAAAGCTTATAGTTAGAGAGGCTTAGGTTATCCTGAGCTATCTCTGTAGTTTGTGCCTATAGGCTTAGGCTGCTGGAGGACATAAATGACCACTTTCACCCTCTTCGCTACATTTTACACTACTCTTCAATTTTGTATTTTTTGCTGTTATTTCAGCTTTTAACTTTGTTCTCTCTCTTTTCTCTTCCTAGAAGCTACACCTGGCCTGACTCTTTGTCTACCTGTGACACCTTTCTGGAAAGGGGCATCGTCCAAGCTTCTGCTGGCAACAACTTAATGCTCACCCTCTACCGATGATACACATGGCCCTCTCTTTCAGTGTTTAACCCTTTCTCTCTCCTAGACATGGCTACCGACTGAGCTTTTACTGTGACTAACTCTATGTGCTCTCTTTCAGACTCTAAACTTGAAAACTGGCTCAGAGTTTATCTGTTCTTTCTTTCTAGATGAAACGACTAAAGGAGCTACATCCATTAACATTTACTTTTGCTTCCCATAGAAAGTACTCCTGGATCAGTGCTTCTTTGTTCTCTTTGTGTCTCTGCTCTGTTCTCTCTAACCCCCAGTCGGTCGTTGCAGATGGCCGCTCACACTGAGCCTGGTTCTGCTGGAGGTTTCTTCCTGTTAAAAGGAAGTTTTTTCTCTCCACTGCCGCTACATGCAAGTTCAGTATGAGTGATTGCTGCAAAGTCAACGCCAGTGACTGTCCACTGTCTCTACATGCTCATCCAGGAGGAGTGAATGCTGCAAGTCACTGACTGGATGCAATCTGCTGGGTTTCCTTAGATAGAAAAACTTTTTATCCAATTTGAATAAATAACAGAATCTGACTGCACTGTTCAATGATTAAGATTAATTGGAATGTATGTACCTGACTTTGTGAAGTGCCTTGAGACGACATTGTGTTGTGAATTGGCGCTATATAAATAAACTGAATTGAATTGAACATTCTAGATACTGAGAGTTGCAGGCAATCAGACATTTAAATAAATGTTTTATTATAGCCTAAGTCAGGACTTGCATCCCTCTCTGTGTTACTGTTGAATGTGTATTTTGAGTTTTCTTGTTAAAACATCAAATACCTTAATCTGAAACTCAGTTTTCTGTGATATACTTTACTTAGTTTCAAACTGTATCCACATTGCTTTTGTTGTACAACAATGTTAACAATGTTATTTAGAATAAGCAGAATTAGTTCTTTTGGTTTCATATTCTGTGCTCACAATTCAGGAGTGTCCATATTTCCGACTAGAACTGAAAAAACAAAAAAGGCTACTGGGGGAGTCTTTTTAGCTCCTGCATGAACATCCTGACTGTCATAAGCTACACATGGGATCTGCTTCCTTCCAGGGTTATAACCCATGCCTTGGCCTTGTGGCCCCCTGTCTGGTCACTGGCCCTTCACAGGTCTCATATCCCACCCTGTCTGGAATATGAGACATCATAACTTTATTGAGTGCACCAACCGTTCCTGCTTCATCAGACACTCTAAATCCTGAATCTAAGTTTCTGATTGTAAATGTAGATTTAGATCATGTTGCTAATAGTAATTGGGAAAAAATCACAGTCAGTCACAGGCTGTTGGGATCTTGACTGATGGTGACGTCTTACTCCACACTCATACTGCATGCTAAGAAAATAAAAAGTATTAATGCATTTCAATTATCCTTGGTCCAGACTATGAATGTTTTGAGTTTTTATAATCTGTTTTTCTATTTTGGATACCAAGTCTGCACTTGTTGTATTGTACACATGACAAAGAGATGTGCTGTTTTATCTTCTCAAACCTCTTCCGACTCACTAGTAATTTTTTGCTTTGCTTCTTAGGTTCCGCTTTTTTTTTCTGTGCATACCAATGTTTATGCATTCTGTGCTAATACTGTGTGTTTGTGTGTGTGTGTGTACATATGTTTGTGTGTGTTATTATAAGGGAAAAAGCATGGCAGATGTGCAATAAGGACTCCTTGTCCAGACACCTCGTGAAAAATCTGAGTCTTCAGTCAGTTTCCTGTTTGATTTTTTTTATTGGCAATTCGGTCATCGCCTCTGCCACTCCAACAGGAAGTGCTGTAGTGCTTTGTGATGGACAAATGGACAGGAAGATTAAAAACATGAGAGCAGAATGAGCGGATACACTCCCTGATCTATTTCAGGAGCTGAAAGTGCACTCTCTCTCTCACACATACACACTGAGGACGCGTTGCTTCCTGACCTCTGCCACCAGTGAGTCGGACCTCTTTGCTCTTGCTTTATGTTTATTTGGAATACCTTTCACTTGGTTTAGATGTCAGTAGTCAGAATTCAACCTTTATTGTGGCTGCATGACGTGTGGAAACCAACATGTAATTCTTATTTTTACAGGTTATGAGGCTTTAAGAGGTTCAAATACTTGTAGGTCTTTGGTCAAAAGATTGAAGTTAGTAAAAAATGAAATCAGCCAATTCAGTGCCTTCCAAAAGTATTCAAACTCTTTTAACCTTTTCACATTTTCTCATGTTAAAACTACAGACCTGTATTGTATTTAATCACAGTGATTAAATTGATGGACTAACATACATTTTTTCAAAAAACATTTGTAATGAACACTTCTGAATCAGAACTAAGGCCACCTTAATTACAGCTAAAGGACTTTTGTGGCATCTCCCTACCAACATTTACATCTATAGACTGAAAGTTTGGATAGCGAACATAAATTTTCTATGATGGCCATTCTAACAAATTATTATACATTGATTTAAATTATTCCATTGCAGCTTTGGTTGTGTTTTAGGTCCTAGATTGCAAAAAGATTAACTTTTACCCCACTCTCAGGTCTTTTCCAGCCTCTAACAGGTTTTCTTCAAGAGGGAGAGAGCAAGACTTTCAGAAGCTAACATGAAGGTTGAACTAAGTACAGCAAAGCAACTCTATTTCATTCTTTTAACCCATGAAACATGCTGGAATTGGAAAAGTTGGCATCCTTTGGAAATCTCAGAGTTGAGGTAAGGATTTTCCTTGTCTAGACTATACACACGTTGACTCTTTTTGTACAGTCTATATGAATCTGCTACCTGTGATAATCATGCTGATTGCTTAAACGAGTTAGTAAAGATAACTAAATGTTCACTGCATAATAATTTAGTCTTTGTTTTAAAATAGTAAAGCATTGTTCTCAGTCACTCCTCTTTCTTACACAGTGTGACATCTTGTCTGTTTCTGATATCAATTATAATTGACTGCTCATGGTGAGAAGGCTAAAAAAAATTTCAATGCTCTTCTTAAATCTTTTTTTGTTATAGTTTTTAAACTGAAATTATAATTGGTTAAAACACTGGAAATACATATTTTTTCCATAATTTAGTTTCTTGCACAGATTAAATTCAGTTCTTTGCCCCTGGTTACGATTCTGTTTACCAGTGCTTCATTTCCCCTAACGTTCTCCTTCCTCACGTCTCGTCTCCCATTCCTGCTGTTCCCAGTGGAGCTCGAAGTAATCAGTGCTTCTTTGATGGGGAAGCAGTGCAGGGGACAGACATGGGGGCACTATGAGTGAGCTTTGATTGCAGCATCTATGTTTTCTGAACCTGTAAAACAGCAAGCTGGGAATTTTACACTGAATCACAAAAACGGGGATGAAGGGGAACATGGCTCCCGGATGTAATCACAGAACAGTGTGCATGTTTGTGCTTTTATGTGCATGTATGCAATAACTGCTCAGACAGTAAAATGCAAATGTATGTTTATTTTAGTAAACATGTAGGTCATGGAGACAATTGAATCTTTCATATTTTTGATGTGCAGATGCAGTTCATCCTTGGCAGCAAGAAGTAAATGCAAACTAAATTTTGACTTAAAACAGGCTAGATTTTGTCATTTATTGTAGAAATCTTTGCTAATTTCCTAATATTTCTTATATTCATATAAACACAAACACTAACCCATCTTTTATCCTCATTTTGTCATCACAAGATATTCAGACAATTCCCATCACAACTCCTAATAGGAAACATTCCCAACAGGGAGATGTTATAATAGAGCTCATTATTGCAAATTAATTTTAAGCTCTTTTAATTCCCCAGAAGAGCATGTCTCTCATATTGCACTGCTAGTGTGAGGCAGGGTATTTCACTGCATCATGACCTTCTTTCAGGGCCTCATTAGACGGCTTGTTATCTCATTAGCAAATTGCAAGACCCTCGTTGGCACCTGCAAGCTTTGGATGGTTGGTGCTGGTTAACAGCTTGCTTTCTGTTAATGGGAGAATTTATTTTAAATACATTGCTTTACAAACATATTGAATAGATTTCTGCTCTTAAATACATTTTTTTGTGGAAGTCTAGGCTGGAAAATAATTTTATCACCAAGACTGGCAACAGACAAGACCAGTGGTGTGTGCGCATTATGAGGACAAGTTTAAAGCCCTGAACCGCAAGCTTGACTCACCCCTTTCATGCGGCTGTTCTGTAATGTTTTACTGAAGAGACTGCTGCCTCCTATTTTGTGTTGGCAACTACAAAAACACAAATAAATGATGACTTGCAGAAGAGTTTTCCCCCTTAAAAATAGTAAAAAACAAATCAAACAAAAGCAAACAACTCACTATTTTCCTTCTCAGGATCTTGTTTGAATTACTCCTTTATTTGTGTTGAGAGGACTTCTGGAAGGGGACAGCCTGAAGAAAAGACGAGGAGGGGTGTGGGAGCAAAAGAGGTGAAAGGTGGAGTTTGTCCCGTGGGTTAATTTGGCTCATGCTAAAATGGTGCGTTATTGCCCAGAGGGACATGCAGATTCAGAGTGAGGTGGTGTGCTTCCTTTGTCAGAGGGGACACAAATGCAAAGAGGAAACACTGGTAGCACTTAGGTAAAGCCAAATAAACAATTTGAGCCCAAATAATTCACAGGTGTGGGACGGCACAACTGCCATCTGAAGTAGGGGGGTTATTGGGGTTGGGGTCTATGATGGCACCAGCACACACGAGTTCACCATGGCTGTGGCACTGTCGGTCTGTAGAGGCGGCGTGATTATGTAATTGCCTCAGCTGTCATCAGAGCTCAAGCTAAACCACAGAGGGAGGAGATGTGGGTACTGTAGACTTTTTGGTGCAATTCATGAATAACTGTGTGTGCATGCATGGATGGCATTTGTGGTCTTATATTTCAGAGTTCTCACTTTCCTTGTGAGTTTTAGGGATCTGCTATGCATGTAGTGTTCGTAACAGCTATACGTATTTCACTGCAGGAATGAACTGGGGAGTTGGAGCGAATCACCTGGACTTTTGACAGACATTGCCTTGTGAAAGCATTTATTCCCCACATTTTACACAATTTCAACCACAAACAAGCCTTTATTTCTGTTAATTATACAGATTTTTCATTTACAGCTAATGAAAACAGACAAATAAAAAATGTAATACAGAAATGCGGGCTTATTGAAAAGTATGTTTAATGCCTGCTTTAAGCTTACTTTTAAAAGGTACTTTTAATATGACAAACAAGCCTAATTGAAAAAAATATTCTAATTTATTGTATATGACATGTTATAATAGTTCAGTCAAAGTCCAGACCTGCAATAAATCCAATTGAGAATCTGTGGCACAATTTGAAAATTGCTGTTCACAGACACTCTACATCCAGTCTGACTGAGTTGGAGCTATTTTGGGCTCTTGATGTAGAACGTCCATAAAGACATAAAACAAATGACAGGCTGCTGTGAAAGAGTTTTGTACAAAGAAATATATTCAAACCATTTATCATCTTCCTTCCACTTCACAAACACAAACTACTTTGTGTTAGTCAATCACATTCCAGTAAAATACCCTTAATTGTTTTGTTGTAATGAAGAATTTTGAAGGCACTTCAAAGCAGGAATTTCTAAAGAGGTAAGGGAAGTACATCATGATATGTGATCTCAAAGAACTAAAGCAGGTTAAAATTTAACAGGTTTAAAATAATGTGATTATATTAAAATTTAGGCAGCAAACATAAGCACACTCAATGCGTCCTTTCTGACCCTTTTCTATAATTGCTTCAGTGGTTAAAGCCTTCACTTGATTAGTGGGATAAACATCAGCTCTAAAGCATTAAGGCGCAATGGTGAAACAGAGACCTCACAGATAATGCACACCCACACACACACACACACTCTCTCTCTCTCTCTCTCCCTTAGCAAGCACTAAAAACTAAACTGAGCATGGGCAGCTGCCAAGGCCAATCAAAGCCCTCTGTACGTCCTGGGAGCAGCTGTCTCATCCAATCATAGCTGCACGTGTGTTATCTGCATTTTAGTTGAAAACGGCGCTCAGAATAGGACTGTGTGAACCCAACAGTGTGACTCTTCTTGGTGGCATACTTCCTCTTCTCAAAGAGGGAGGAAGAATGGGGTTTAGAAAGTCAGAAAATCTCTTTTTAATTTAATACAAAAGATGCACACACACAAATCTAAAATACTACTAAGTGACTTTCCAATACTCTCCGCTCTTGACTCTAAAATTTCAACAAAGATCCAAATCTCTTTTTTTTCTGTGTAATTCATCCGGTAATGATTCTCTAGTCAAATTCCCAGCAGGTGATGGAAGCAGGGGCTTTCCTATTTTATCTACCGTTACATTCCCTAATAAGCCATCACAGACCTATCAGTGCACACAAGGATCCAGGCAGACTGAGATGACCTCCGGTGACCTCTGCGCGGGTGAGTTCCTGTGCCCAAAGGCGTTTTCATGGCTTACAACGAGCCAAAGGTCATTGAAAGAGGGGGTAAGAGAGACGAGATGATGGGAAAAGAGATTTTAGAAAAGGATGGCGGGTGGGATGGGTTCCCCTTCCAACACGCACACAGAATGCAGTCCAGATTATTTAAGGATAACCAACTGAGGTGTAAGTGTTCTCCGGAGAAGGGGGTGGAGGGATAGAGAGGAGATCTGTTTGCTCTACTGCAGAGCACAAAGTATGTCTGTGGTAAGGTCAGCTGGTGACAGCTGAATGCTCCATATCTGTGCACCTCATCCAGCCGCTGCTTCACATACTTACTGAAAAGGCTGATTCATGCATTCACGCTGCCTGCAAAACGATTCACAGTGTGCCCGCGCGCACATGTGCATGCGTGCTACACAAACACATTTGGACCCCAAGCAGGGGCTGAGGAGTCTCAACACAATCACCTTTTCTTCTTTGTTGGAAGGTAGGAAAAACAGTGGTGCGACGCGGCGGCTTCTCTGCCCATGTGGAAAGACTCATGGGAGATTATCCCAGCGTAGCCTGGGCCCTGGCTGAACAAGGCCCCAGCTGTTGAACAGGAAGTCACCTCCGGCATGGCCTTGCTCCTCCAGCAACACTCCTTACTGCCTGGTAAGCAGTCAGTTGAGGGAAGAAAGTCAAAACTGACATAGATACAACAAAGTCTTAGGAGTAAATAAAGATCCCAGTGTGCTCAGACTGTATAAATCTAAAAGAAACAGAGAGTGGGAGAGTTAAATGTGGAAAGGGGAGGAAGTGTTCAAGATTGATTAAGAACATTTTTCAGGTAGAATAAATCCTGAGGAACTGGGAGTAGAGGACTTTACAACCAAAATTTTATGCAGAACTGAAATATTCATCCAGAGGGAGAGGTGTTTGTCTGAAAAAGCTCAAGCATAAGCAATTAAAACTAGAGTTACACCAATTGGAAATTCATTGCCATTTTACTTTGTTTTTTTCGTTGTTTTTAGCTTATGCTGATTTCTCAAGAAATTTAATGAAAGGCATTCAAAATATTACTTTCTAGTCTTTCTTGGAGAAGTAGTCATTTAATATTTATATTAAGAGTAATGGGGATGTCACACTGTGCGAGAGAGCAAGCACTATGTAACAAGGTTTTACTAAACTAAACAAGACAAAAATGTCACAGACTTGATATTTTAAACGTCTTTAGCATCATATATTAGCAGTTTGGTAATGTTGGTAACTGTAAATAGCAATTGCTCAATAGAAAACCCAAATTAAGCAAGTGTTAATGCTGCAAATCTAAAGCTGCTTTTATTTAGCATAAAATAATAAAACAACAAAACAACTATTTTGAATGCAACTTCTGCCACTTCTTAGCAGAGCAAGATTAGCATTAGTGTTTGTGCTAACATCAGCTCAAGCTAAAAAGAGGACTGATCCAAAATGTTTTAACAGTACATGGACTGCAAGATATAGTCAAAACAGTTTCAGCGTACACAGAAATACAGCTTTTTGGAAAAGGACTGTTTGGAATCCATTATTTGTTGATTGTACTTTCCGCTTGGCTTCAATGCACACTTTTTATGCAAAAGAGACATTTTAGCCTACCAGAGAACTGGAGTAGAAGCCTACACCGTACACGAATGATACTGCTCGAGATGCAGTCACAGATTGTTAAGCAATGATATTACAATTAATTTCATTCATTTCATTTCATTTCATTTCACATCCATCCATCCATTTTCTATATCCGCTTCTTCCATACTGGGTAGCGGGGGAGCGTGTGCCTAACTCCAGCAGTCTACAGGCATGCATGCGCATGGAGAACATGCAAACGCCATACAGAAAGACATGGCCTGATTCCCAAGGCTGGAACAAACTGATATTCTGTGGTTGAAGACTTCTTTTCACACCCGAAAAAGTCTGTATGACAAAAATTCCAGCACCAGCTGATTTTTTGGTTCATCTCTGGAGAAAAAAAGTGCAGTATCTTGTGCAATATCTACAAAGAAATGCTACACATGAACTTTCAGATGACATTTTCTGTCAGGACTGTGCCACATTCGGCATAAAACTGAGAAACACAGCTTCTTTTGACAACTCCTTTAGCAGAACTTCAGATGTTGTGCCTACCCAACTGCAAAGCTGCGAAAGAATCAGGGAGAGAGACAGAGATTTGTATAAAGGACAAACGTGTGGACAGAGCAGTACAGAGAAATTGCAACAACCTATCCCTAGTAGTGAGAGAAGCACTTTCAGTCATTAGCATTGCAGATCCTAGCGATAGAAAGAGTAAAAAGGCCTCATGCATCCCGCCATAATCTGTGCATTGTCCAAGAACTGCGCAGCAGTCTTTGCTGTGTGCCGTATGTGTGGGAGTGGAGTCAGGATCCAGTGGTTGGAATTCACAGTGGATATGTGTGGGATTCAAGGCTTTCCTCTTATCACAGCCAAATGTCAAAGTGAGGATGTAGTGGCGCGGAAACAGAATAAAGCATAGCAGGAATACTTTTCAGGCTCTGTCAGCGGCGTGCTTCTCATGCAGTTGCAGACACAAGTGAGGTACTCTCATTTGAGCTCTCAGAGCTCCAGCTGATATGCTGAAATAACAAGAACATGGAGATACACTGTGAGAAAATTACCCCCCCCCCCCATTCTATTCCCATGAACAGGACTGCACACACAGAGCTTGCACAAAAGCCTGCATTATTACTTTAAAGACCAAATTACCAGATACTGATTCCACAGTTAGACAAATCCAGTCACTCCTGAAGTCCATTGTCATCTGAAGAGTTGACAGTAGATGGTCATGTTGGATTATTAGGTAAAAGGTAAGGAAATCCCCAGTTACTTGGCGACAGGCAGGTTGACTTATCTCCTGGTACCTCCCTGATCTCCCCTCCATGATCAAATATAACCTAACAATGTTAGCTCTGCCCTATCCACAACCTAAACTCCCTCATGACCCTCATTAACCGACTATGTCTCGCTATTGCGAGGTCCATTGGTTCTGTTTAAAGTGTGTGGGTATATGTGTGCGTGTATGTGTGCAAGTGTGAGTGTGTCACTGTTGCCTCAAGCTATGTGACAGATGACCTGATGACCATGTCCTTCAGAGGAGGAAGGATCAATAAATAAAAGGGCTCATCCCATTGTTAAACAGTCTTAATTCACGTGTTTGAATATGCAAATTACATGATTGCATGTATGCGTATGTACACCCTCTGCTCCCCAAGGGCTGACTCCAATCAGTATAAAATGGTTGGCCATAGAGGATGATTAGCATTAAACATATCTATTGATCAGGTATGGTTGTGGTAAATAGTCCCTGGTGCATTCTGGTGGGTCTTTAAGCACATGGCATACAGAGCTATAGGCCAGACAAACACAGATCAATTGCAATGTAAACAATAATGTAACCAATTTAAATGTCCAGTATTTATAAAGTGATTCACTGTCATATGAACAAATGTGGACACCCTATTAAAACATTTGTTTTTCTCAAATATTTGGGCATATTAATATTTAAAATTAATATTTAACAATACTGAGAAAACTTAATTGTATTAAAGTTGTTTTGAAACATTCAAAACAACTGCGGCCATCTGCCACGACCCAGTCGGTCGTGGCAGATGGCCGCTCACACTGAGCCTGGTTCTGCTGGAGGTTTCTTCCTGTTAAAAGTTTTTAAAGAGTTTTTCCTCTCCACTGTCGCTACATGCATGCTCAGTATGAGGGATTGCTGCAAATTCAACACCAGTGACTGTCCGCTGTCTCTACATGCTCATCCGGGGGGAGGGAATGCTGCAAGTCACTGACTGAATGCAATCTGCTGGGTTTCCTTAGATAGAAAAACTTTTTATCCAATTTGAATAAATAACTAACTCTGACTGCACCGTTCAATGGTTAGGATTAATTGGAATGAATGTACCTGACTGTTGTGAAGTGCCTTGAGACAACATGTGTTGTGAATTGGCGCTATATAAATAAACTGAATTGAATTAAATTGAATTGAAAACAGCTTCGTTTAGCCATCCTAGCAAGTTCACCTTAAAAGCAAAGCGCAAAATGCTAACATAAGTCTCCTACAAATCTTAAAATGTCCTCAGAGGATCTGCAGCAGGCTCTTGCTACTGTTGATGTGAAACTGCATACCTGCACAGACCACACAAGTTTAACTTTCATGAGAGGTGAGCAAGGAGGAAACCTTTGTTCGATAAGAAAGGTATGAAGGCAAGACTAAAGTTTGACAGACAACATGTGGACAAAGACCAAGGCTGGAATACTGCCATTTGAAATTGGAAGTGTCATGGTTTGGGGATGCTTTGCTGGAGCAGAACCTGGCTAGCTCACCATCATAGGATCCACTATGAAATCTACTGTGAGGACAAGTGTTGTGTGGTAACTTTAAAAAAGATCTCACATTCTAAAACATATCAAAAATTAAAGTGAAAAGTGGGAAAAATTTTGTAAAGAGTGATTGATTGGTAGACTTGAAGTTATTTCCACTAAAGGGGGTAACACCTGCAAATAGGCGGTAGGGTAACTTTTTCCTCAGCTGGAAAACACATTTTGTTATATATACTGTTTAATCAATAAAGAAGCGTACATTTTTGTCATTTACCTGTAACCCAATTACTTTCTTTACAAAGATTCTAAAAATAATATTAAATATTAGTTTGTTAGCAATACTTTATAAACAACTAAATATTTAGCATCTGAAGTGTAGGGCTGTAGCGGTATGTTGCATACATAAAAAAAGATTTTTGTATGGATCTTGCGGTCCTCACTCATGTTGATAATACAAATGCAATGTTGTTTTTAATCTGTACAAATAAAACAATTTATGTGCAAAACTATATGACACTTTGACATAGTAGCACATGAAGCAACAGTAAAAGACATAAATGGAGCATAGCAAATACAGATGCACCAAACAAGCCTGCATGTAATCAGGTATCCATACTGCTGCCTTGAAAAGATGATTGGTGAACAAATGTCATCATAAAACCAAGAAACACACAAGGAAGCAAAGGATTAGGGATAAAGTTGTGGAAAATCTTAAAGCAAGGTTAGGTTATAAAACAATATTCTAAGCTTTGAAAACCTCTCAGAGCAAATTGAAAAGCTAGGCATGGGAAATATTTATGAAAGAAGCAGTCAAAAATTCCATGTTAACTCTGGAGGAGCTGCAGAGATCCATATCTCGGGTGGGAGAATCTATTGACCAAACAGTTTGCTTTTTCCCACCTGACCTGTGTGTGTGTGCTTGTTGTGGCTCTCCACAAATCTGGCCATATTCCAAGAACACATCTGTTGATGAAAGAAAGCCATAGAAAAACCTGTTTACGGTTTGCCACAACTTATGTAAGGGATACAGCAAACATGAGAAAGAAGGTGACCTGTTCAGGTAACACCAATGTAATTTTTTGGACTAAATGCAAATTGCTATTTGTGACAGAGAACTAACACTGAATATCATCCTGAGCACACCAGCCCCACAATAAAGCGCATTGGTGGAAGCATCATGCTGTGGGGATGTTTTTCTCTAGTAGGGACATTAAAGCTGGCCCAGGTTTCGATTGAGCTTGAGCTATTTTGCCAAGAATACTAGGCAAAAATTTCAAAGTTTAGATTTGCAAAGCTGATAGACATACCTGAAATGACTTGTATAGGCAAATGCAGAGAAAGTTGGTTTGTATAATTTTTCTTTCATATTACAATGGGTGCAATGTGATTAACAAAAAAATCAAAATCAAGGGGTGTGAATACTTTTCCAAGGAATTCTTTTTGTATTTCAAGGATCAAATTAATTAATTAATTAGTGAAGTTGTATTAAAGATGTCCCCTCATTCAAGACTTTCACAAAGTCTAAAGAAAAGATAGAGCAAATAATATATTCACAACTATGTTATCTTAGGAACATTTTCCCAGTGTATAATGAATAATCCAAAAGCAACATATGACATCACCTTTTTTAGCTTAATCCTGTAATATATCAAATGACAGCTGGATGCTAGGTGCTATCACTCACATGTTGTATTTTATGCATTTGAAAAAGAGCCTAATATTAATGTCTTTGGGAAACGCTGACCGTAAAAATGTCATCTCAAACTTTAAGAATAGCTCTCACTGTGATATTTTTTACTTCCCTTAACCTCAAATATGCAGCCGACATTGGACGGTCATAGCAGCTCTCTGAGAGCTCGGTTGAGCTGCATAACTTGAGGTGAAAGCATGTGTGTTTTCCATCCTCGCACAGCATGAAGGCAGATTCGCCTTCACATCTCCCGGCAATCCGTCAGTGAGCCGCAAGCAGCACGCTGACACTCCAAAACAGGGGCTCCATTCTCCTCAAATGTTTCTCAACCTAGATGAGTCACAGGGTAACTGGCACTGCTTGAAACAAGCGTGTCGTCTCTTCGGTTCCTTGCGGCCGGGGCTGAGGGGATAATAAGAGACCTGGAAGAAATAAGGGCCCTTTCTAATCCTAAACCTCCTCATAGACAGCACTATTATCAGCCTTGTGTTTAAGTCAGATTACATGCTGCAATTAAAGGAAGGCATCAGCAAGATCCTTTATGGGAACTGCTACGGCAGGCCAACGAGCTAAGGGTTTGGAGAGTTTTGGAGAAAAAGACTTGTTTATGGAGTACACAGGCTGACAAACTGTCCCAGTGGTATTGCAGGAATGGTTTAGTCATGAGGTTATGCTAAACATGGGTGGAGATGAATAAACATAGACTGTACATGGTGGAATATTTTCATATACAACGACGGAAAGAAAAAGTTAAAGGAGACGTTCGGAGTCATTGCATTGGTATGCATGCTGCACCACATTTTAGAAAAAGAAACTAATAAAATAAAGAAGTCTTATTAGCTTGTTGTATATTTGCATTTTAGGGAAATGAGCTGGCAATAAATCAGGCGTTACACACAACCAAGTACATTTGAGGGTGAAAACAGATTGAGCGTGAGGATACCTGTTGTAAATAGAAATTCCTGCACACAGATACACTTGCAAATGAGTTAAATGTTTATTTGTTATCAAAGGCAGATGCAAGCTACATTTCTAAAAAAAGTAAAAAGAGAATGAATAATATTATACTCTTCCAGACACAAATGTCCATATTTTTATTTGGGCAGCTTTTCTAAAATTATAGAGATATGATTGTAAAACATTTACCCTGACAATGCTTATACAGTGGTTATATTTTATTCTGTATTCTGTAAAGTTTCACAAAGCAGAGGGCGGTACAAGTTGGCTTCCAATTTAGGCTAATCCACTGTCTTTCGGCATCTACAGTAACAGCACTTTAAAAGCATGGTCTGTGATATTTAACACTTTATTCTATTTCTTAAAATAAAAAAATAGTGGTTTCAGTGCTTCACTTTCTGGGGTCTAATGCAGATCTAGTTTAAAACATAAGTTCCAGTTGTTTAGAACCCACAAACTCAGTTGATTTAAATAGTTAATTATCTTTAGAATTTACATTTTTATATTTTAGAAACTAGAAGAAATTCTGGAAGCTGAAACATTTGTCCATAATAAGTTATTTCCTTACTTAACCAGACCTGAAAAATAACAAAAGTAAATTTCATACTTTTCCATATTTTTAAAGATTATTGGAACCCTCAAAGGTAAAGATTCATGAGACAAGTGGATGCAAAATTATATGAACCTCAAATGCACACAGCAGTGGATGTGTGTGGCACTGATGGAAGGCCTACGGGGAAATCAGTGGGGATGCTTTAAATGCCCTAATGTGGTCAAATTGTTTTCAGATTTCCCATTGATGGACAGTTTCCTTTCACCCACTTAACTACCACACACACACACACACACACACACACACACACACATACACAAACACAGACATATACATATATGTATATATATTTATGAATATATAGATGTATCCATTGATAAATATATCTACAGATATACATATTTATATATCTGTAGATGTATATATATTCACATATATATATATGTATATACACTGCTCAAAAAAATAAAGGGAACACTTAAACAACACAATATAACTTCAAGTAAATCAAACTTCTGTAAAATCAAACTGTCCACTTAGGAAGCAACACTGACTGATAATTAATTTCACATGCTGTTGTGCAAATGGAATAGACAACAGGGGTAAATCTTTGGTGATTAGCAAGACACACTCAATAAAGGAGTGGTTCTGCAGGTGGGGACCACAGACCACTTCTCAGTACCTATGCTTTCTGACTGATGTTTTGGTCGCATGAGACGGACTCTACAACCCACACAAGTGGCTCAGGTAGTGCAGCTCATCCAGGATGGCTCATCAATGCGGGCTTTGGCAAAAAGGTTTGCTGTGTCTGTCAGCGTAGTGTCCAGAGCCTGGATGCGCTGCCAGGAGACAGGCCAGTAGACCAGGAGACGTTGAGGAGGCCGTAGGAGGGCAACAACCCAGCAGCAGGACCGCTACCTCCGCCTTTGTGCAAGGAGGAGCAGGAGGAGCACTGCCAGAGCCCTGCAAAATGACCTCCAGCAGGCCACAAATGTGAACAAACGGTTAGAAACCTACGTCCACAAATGGGAGTTTTGCTCACAGCCCAACACCGTGCAGGACGCTTGGCATTTGCCAGAGAACACCAGGATTGGCAAATTCGCCACTGGCGCCCTGTGCTCGTCACAGATGAATGCAGGTTCAGACTGAACACATGTGACAGACGTGACAGAGTCTGGAGACACTGTGGAGGAGTTTTAAGGACATTACATCAAAGTTGGATCAGCCTGTAGAGTGTTTTTCCACTTTAATTTTGTGTGTGACTCCAAATCCAGGCCTCCATTGGTTAATAAATTTGATTTCCATTGATGATTTTTGTGTGATTTTGTTGTCAGCACATTCAGCTTTGTACAGAACAAATTATTCAATGAGAACATTTCATTCATTCAGATCTAGGATGTGTTGTTTGAGTGCACCCTTTATTTTTTTGAGCAGTGTGTATATATATATATATATATATATATATATATATATATATATATATATATATATATGGTCAGTAGTTCTAAGTCTGGACTTCGTTACAAAGGTCTTTGCTTGACCCTTGATCTGTGACCTGTGACCCTAAAGTGCCGTTTGCATCATGAGCCACGGACATGGGCAGGATGGAGGACCAATCTGAGACAGGATGTCACGGACGGAAGAGAAGCGCTGTGGCGGGCCCGCTGTAGGCTGATTGATATATACCCAAATAAACCAAACCAGATCAAAGGTGCATATTAGTCTTAAAGAAGCTCTAAAACTCTTTTTATCTGACTTGGTTTTTCTTTTACATTTTCACAGAGACAGAAGTTGAGAAGTGTGAGGGAGATTTAAGACACTGGTGGCTTTCGGTTTCTGCCCTGACTTGTGCTTTGCAAAATGATTAGTTACAGGAAGTGAACAGATGAGTGCATGAAATGAAACGGAAGACCAAATGGATTAAAAAAGGGGCAAGATAAATCTTAAACAAACCACATGCTTTCTTATCCACCATCACATCTTATCTAGGTGGAGATAATCTCCAATCATCTTAAAACTCCAGGATTATTCCATTCACTCATCCTCTTACAAACAGAAGTGTAATAGAAATAAAACACAAATTAAGACAGTCATCGATGGTTTTGACAGAGGCATCAGTTTTACACTTATTTTGTTAGCTTCCAAAAATGCAGTTACTTTACACTCGTGCTTTTTTGGAAAAAACCCAGAATGAGACAGAGCTGTGTGGCTGAGGCATGACCTGACAAGCAACATTGTTCTGAGTGTCTGTGGTTTAGAAACCTGAGGGATGAAAAAAGAGAATAAGAATATGGGAGAAGTGGAAGACCATTCTAAAACATAATGAGAGAAGAAGAAAGTATGTAAAACTGTGAATCCTAAAAATTTCAGATACAGAGGCAAGCAACTGTGACAATTTCTTTGCAAAAAATCTAGAGAAGAATCAGCATGTTGCTGTAATGCAAGATATCACCTTTTTGAAAAGAAGTATGAAGATGAATAGAACTTTTTATGCTCTGAATTGGAATCGGACAGTCTTTACCTTGACTTGCGCTGACTGGTCATCTGGTGATCCAATATACCAGCACGCAATCCTTTTTCAATAAGTGAGTACATTAATGCTGCTAGTTCACTGTAATAAAATGCTTCAGTGTGAACACTCAAAATTTTAACATCAGGAGGGTGTTTAAAAATGAAATCAGAGGATGCAAAAAGATGTAAGAAGCTATTTAAAAGGAAGATCTGTATTTTCGACAAGCCCTCCTGTTACATCTGAGGTTCATTTAAGCAGCACAAAAGCTAAAGAGAGAGCTAGACTTCCAGCAAATAACAGGGAGGCTGAACATATTACAGCAAAGGTGCCCTGCATTATCCATTTATAATTTTCACCTCAATCTGTCATGAACATGCTCAATTTGGAAATATTCCAGCTCAGAGTTAAGGTAAGGATCTGTATTCTGTAGGGAATACACACAAAAACTATTGTTTTAGTCATGCTAGTTGCTGTAACCTGGATAATTACAAATATAAGAAGCTAAAGACAGTTTAAAATATCAGCTCCATAATCATTACATCTTTGCTTTGAAATAGTAAAAACCAATGTTACATCTCAATCCTCTCTGCTTTGTATATAGATAATTAATGACAGGCTAGCAAATATATTTCAAATGCTGTTTTTGTATATTAATATACTATAGTTCTTAAAGAGAAGTCAGCATGAGTTAAAATTAGTATCGACAGGTCAAAGTTTCACAAAAAACTGAGATCCACAATTAGCTACGTACATAATTCTGATCATTGCTCTCTAATTAAGTACTGTTCTGTGAAGCATTATCCCAAGTATTCTAAAGCCCTAAAGATTTTAAAGATTTAAGAGAGCCCAAGTATACCATGAGATCAAATCATATTCAATATTTCACATCAATGTGCAACATTTTTTTAGTTACTCCTCCTCAAGTAAGTCAGAAGCGACACAGATTTTATTGTTTCTTCCAGCAACACTTAAACATGTCCCACAACTTAACAATGATGATTCACCATCAGAATGAGGTTCCATAGAAAGGTTAGATTAGGTCTAGTTAGTCCTGGATGCTGAAACTAATGGCTAGTATAAGAGGGGCCAAGATCCAAACAGATCCAAACAGATCTCTACTGTCATGAAACAACTCCAGTTAAAAAATATTGTGACTTATGTGAATGCTATTTTACAAACCTTTAAAGTTTTGTTAAGTTTGCATCTGGCAGTGACTTTCACAGAGCCTGATGATTATTTACACAAACAGATGCAGGAGGCCATACTCCACCTATGATATTTCTGTATGAGACAGTTACTGAGAACAGATTATTCAAAGTAGTTTCGGTCTACGGCAAATGAAATATTCGGCACTTATAACCCCTTAACAGAAGCACATTTTAAATATCCTAACCTGTCCCTGTAATCAAATTCAGTGTTTTTGTTGTTTTAATCTTTAAATCAATGTTCTGTCTGCTCAAAACAGTTTACATTACACACATTACACACATTTCTTGTTTCTCTTTATCTCTGATGATTTCTCTCATTAATCACTTTAATAATCTCAGTCTTGCCGGCTCTTGCCTTTCACTCAGGCTGGCTAAATCATGTTCAAAGATGCACTGAAGGTGCATAAACAGTCTTATTGAACTGTATCCTCCTCTATAGGCTCATAATTTTACTTTGGGTGTGTACAGCACTATGTTTACATACTTTAAAAGGTCATAAAGCATTGTTTTTTATAAAAGTAAACATTCCTACAGCAGCTCTTTTCAAGTTGAGTATGAAATGCTGTTTTAGGTCTTGTTTTTTTTTAAATGCTCTTACTGAAAGGTCACTTTTTGCTCTGCTTGTTTAAAGCTGTCAGCGTGAAAATGAGGTGCTTATTCCTTGTTTGTGATGTGCCTAACTGAACATGCATTATGAAAACGCTGAAGCAAAAGTAATCTGATGGACTGTAAAACCCAGTGCATGTTGGATAATTTCATTTACAGAAACCAATTTGCTTATATATATTGTTTTACAGTGTAAACATAACTTTAACAATAATATGACTTCTAACTTCAGTTTTATTCATTTGTTACAACTTCTTTTCTCTGTTTTTATTACCTTTTTTGGTGAAAAGTTTCCTCTGGAATTTTTCAGATATCTAGTTTTGACCAAACATGTTTCGAAACATAACCTCCTCTCTTACTTTTTTTATTCTTCCTGTTCTTTATCTTTTCTTCTACTTTCCTTTCTAGTTTGGGCAGTAAATATGTGACTCCAGGCAAGATACTTATCCAGCAACAAGTTTCTCCAAGAGCAATAACATGCTGTGACCCAGGAAGCACATAGAAGCCTTTCAGACCTTATTCTGCAGCACACACACACTTGCAGACGATACACACAGGGAAACATCTGTGTATGGTGAAGTGGTCAGTGTGCCAGTAAAACTAGATGAGGTTTTAAGACATTCCTTCATTTTACGGCTAGGTGAAAGAGAGGCGGCTGAAGGTAATGAGGAGGCAAATACCTTGAGTGTCATCAACACTACACCACCTCCCGGATTTCTATTGCAGCTTTCTGCAGGGGCAAACAAACAAGCAAACATACAAACCAACACAGATGAGACTGACATTGTTGATGAGGTGGAACATAGCACCCTACAGAGCTGCAAAAATGTGTTTTTATATACACATTCCATTTAGCATCTCTGCGTAAAATAAGTGTAACAGATCTTACAGGTCACTGTAAGCCGCATTATACAGCAGAAGGGAGGAATTATACAATTATACAGCACAGCCTACAAACAAATCCATTCTGCTCATTCTATTTTTCACTAAGACGATTTCAGCATTTTGCACAAGCTTTTTTTTTTTTTTTTTTCTTTGGGTTTTAAAATTTTTTTGTAAAGAATTTTGCTGAAAAACTGGATACCAACCAAAACCAACTCTTTATTATGTTACTTTTTTCATCACTACGAAACTAATTGGCATAATAAGTTTTTAACACAAACGTTTGGTAATTCTTTTCAAAATGACTAATTTGAATGAGACATGAAATGTTACATTCTGGGTTAAGATTCTGTCAGTACATACAGTATGTCATGACCAATGTAATGATGGTGTATATTCCTTTAAATGGGCAGATTGGTTTATCATTAACTGAATTATTGTTTTGCACAACATTTTGTTCATTAATAACATGGAAACATATTTTTACGACTGTTTATAGATTAAATAGTAGGAAATTATTTATTTGGTTCATTGAAAACTTGCTAAAATTAACTTTTCATAAATTCATTCAAATTTGTAAATTTTTATCACACACAAACACTAATATACTTTCTTGTATGTACAGTGTACTTGCACATGATAATAAGGCGACTGTGGCTCAGTAGGAAGAGTAGTTCTATTGCAATCTGAAAGTTGGGGTTCGTTTCCAGCTTCCTTCTCCCACATGATCTTCCCCTGCGCAGGGGATTTAACCTGAAGTTGTCTACCGATCTGCACATCTGTGTGAATGTGTGAGCATTTGTAAGTGCGACTGGGTGGCTCTAGTGTGAAGTGTTTTGAGTGGTCAGTGTGACTGGAAAAGTGCTATATAAGTTCAGTCCATTTACTATTTAAAGCCAAACACTACTTACAATGTTTAATGTAAAACCCTTGAAAAGGTAATTTCATTATAAAATTAGGAGGAAATTAACATCTTCGGGAACTCAAAACATATCATAGGTTCACATCCAGAGATGCTCCTATCAAGCTTTTCCAGCCCAATACTGATTTCTGTATTAGTTTGAGGTCTGAGCTGCCGATTCAGATTTTTCTCCCATAAGGCTCTGTGACAATGTTTTGCATTTTGACAAGTATATTGCTGTATTGAGGAACACATATATAGCTCATATGTACTGGGATGAAACGTGCGACATTAAATGTGTTCTGCTGCATCAAGATGGTTATTTTAGTTTTACCTTGATATAAACATCTGTTTTTTTTTTATATTTTTTCACAAGATGACTGTTTAGAGTTAAAATAAAAAATTCTGAGAGACACCAAATGGTCAAATAAGTAGTTGCTGAATTAATCAAACGTAGGTGTAGTTGTAATTTTTATGTTAAGTTTCAAACATCCAATGTGAGTTAATGTTTTATCGCAAACAGCATAGTGTGAGATTAAGTAATGTTAATATTGGATCGCTGCTGTGATAATTTTATTTAACTGAAAAGTGCATTAAAGTATATGGTGTTGTTTGATGGTTTATAGAACACAAATTATAGGATTCCTATTTCAGACGTTTTTTTTAATAGGAAAATTTTTTTTCAGTGTTTAACCTGCAAACACCCTTTACAGAGCAGATCGTGGGAAAATTGGCCAATACAAATTTCTGGGTTAGTCACTGGTGCATCTTTTTTCACATCTCCACCACCACTGATTTTCAGTAAGCAGACAAATAAGGAACATTGCCAAAATTAGAAATATCCTACCAATGACCTAAAAAATAGTCCTGCATTTGTTACTTCAAACTGGACTATTAATTCTTTCCTATCAGGATGTCCCAAAAAGCAGTTAAAAGCCTTCAGCTGATTCAAAATGCTGCAGCAAGAGTTTTTTGATGAAAATTAAAAAGAGATCATATTTCCCCTACTTTAGCTTCCCTTCATTAGCTCCCTGTTAAATCCAGAATAGAATTTTAAATTTCCCTCCTCACATATAAACCTTAAAGATTTAGCTCCATCATCCAAGATCTGATTTTTCCATATGTTCCTAACAGGGCACTTCGTTCTCAGACTGCAGGTTTACTGGTGGTGCCTAGAGTCTCTAGAAGTAGAATGGGAGGCAGATCCTTTAGTTATCAGGCTCCTCTCCTGTGGAACCAGCTCCAGGTTTTGGTCCGTGAGGCGGACACCCTGTTTACTTTTAAGGCTAGGCTTAAAAGTTTCCTTTTTGATAAAGCTTATAGTTAGAGTGGCTTAGTTTATCAGGGAGGGAGCCTTCCTCCCTCACTGTTGGTTGGAGTAAGGGGGAGTCAGTGTTTAGCCTAAACCGGGTCAGTTATGGTTGAGGTGCAAACACACCCTCCATTTCTGCTACCTGTATGACCCCTTCTCTTTTCCAATGGTTATAATCAGTCTGACAGAGAGAGGTATCCCAATCCTTGTGGTTTTTAGTATAACAAAGACCATCAGTGGGACCCTTTGCGGGGTGCCTTGAAACGACATTGTCGAAAATAAGCGTTGTTTAACTAAATAATCTGAACTGAAACTTACTGTGTAGTTCTGCTGCTATAGGCTTAGGCTGCTGGAGGACATAATGACCACTTTCACCCTCTTCGCTACATTCTCACACTACTCTCCAATTTTGCATTATTTGCTGTTATTTCAGCTTTTAACTTTCTCTCTCTTTTCTCTTCCTAGAAGCTACACCTGGCCTGACTCTGTGTCTACCTGTAACACCTTTCTGGAGAGGGGCATCGTCTGAGCTTCTGCTGGCAACAACTTAATGCTCACCCTCTACCGATGATCCACATGTCCCTGTCTTTTAGTATTTAACCCTTTCTATCTCCTAGACATGGTGATTGACTGAGCTTTTACTGTAACTAATTATATGTGCTCTCTTTCAGACTCTAACCTTGAAAACTGGCTCAGAGTTTATATGTTCTTTCAGTGAAACGACTAAAGGAGCTATATCCATTAACATTTACTTTTCCTTCCCATAGAAAGTACTCCTGGATCAGTGCTTCTTTGTTCTCTTTGTGTCTCTACTCTGTTCTCTCAAACCCCCAGTCGGTCGTGGCAGATGGCAGATGGCAGAACCAGGCTCACACTGAGCCTGGTTCTGCTGGATATTTCTTCCTGTTAAAAGGGAGTTTTTCCTCTCCACTGTTGCTACATGCATGCTCAGTATGAGGGATTGCTGCAAAGTCAACGCCAGTGACTGTCCACTGTCTCTACATGCTCATCCAGGAGGAGGGAATGCTGCAAGTCACTGACTGGATGCAATCTGCTGGGTTTCCTTAGACAGAAAAACTTTTTATCCAATTTGAATAAATAATTAACTCAGATTTTACTGTTCAATGGTTAGGACTAATTGGAATGTATGTACCTGACTGTTGTGAAGTGCCTTGAGACGACATGTGTTGTGAATTGGCGCTATATAAATAAAACTGAATTGAATTGAATTGAAAAAATAAATGTAGTCTAACAAATCAATAGTGTGTTTGGGATACATGGTCAGTTTGAAGAAAAAAAAAAGAGGCCAGTAAAAAAAAGATTCCTGTGCAGACGGAGATTACTAAGAATAAAAGGAGTTTTATAGAATGTTTTATACTGTATTTTGGTCTACTGTCTTCATTGTTTTCATGCCACACAAATATGATCAAAACTAAAAATTAAGATTGTGCACAGTGTGGATGTTTGGACTACAAAAAGTAATCCTGAAGGTCTATTCACTGTGAAAAAAATCACACCTCTTTAAAATTAAATTTTTTTCTCCCTGTATCTATGGTTTTTCATGTGTTGTTAAATTTGTCAGACATTGTTAAATTTGGGTTTAATCTTTGCTCTAAAAACAATGAAATGATGGATTTCACTGCATTATTAACAGGTAAAAGTGCAAAAGCCCTCTCTACAGCTGTTTTCTTGGTTTCCTTTTCTTTTTTTCCACAAAAGGCTAAGTGTTTTTTCTCAACCTCACATTTATGTTTTTTACACACAGGTTTTGCATAGAAAGCTATTCCTTTCAACCGCACACAGAACTTTTAACATTGCATGTGTGTCTGCATGTGATGTAAATTTCTATCATGTTAAAACATTTGTGTGTTATAATGCATTAGCAATCTGATAAATACAGATCAATTACAAAGAGAAAAAGGCAAAACAAGGAATCAAACATAACCTAAAAGAAGGACCATGTTTAATCGTATAAACATAACAAGACAAATGAGTTATTTTTGTCCATAACCTTTAGAAAAATAAAAAAAGAAAGACTGGCATACTGACAACTGTTTGTTTGTTTGTATCTGTGATGAGCCACGTCACACTGCAGATCAGGGAGTACCTTTTCAGACAACTTTTTACCGTATGTGGATAATCTGGACTGTCACACACCCTCTCTGATCCCAGGCCGATTTACCCAAACAGAGCAGACGTGCAGGGGGAGGAAATTGAATTTCCCCCTCAAAGACAGACCTCTAAATCCCCATCAACGGGAGCTTAGAAAGCCTGGAGTCCATCAAGTTTCATCTGTCAAGGTGGTCCAGCCAATCAGATTCCTTCCTCTTGCATGTCTTTCCCTAGCAAACATGTGACAAAAAGCGATACTCACATTCAGACACTCCTGAGTTCAAACAGAAAAAAAATACCAGATTAAGCAAACAAATGCAAACACACACACAAAGACTCACAGTCCTGTCCCTCTTCTCAGCACCAGCCTCAGCATCAACAATCAACAATCTAAGGCATTGTGGAACCTCTGATCCTGTGACCTTTCACCTTTGGAGTTAACCCCAGAGAAGCCTGAGCTGAGAAGTGAACTAGACAGCGCCAGAAAAGAAGGTGAAGTTCCCATGAGAACAGGAGAAGTTCAGAGATACAAGACTCTGAGGATGATGATGATGATGGTGGTGATAAAGGGTGATAATGTGTACTTCAGTGTTCTCCACTGTTTGACGACTGTTGGAATGTCATAGTGGAGGTTTAGCAATATTTGAACAGCTTTAAATATAAAAGCCTTCCAGGGCAAAATCTTAAAGATTCTCTCATTCTGTATGTTGAAAAAATTCACTTCAAAGTAGTTCAACTTATCAGACAAAGATGTGATTAGAGAATGAAACTCCTAGAGCTCCACTCCCACGGTCCCCCTTCCAAGCCCCCTTTCGTTCCTGTGTTGACACTCTAACGTACAACAGCTGCTTCAAACAGCACCAGCAGCATCTCTCTGGAGGAAAGCCCCAGCTGCAACACCTCTCTCTGGGCATCCAGGTCAGCAACCCCACCAACTACCAAAGCCAGAGCCAAAGGTCTTATATGTAAGGATTTAAACCTGCCTTTGAATAAAGGTATTATTGACCTGCATATTTGTGACAACACCCACTCAGTCCGAATCTGTACTGACAGATCCCGCGGTGCTGGTGAAATGTTTGCATACACATCAGTGCCAACTATTTAGAATTTTAATGTTGAATTTAAATGGTGTAAAATTAAACAGGTTTTATAGCTATCAGTATGTTTCTGGTAAAATCTGGGTGAATATTTCACTTCTCTTTTTGTCAGAGATAGCAGAGTTTATATAAATTGGTTGTTTTTCTGTCATAGATCCAACTTTTAAGTGTAGTTTAATAATTTTCAATATGCCTTAAGTGAAGGTAATTCCAAAACCAGTTATGATGTGTTGGTGTTTTGGATCCCTATTCTTTTGGATAACCCAAGTTTAAACCATGTGGCCTTAACTGTCACCCTACACCTGGGGCCACACTACACAATTTGTTTGCCTGATTTTACCCCGGGTTCCCAGTCAGGGAAAGTCAGTGTTAGTCTGCGCCGGTTGTGGTCAGTGAGCAGGGTGAGTCGGCACAAGAGAACCGACCTGACCTGAATTCCGTCGCAGTCAAACAAATATGTTTAAATTCTGGGAGGCGGATCTGGACCCAGCTTCAAATGCATGTTGCTGACAGCCAATAAAAAGAGAGGCCGGGATACCCGATCAGCTGTGAGCTCACTTAAAAAAACAAATTTGTACCTAAGAAAAGTCTGAAAAAAGAGACATTATAAAAGTACAGCTGCATAAACTCTTGGGATTTTACCACATTACACAACCCTGATAAACCCTTCTTCTACAACCCAAATAACATGCACACACAGCCTGAATACACACACTCAAAATTAAGTTTCCTGCACAGTGTTAATTTATTTCACAACACTGTGTTAAGTTATTCACAATGTTTAATGTTCTGCACAGTATTAAGTTAGTGCACAGTGTTTGTTATTGTACGTGTTCATACACTGTGCTTGCAGAGTTCAGTGTGGCAATGGCTTTCGGATAAAAAACTATTAGCCAGTCTTGTGGTCCATGCTTTAATGGACCTGTATCTCCTAGCTGATGGGAGAAGATCAAACAGTTTGTGTGCTGAATGGTAAGGGTCCCTGGTGATGTTTGATGCCTTCCAGAGGCATTGTGAGGGTTAAACGTCCTCCAAGGAGGGCAGATTTGTATTAGTAATGTGTCCGGCAGTCTGTATGACTCGTTGAAGAGACGTTTTGTTTGCTGCTGCTGTATAATGGGAGGATTCCAAAGGTCAGGACACAATGAAACAGCGGCAGAAGGAGTGATGTAGAAGTACAAATTTTGTGAGTGTTCAGAGGAAGTACAGTTGTTGTGTACTTTTTTAATCAATAAATGGGTGTTTGGTGTTCATTTGAGGTCCTCTGAGTTGTGTGATCCCAGGAATGTAAAACTGGAGACTTGCTCCTATCTGTCATTGTTAATGAGAAGTGGGCGATGCTGCTCCTTCTGTTTGGACAGGGTTCCATCGGTCGAGGCTAGTGAGGCAGGGAGCCGGGGACTGCCAGCTGGAAGTTGGTTCAGGATCTGTAGTCGAAGTTATGGTCTGAGGGGCGCCTGGGGTCTCTCGTCAAGGCGAGGTAATGGGCTCTGTTCAGCACCTGAATTGGAGCGAGACAAGGCAAATTAATTCAAGGCTTATCTAGGCAAAGTAAGATTCAGGCTTTCAGCGAAAATCTGGCCAGATAGTTGTTCCACAATAGGCAAAACACTCGGGCGAAGATGTGCTGGCAGTTTGCCCTCTTATAGCTCCCCAGCTGATAAGAAAATGAGCCACACCTGTCACTCCTTCGGACCCCTTGGCTTCAGCGGTACCTAGTGGTGGAAAAGGGTTAGCAGCAGGCAGACAACAACCCCAGACTGACAGGATCTTTTCAGGCAACAAGGCACAGTACACTGTGACAGGGATTGATTGAAAATATCAGTAAAAACTGCAGGTAGTTCTATTGCCCAGTCCTTAAAGACCAGCTAAGGTATACCGTTGGATCCAGCCACTCAGGGTGTTGGGCCTGGTTATTGGTAGTCTGCTGGTTGGTGCCATCTGGGGTCTTAGCTTCTCATAGAGGCTGAAGAAGAGGTCCAGCTGTTCTGCAAGAGAGGAGTTCACTTCTGGTGGTGGGCTGATTTCAGTCCTTTGGCTGGTGACGTGATAAATCCCCTGCCATGCACGTTGAGAGTCCAAATTGTTAAAGTGGTTCTCAATTTTCTGTCGATAGGCAGCTTTAGTTTCTCTGATCCCTCATTTAAGGCTTAACCTAGCTGCACTCTAGCTTGTGGCATTACCAGAACAAAAAGCCTTGTTGCGTTCCTTCAATTGCACACAGACTATAGGTCATCCAGATTCTTTTGTTTGGGAAGACATGAATTTGTCTCATTGTGGTCATATTGTACATACAGCATTTAATATAAAGCAGCACAGATGAAGTGTAGGTGTCAATGTTATCATCCCTGAACACATCCCATTCTGTATTGCTGAAGCAATCCTAGAGCTGCTCAGATGCTCTCTCAGGCCACATCTGAATGTTCTTAGTAGTTGTTCTAACCCTATTGATGAGAGCCTTTATGACGGTGTTAAAAACAAATAGGTGTTATCAGACTGAACCAGTTGAGGTATTGTTTTAAATCCATTCCTTAATAATACTTTACACATGGTTGAGTATGTTTCCTCCTCTGGTGGGACATATGACAAGTTGAGGGAATTTAGGGAGGAAAGATTTCAGCTTGACTCTGTTGAAGTCTCCTGCTGCCACAAACATTACGTCAGAATAAGTCTTTTATTGCTTACTAACTGTGGTTAGCAAGTAGTTTAGAACGTGCTAGCACTTGGTGCTATGTAGATAGCAGTAATAACGACCACAGTGAATTCCCTCCTCAAATAAAAGGAGTGACAAATATTGAAAACCATTCCAAAACCCACAAACAACCTCAAATAAATATTCCCAACTCTCAACATGAGTATAACAAAGAATACGTTCAACAGCATCCAAACCATATTCACTTGAGGGTTAAGCGTAATGTATTGTAAATAACATCTCTTTCATTTTTTGGTGTAGGGGAACAGAAATGTAGCCTGTCAAAATTCTGACAATATCTTCTATTAGCGCCACCTACTGGTCTGTCTGTTTCAATTTCAAAACTGTTGGCCATGCAAGAGTTTCCACAATAGGTTGAGGCGCTCAATTTACACTAGTTGATCTGAAAAACTCCTGTAGTCTTTGATGCAGCAGCATGCGCAGTTGCTAAGTGTGCGATCCTTAGTCTTCGGTCAAAAAACAAAGACCAGTCTGTTATTGTGAACAGCTAGTCTGTCAAGACTGGGAAAGTCGTGTAGTGTGTCCCCAGCTTTAGATTAAAGAAAATGTATTATGATCTTCATAAAGAACCAAGGAACCAACAAGTATCAAGCCTTATAAACTGAAAACTGCTGGAACATCTGGATCACTGTCCTCTGTGGCGTGAGTTTTACTTCACCATAATCTGAGAGGATGCTGACCAAGAAAGAAGCGCCTGCTCTAAATTCAGCACAACTTAGTTCAACTGTAATTTGCAGCTGCTCACATGGACAAGCCAAGCAAATTCTGGTGAAAAGCTTAACTGTCTGAAGAGACAAAGATTGGGCTATTTGACCTCAGTAACAAAAGAAAATGTTTGACGGAAACAAGGCTTGGCTTTTAAAGCTTCTACCACTGTAGCAACTGTGAAGTATAGTGGTGGTAGCATCATTCTGAGGCTCTGTGTCACTGATGCATTGTACAAACTGAGTGGAGTAATGTAAACAGAGGACTACCTCCAAATACTTTAACTTCACCTTACCTTACAGAAATGATTATATGAAAGGGTTCAGTATCATACATGTGGACCGCTTTAAGGCGTTCAGAGTTGTCTCAGTTTACTGAAACCAAACATTTGTTCTCACTGGGAAATTTAAGTAATAGGCCAAAAGCTTTTTTTTTTTTTTTTTGCCATATTAGGGCAACTCTAATCTCAAACACTTAACAAACTCCAACGCTGGTGCCACTGTTCCATCAAAAATGTATACACAGTGATCGTAGTTATTTCCACTGCATATCATGTTAGTCTGGGGTTTTACCAAAAATGCTTTATTGTGTAACATGTATTGTAAAGTAAAATAAGTGGAGTGTAACCGAGCAGAGTAGTTATCTTAGCCAAAAGCACAGAAAACTTACAGTAAATGTATATTTTATTGCAGGACCATAATTTTGCCCTGAAAACTTTGGTGCATTTCTGTGACAGCAAAATTTGGAGATTTTTTTAATCTCTCTTACTGTCCTCCTTACAGTACTGTTAATGCTCTCTAAGCTTTGGTGAACAGCTTTTTTGTTGTGGTCATTTCCTGACATCTGCTTTACTCATATGGTATGTTCTCTTGTCTTTTCTTTTTTTAAGAGTGGTTAATACAATCAAATTGAAAAAAAAAGTTTTTTTTATAAATAATAAAATGCTTTAGTTTTGTTTATATAAAAAAATGTGAAAGTGGTGTCAGGAAGTTCAGCACCACGGTACGTTGATTATGGTGTTCGTAACATCCAATAAGACATCAAAACATTGCAGAGGTAAAAAAAAATAACATCGTAGAGAACAGTCAACGCAGACCTGTGACACATTTGCCTCTGATTATGTTACAGTCGTATACAGCATGCACATGGGCACAGACACACTTTCTATCAGTGGTTTATATCCTGTTTGGCAGTGCTTTAATGACCTCTAAACAATGTATCCTTTAGATAAGGATCAGATCGTTGTGTGTGTTTGTGTGTGTCCGTGCATGTGTGATGCTGGCTATAATCGGCAGTATTCATGCAGCACCAGACTTCCAGCATTTCTACAGCTGTTGCCTGTTGTACTCCCTGACCCCTGCCAGTAGATCCTGAGGCCACAAGTCCTACTAGGAGCCGCTCAAACGTTCCTCTCCGGAGCTGCAGGGACAAGATCGAGGACAAACACAAACCGTTGGATCGTTTGTGATGCATACAAACATTTCACATATCTAACCACAAGTTTGTTTAAAAACACATACATGCCTTCTGTTCACACCTTCATATGATTAATGATGATTTATTTGTTATTCAGAGAAAAATATATGCTCTTTACTGAATGATCAAGATTTTTTTAATAAAAACTACTAAGATCTGTTCCCTTCAACTTTTTACCAGCTTCCATAAGAACCAGGGAAATCAATTACCTTTAGATGTCACCTAATTAGTAAAAGTCTGCCTGTGTTTTAAATCTGTCAAATACATTCATCCATCTACCCATTGGTTATACCCACTTTTCTGTGCAGGTGTAAAAAACAATTGTTGAAAACAATGTCTCATTTCACTTCCACTTCACAGATTTAGCACTACTTTGTGGTGAAAATGCAGATACAATTCTCATGTGTTTATGGTTGTAATGTGATAAGGTGTGAAAACGTCCAAGGGTTTTGCAAGGCACTGGATAAAAACATCTGATCTTCACTCTAGTCAGTATCTTCTGTCCAAATCATGAACAAAATAACCGCAATTTAATTTTTTTCACAAGAGGGTTAAAAACATGCAGCAGAATTCATGTAATGAATTAATTGTTGTTACCCTGTGCCCTCCCATGATGGCACAGGGTCTTTATTTACATCAAGTTGTTACTTTTGCCTTAAAAAATGCAAGTTGACTGTGAAGTCACTGTGTAAACACCATAGGTTAGTAGAGTCAGCTTTAATTAGATTTTTGGTGGAGAGGCCACCTGTCCTGCATGCACTTTGTGATCAACCACCCCCCCAACTCACAAAATTAAACAGAAATCATAATGAACTGTTTTTGCATTTTTCCTCAGACTAAGAGGAGCAATCTATCCCACTGACAGCCAGTAAAATTCAGAAAATAACTGTTACATGCTCTGAACTTCTTCTGTAAAAATGTCACATATCCTTCAGAATTCTTACTTCTTGTTGCCTGAAAGAAGTAAGATTTATGAACGTGCTTGTATTTATCATTGGGAAAGGACGTAATTGGCAGCATATTCATTCATTAAATTCAGAGGACAAGAATGTAAGAAGCAATTCAAAAGGAAAATGTGCTTCGAGACATGTCTCAAAATGTTTGAGAGAGCAGGACTTTCAGCTGAACACAGGAAGGCTGAAAAGCTTACAGCACAGCTGCTCTTTGTTATTCTTTTAAGCTTTCAACCTCTGTCTTATATGGCACAAGCTGAATATGGAAATGTACGCAGCTTTCCAAAATCTCAGTTCGGCTAAGGATTTACATTCATTACGAAACACACATGAAGACTGCTGTTTTAGCAATGCTTACCAAGCTAAATACGTTAATCGCTAATATAGAATGCAAAAGAAAGACAAGACAGAAATATCTTCCATGCTTTTCTTACATCTTCTTTTATTATAGTTGTAAAAGAAAAAAATCAAGTCAAAACATTCACCAAAGCAGAGAGGATGTGAAATGGCAACCACATTCTGGACAATTTATCTTTAAATATTTATAAAATTATCCCCACAACATGCTTTTTTATAATACCCACACATATTTGTGGACTGAAAAAAAACACATCACATTGCTTTCTTTTGAACTCAACACCAACTTTCCCTCCACACATTCACAAGTCTTAATGCGTTCCCTTCTGGCCATTGGGGAAGTCTTCCTTTGGTCTCAGATGGATAGACCCTATCTATGTGGACCCTCAGCAGGTCACATGAGTCTCATGAGTGTGCACAGAACAAGGCAAACACAGACACAGTGTGATATCTATCACTGGTGACAGTCACATCTCCCAGCCTCGAGCCCACAGCGGGTGCGAATGTTCACTATAAGAATCATGTGCAGATAGTTAAGGGCCCAGGCCTAATGATAGAATGGGACAGCCTGTCCAGCTGCTCCTACCCTGCAATAGGGTCCACTTAACTACATGGAAAACCACCTCAGGAAAAGGTCATCAACACTAACACAGATGTTTCTCTGTTTTCTTTTTCCGCTACAAAGTTTCTTTGTCATACACACATGCAGATTCTCAATTGGTGATGGATATCCACTTCACTAATGTGTGCACACAAAGTCTGGGGATTCCCATTTCCCAGAGGCCATTGGGTGGCTTTGGTGAGAGACAGGACCTCTGTTACATAAACAAAGCAGATCGTACTTCCTGCTTGGTCAGAGAAAATGCAGAGAGAAAAAGCACGAGTGGTGCTTTATCGCATTTTTCAGACAAAACATGGATCATGAAGTAGGACATGGGAAGAGTGGGAGCTGAAGCAGCAGGGGTGGCAGAGGAAGAGACCTTTCCCTCTCAGCTGTGCCTTCACTTCCTGTGCAAGGAGGAAGTCCCTTGTAGGACACACAGTGATCTCATTCTGGCTCATGAGGTGCTTCCATCCTGGCGAGTGGTGCTACTTTGAACCAGCAGCCATGAGAGGAAAACGGAGGAGCGAGGCGCATGCACACACATGCCAGTGCTGATTATTGCTGTGGAAAACACACACCCACACAACCGGCCCAACAGGAAACAGTGCTGCTTGGAACAAACAAGCACTTCCTGTGTGTGCTGGGGGCCCATTCACAGAGACCCCAATCAAAATCCAACGGTCTGTCTACTGAATCATTATTGCCATCATTCAGGAGACATTACCACTCATTTGCTAATAGCCACAAGGCCTTATTTATGCTAACAGCCCTCCCAAACAGTACATTCTCCTCATTGATGACCCAACTTTAGACTTTCTCTTTGCGGAAGTCAGCTTTTCCTTTAAAGGTTGACCACTAATTGAAAAACATTAGGTTTAAATTGCCTCTTCTTTCCTTTCACCCATCATGTTGACAGACGACCCAATATTTAAGTTTGCCTCTCTAATTTGTTTTAGAAATACCAAGGAAGCGAGGCAATGTGGCTCAGGGGGCTTCTAGGCTGTTGGTTTACAGTACCATTACACTGAGAGACGGCAGGAACAGAACAGCCATTATGTCCCA
Source organism: Crenichthys baileyi (assembly GCA_036173005.1). Classification (NCBI taxonomy): domain Eukaryota; kingdom Metazoa; phylum Chordata; class Actinopteri; order Cyprinodontiformes; family Goodeidae; genus Crenichthys; species Crenichthys baileyi. The sequence continues at coordinate 438,057 of JAHHUM010001458.1, forward strand.
AGGTCACATAGCGGTCAACATTGGACTACATCAAATGACAGCAACAAACACAGTCCCTCTTGATAAGTTTGGGTAATAGGAACAATACAATATGGTTTGGGGCTTTCAGGACAAGTTAGAGTTGCGAATATGCATGAATAAGAGTTACTCAATGAAATTTTATCGTTTAGACTTATGTGAAATTCTACACTTGTGTGATTAAATTTGATGGTAAACTTTAATGTTTTGCTGCATATCTACTGAGAGATTTCTGTCCAAAAGGACTGTCATCATCTGCTTCAAGGGAGAAAGACTGATCAAGAATTTGTCCATCAAACTCTTACATCCCAAATTACCTTGCCACCAGTACAGGTTATTATTCTAATCTTCACTCCTCATCATAGGTACTTTATTGCAATAGGTCTGATTCAGTGGATAAGTTAAAATTTGGAAAAATATCATTAACACAGGACATGTCATGCAAGACATTTCTTGTTTTTAAAAGTACACTAATGCCATGATATCTGAAAGGCCACATTAGGTTAATTGAAAGCCGTTTTTGCTTGACAGAGATAAAAACTAAAGTGGATTAATGCCTAAATAATAAAGGTATGATTTCAATTTAATTCAGTTCAGTTTATTTATATAGCACCAATTCACAACACGGCATTTTTAAGCACTATAAAAAGAAAGTCAATTAAAAACCAATGATATGGACAGATTTCATGTCAATTACATACATTTCAAATTGATTCTGGTTATCAAACAATGCAGTCAAGTTCAATATATTATTCAAATTAAAATTGATTAAAAAGAAACACATCAAGTCATTGACTTGCAGCATTCCCTCCTCCTGCACCAACATGTAGCGACAGTGGACTGTTGCTTGCACTGGGTCATTGACTTTGCAGCAATCCCTCATACTGAGCAGGCATAGTGAAAGTGGAAAGGAAACTCCCCTTTAACAGGAAGAAACCTCCTGCAGAACCAGGCTCAGTTTAGTTCAATTTAAGTCAGATATCACTTCTGGTAATGAGTGATGTGGATCTCAGGTCTCTGGGTCCATGGCTGAATCTACTCTGGCGTTGATGGCTGCTGGCAGGCCATGTGGCTCCCTGGGGCTTATGTACTGGTTCTCATGGGGCTCCTCTATTTCGGGGGGGGGGGGGGGGGTTTGGATGTCAGTGGTTCAGATCTGTTCCGTGTCTGTCTCTGGTCCAGGGGGGCAGGTCTGTGGCTCCTCACACTTACTATTACATTTCTTTATATAGAAACCTTATATACACATCACGCTATCTTGTTTTTTCTTCACCGTTCTTTCTCTCCTCTATTTTTTCCTCTTTCTCTCCACTTTTCCTTTTTGTCTCACCTCTCTCTTTCTTGCTTTGTGTCTATTGCAATCGTAAAAGTCCCGACGCAGTTTCTGATAAAGTTTATTTTAGAAATGTCAAGCGGAGCATTATAGCGTTTGCCGTAATGCTCCACTTGTGAAAGTAAATCTGTTGGGCTTCTTCTTGGCACTCAGACAACAATTCTGAGTGCTACTCTGCCGTACAGGACACGGTACAAAATAAAAAAAATAAAAAAAATTTATGACATCACATCCAGCATAATCATGCGGCAGCTGCATGTAGGAAAACCTGTAAGACCTGTATTGTTGTGCTCAGTAACCAGGCAAATTACTATTAGTAGCACAAGCATTTTATATGTTGAAATATTGCTGTAAAGGTTTTCTAAATATAAACTGTCCTAAACGTTCCTACAAAATCTTATCTTGTTAAAGTACACGAACCTCTTGAACTATTTTGCATTGGTCATATTGCAACAAAAGAATCTATTATGTTTCATGTAAGAAAAGTTATACATGATTTTCTAACCTTTTTACAAATAAAAATCTGAAAATGATGGCATGCAATTGCATTCAGCTCCTTTTACTCTGACTGTCTTAAATAAAATCCAGTACACCCGATTAACTGTAGAAGTCACATAATTAGTAAATAGAGTTAACTTGCATGTGATTTATTGTCAGTCTTTAAAAAGCTGTTCTGTGAAGGCCTTTGAGATATGTTGGAGAACATTAGTGGATCAACAACCCCATGAAGACAAGGAAAATGCTTGGCTAGTCAGTGATAAAGCTGGGGAAATGCTTAAGTCAGAGTTTGGTTATAAAATAATATCCCAAACCCTCAACATCTCTTGGAGTACTGTTCCATCCATCATCCGAAAATGGAAAGAGTAAGGTACAACTGGAGGAGCGGCAGAGATCCATAGTTCAGGTGTAATCTGTTGACAGGAAAACTAACAGTCTTGCACTGCACTGTGAGACTGCACTGCACCGCAAGTCTCACCTTCATGGGAGAGTGAGAAGAAGAAAGCCACTGTTGAAAGAAAGCCATAAGAAGTTATGTTTGCAGTTTGCCACAAGCCATGTATGGGACACAGTAAACACGTGGAAGAAGGTGCTTTCATCAGATGAGAGCAAAACTGACATTTCTGACCATGCACATTGCAGTGCATGGCAGAAAACTAACACTCCACATCAAACTGAATTCACCACCCTATAGTAAAACATTGTGCTGGTGGCATCAATCTGTGGGGAAGCTTTTCTTTAGCATGGTCAGCAAAGCTGGTTAGAGTTGGTGGGAAGATGGACAGAGCTAAATTCAAGGCAATTTTTAAATAAAACCTTTACACTACATTTATGTGACTTGTAGTCTAAAGAGGGCGGGGTGATAAGTAAATTGCAACATGAAAGCACTAGTGTGCCAAAATGTGGGAAACCTCAAGGGAAATTGCACTGTTACCAGAATATAAATAAATACACACTAACAGATACAAGAATTACAAAATAAGATTTTGTTTCTTATTTATTTTTCTTATTTGTCTTCTTGTTGGGGGCCTGAACAGCATGCAATCCATCTATCACATACCAAGGCAAACCCACACAAAACCCCACTCTCTGTAAATCACTGAGTCACTTGTCAAACAAACGGTACCTGTGATTACACTCCTTTATTTTCTCTTTTGTGTGTGTGTGTGTGTGTGTGTGTCTAGTGTGTGTGTGTTTGGTACAACCCCTCACCTCCTCACCCTTATCTGAACACCCAACCTCAATGAACAGAAAGGCAGCCTGTGGAAGCTCAACCACGAGTAAACTTTGCCTTAACTTTGAAGCTGGCCATGTGAGTGCTTGTCCTCAGGGCTGCCTGGAGCACTCAGCGGTGGTGGCTCTCCAAAGAGGAGGTCAATGGGACAGGTAAACAGGAAGCGCCGGTGCGATGATTGACAACGTGTTTAGACACAAAGAGATGGATAATCTGAGAATGCTTGGTCACAGACAAATGGCTTGCTTACACATGTAGCAAGGCAACTGGTGTAAGGTATATATATATATCTATCTATCTATCTATCTATATATATATATATATATATATTCAATTCAATTCAATTCAATTCAGTTCAATTCAGTTTATTTATATAGCGCCAATTCACAACACATGTCGTCTCAAGGCACTTCACAAAAGTCAGGTACATGCATTACAATTAATCCGAATCATTGAACAGTGCAGTCAGATTCTGTTATTTATTCAAATTGGATAAAAAGTTTGACTATCTAAGGAAACCCAGGAGATTGCATCCAGTCAGTGACTTGCAGCATTCACTCCTCCCGGATGAGCATGTAGAGACAGTGGACAGTTGACTTTGCAGCAATCCCTCATATATATATATATATATATATATATATATATATTATATATATATATATATATATATTATATATATATATAATATATATATATATATATGTATATAGATGGATACAGGCAATAATGAATTGCCTGTATCTGTTTTTCCTGAAGTCTTGCTTTCATTGATGTCTCGCTTTTGTATTAACCCCCAAAGAGTCTGCAGAAATCATGAAGTGCAACCTCATATTTCATCTTTGTCGACCCTCCGACATCCCGTGTAAAGCAAAATATTTTTACGCCGTCTGGAGTTTGTTTCCCAGAGGGAGCTATTTGTTTGTTACACAGCACTGGTTCATTTTGTGACCCAGCAAAGAACCAAGGAAGAAATTATTTTCCCACAATATGAGTCACATATTCTAAATCGGTTTACAGTCTTGAACTTCTGGCCTACAAAAAATCTCCCTATCTCTTTGGCCATAGGCAGTCTTTGTTTAGGGCAAAGTAACTCTGGGTTCAGGGAGCATTATTGCCACAAAGGCTCCTGTCTTGTCACAGTTTGCAGATGCTGTACGGTGATGCTGAGGGTACTCACAAGCAAACAGCAGCCTGGGTGGCAGATTGCGGTCTGGTTGCTGCAGCTTGCTTGAGCTAATCATGTTGATTATTCTGATTACAGACCATTTCCCCACCTCTGTGTGCTGCAACTTTACTGACCTGGATCTGACAGGAAGTCCTGCTTGCCATAGGCGATCTATGTTCCTGTTCTCTCCTCCGTCCAAATCCTCACCACCCACCCATTCCCTGAAAACGAACTCTCCCTCCCTCCTTTCCTGCACTCTAACACAATCCCTCCCCAAGGTAGCTTTGTGACTGTTCCCTCAACATTTTGCCAGATAAATCATGGCCAGGAGGTTTACCAGGAACTGAAAACTCACACACACACACACACGCAAAGTATCTGTAATTTTTGTATCCGTATTCCCCTTTTGTTGGCCAGCTTCCTCTTTTTCTGTAAAGACACTTGAGTAAAATCTTCCCGGCTACTGTGTGGCCAAGAGGCGCACAGATGTTTGCACTCTTCTCTTTGCTCAAATGTTTATCAGATCACTGTGCTGTTTCATAATCTACATTATAAGGATTGGGCAGATAACAAAGCCTTTGATTTGGGCCTGACTTGACCCTTATCCCCCATGTTAAATTTAGCACAGTGATTACCAATTGAGATTATGGGCCTCTGTGGGATCCCACCACAGATACACACAGAGGTCCCGTTTTTGGAGGATGTGAGATGGTTGTGGTGAGGGGAAATTGTAATCAAATATTCAAAGATAATAGAGTTAAAATATCTTAATTTCTTTTTTGATATGTCAGAAGTTTCAGCAATGTTTGTGACTCCTGAAAAATCCTCATGAAAAATCATCTAATTATTTTCATCTGAGTTACAAAGAGGCACAGCCCTATTAAGCTTCTAAATAGCTTTTGGAAAACACCTCTCTCCATCAGGCAGAAAACAGCAAACAGGCACATTATAATGTGTCTCATTAAGCTTTGAGAGCTGATGAAAATGTAACACCACTGATCGAGTGTGTGAACTATTTTAACCTACGAGCTGCTCTGCATGATCACAACAGCAAAGACCTGAACCATAAAAGCTCAAGAAGATTTTTTTTTAATTTATATTTATTTTCTATGTTATTTATTTCCTTATATCAATGCAGATTTTTTTACACTGCATTACCTGCGATGCTGATCGTTTTCTTTATGCAGTTAAAATCAGAGTTCAGTGACATGACATGTATAATGCCAAAGGCTCCTAACAAACATGGGTCACAATTTCCTTAGGGTTTATTGAAAGTGTCTCTTAAAATAACAAGGGGTGTCCAAACTGTGGCCCGTGGGCCATTTGCAGACCTCGGAATGACTTTGTGTAGCCACAACTACAATTCAAGCTTGCTACATTTGCTGAGGTAGATCACGCCTAATAGTGAGACAAGATGGAAAAAGAAACAGGAGGGGGAACGCCATGATATTTGGCTTGAGTTCAAGATAGCTTTCCAAGTAAGCAGGACAGGTCTGAACCCCCCCCCTAGGAATTAATGAAAAACAGGATACACCCATTCAATAAACTTGGCTGGAGAAAGAAGGCATTGTGAAAGAAGAATTACGCATATGCCAATCTTTCTGCTGAGAATAGGCAAAAAAGGTAAAACCTTTACAGATCCCTTTTATACAGAAATCCAATTATTTCATTTCTTTCATTAAAAAATTCAGCTTTTAGTAGGGATAGATAAGATATCGGCATTAACATCGATATCCGCCAGTCATTTTTTAACATATCGGCATCGGTCAGACAAGCAAAACTGGGCTGATATTAACTGATGTTTATTTCCGTATTGTTGCCGTTTGTGTATGTGTTCCGGTAGAGCAGGGGTGTCAAACTCTAGTCCTCAAGGGCCAATGTCCTGCAACTTTTAGATGTGTCCCTGGTCCAACACACCTCAAACAAATGGCTGCTTTTACTCGTCAGTATGCACTCAAGTATTCCAGAGTCCTGCTAATGATCTAATTATTTGATTCAGGTGTGTTGAAGCAGAGGAAAATCTAAAAGTTGCAGTTACCGGCCCTCGAGGACTGGAGTTTGACACCTGTGCGGTATAGGGAGATCGTTGGCCATATGGTATTAGTTTGGGCATGTGACAGTGATAGTATTGCATCTTTATGATTAGATCTAACAGAATCTATTTGCACTCTGCTCTAATTTCCACTATAGTCCATCAAAGTAGCTTTACAAGAAATTGAAGCTTAAAGTAATCTCCACAATTATGAATGAAATACCTTCAAGAATAATCCAACAATAATCCAACATTAAAATACTCTTCAAAAATTAAAATTTACTGTGGTATCAACAAACAAAAATCAACAATATATTACATAAATGCCACAAAATATGGTAACTTATAAATGTGCAGCACTTATACTTTTAAATTATAGATTATAACTGTAGACCCAGAAATAAAATAAAATGTTTTAACCATCCATTCCTCAATTTATTTTCTGTATGTTATCTGTTTGTGAAAATATGCAGTGTCTGTCAACCACACTAAAACATTTCCACCTCACAGAAGATAAGCCCCACTTCTCTAAACAAAAGAACCAAATGTATGTCTTCTGTCGCTGGAGGATCCCACAAACTCCTGGCAGATCATGTTTACGTTCTGCTTGTTCAGTCTCACTTTATCGATGTTACAGACAACATTGTTGAGTTTTTGTTGGGCCATAGTAGCCCGCCTCCACATCTTTAAATAAAAATAAAATATTTATTGTTTTCCAAAGAAGCAGAACAATGTTTTGTGTCAAGTTTTTTTAACAATCAAAACTGAGCAATCCTTGACTTTAAAATAAATTTGGTATATGTCATACTAAACATCTATGTCATGTGATAACTATTCTAACGTCAAACTTAAATTAAAAATACTTACATACATTTCAAAATCTGGATATCTCTCTGAGAACAGATCTTAAATATCCCGTGTCCCTCGGGATTTTCGCCCATGGTTATCGGCTATAAAAGCAATATTAATATCGGCCCAAATTTTCATATTAGTGCATCAATAGTTTTTAGTTAATATCAGCTAAAAATAAAAAAGTTTCACAATAAAATTGCTTTTGTGTTAACAATAATAATAATAAAAATAAATAAAATGTAATTAATTGTTAATTATTAACTAATTGTTTCAGGCCTGTTGGTATTTTCAGCTTAATGATTTAGGTCTTGCAAGTTTGAAAATCACAACTGGGCTAAAACAACCCAGTTTGTATTGTTTTGCCTACCCAGCTCTGGATCACACAGCCCTGGCTTGACTCAACATAACAGGGCTGGGTTTACAGTATGGTGGGATAAGTTAAAATGGCACATTTCGACTATGAGATCCGGACCGTTTTTATCCTAAACTTTCATTTATTTTACGTTATGTATTTATTTGTTTATTTATTTATTTTCTTGTGGGTGTTTTCATTGTGGGATTTAAAACAGGGCTGAGCGGGTGACTTCTTTCACTGCAGCAGTGTCAGCCATGATCGACAACAGAAGAGAGTGCCTTCCGTCATGGAATTACAAGCCGTGATTTTCAGCCATGGATTCTGTCACTGTGGCTTTGCTTGTAACTTCATTACAGTAAATGCAAACTCTATAGAAAGATGTAACTGTTACAACTTTAATGGGATTTCCCCAATGCAGATTTCTGTTCTGTTGTAACTGTGGCCAGAGAACTCAGATTTAGAGTAACTCCCTATGTTTTAGCTACAAAATGGGGATTATTTTAGCTTTTACAGCAGGAAAATGTATTATTATCCATTCAAAGTCAAAGGGAGTTTGTGACATTCACTGATATTGAATAAGTAAAGCCTGAGAGACATATCCCAAATGAAAAGCCCATGTTTAAAACACAAATGTTTATGTTTAAAAGCTATTTTTTTCATTATTGTGATAGTTACGATTTTTTTTGTTAATTTTAAGGTTTTAAGGTTGATCTGCAGCTATCCCTATTTAACATTTAACACTACTGCAATAATAAACTGAATGTTGTAAAAGGAGATGCCCTGACTTAGTTTTATTAAACCTTTTATGCAGTTTATATATGTGCGTACGTGTGTACATATATTGCCGTATATTGAGCATCTAGACCTGCTGTGTAAACGTATTTGCAAGGTAATTTGCGAAGCTGCAGTGGTGACTGTATTGAAGACATTTGCCTCCCAGGATCTGATTCAGCATGCCATCCTTCAGAAAACATGCACAAACACACAAACAGTGGAAGAACATGGACAAAAACACATTGCAGCAAAAGCCAATTTGCAAGATAATTAGAGAAAGAGAGAGAAAAGCGAACTACTGTATCACCCTTGGCCTGCTCAGTCTTGTTATCATGCATCATGTTTAGCTGTCAACTAATGTGAATGTATTAGGATGAAAGGTCTTTGTGGACAAATTCTCAAAAGGCTCCTGTAGCATAGAGGTCCCTGACCTGGCCTCCACAAGGTCAACCCTCCTTACCCCACACACTCTCTTAAAAAAATGCCCATCTTCTCTCAAGACCTCCATCATGTGGTCTACTAATCAATTAAAGCACTTCTTGCATTCCTCCAGTGTGGGGTCATGCTAACATTTCCTCCGGGGATTTCTTTCTTGAATCATTGCTGTCTCATCCTTCTTCCTTCTAATGCCATAATGTCTGTGCCCCAATTTTTTAGCACTAGCATGCGGTATTTCATTAGCAAGCTCTGATTTCTTCCGCTCACAAGAGAATAGACAACAATATTAGACCAAAAGCGCTAAGATTTTAACATTATTTCTGTTCAAATACTGGGTCCTTTATGGGTCTAAAGGTCCGAGACCATTTCAACATGTCACATACGTTTTTTCTTCTTAATATATCAAGTTAGATGTTGAAAAGGGTAGTTCATTGTGAAGTAGCAGGTGATACTATGTGTTCTAACATTAACACTGCAAGTCCTGAATTCCTGATTTTTTCTGAAATATTCACATTACTTTTAAAATGTTGCCTTTATCAGACTCCAGTGTGAACTGTTTTCGGTTCCAAACTAACCCACATGTTCAAAAGAACAGTAACAATGACATCAACCACAGCACGCTTTGGTCCAGGACACATTGAAGGAATAGGTGTTATTGCTTTCATAAATTGTCTGTCCAATGAAAGCCATTTTAATGATTCAGCAGGTGCTGAGGAGGAAACGCACAAATAAAACGAGAGTGAAACTATATTCTGGCATTTTGCAGAGCGTTGGCTGCCAATTCAGCACAGTAGTCTCTTTGGATCGGGGGACTCCAAGGCAACGTTTAAGTATATACAGTACAGACCAAAAGTTTGGACACACCTTCTCATTCAAAGAGTTTTCTTTATTTTCATGGCTATGAATATTGTAGTTTCACATTGAAGGCATCAAAACTATGAATTAATACATGTGGAATTATATACTGAACAAAAAAGAGTGAAACAACTGAAAATATGTATTATATTCTAGGTTCTTCAAAGTAGCCACCTTTATCTTTGATTACTGCTCCGCACACTCTTGTCATTCTGTTGATGAACTTCAAGATGTAGTCACCTGAAATGGTTTTCCAACAGTCTTGAAGGAGTTCCCAGAGATGCTTAGCACTTGTTGGCCCTTTTGGCTTCACTCTGTGGTCCAGCTCACCCCATATTTTTAATAAATCCCCAACAGTGTCACCAGCAAAGCACCCCCATACCATCACACCTCCTCCTCCATGCTTCACGGTGGGAACCAGGCATCTAGAGTCCATCCGTTCACTCGCTCTTCTGCGCTCACTCTTCTGCGCTGCACAAAGACACGGTGGTTGGTACCAAAGATCTCAAACTTGGACTCATCAGACCAAAGCACAGATTTCCACTGGTCTAATGTCCATTCCTTGTGTTTTTTAGCCCAAACAAGTCTCTTTTGCTTGTTGCCTGTCCTCAGCAGTGGTTTCCTAGCAGATATTTTACCATGAAGGCCTGATTCACACAGTCTCCTCTTAACAGTTGTTCTAGAGATGCGTCTGCTGCTAGAACTCTGTGTGGCATTGACCTGTTCTCTAATCTGAGCTGTTGTTAATCTGCGATTTCTGAGGCTGGTGACTCGAATGAACTTATCGTCCGCAGCAGAGCTGACTCTTGGTCTTTCTTTCCTGGGGCAGTCCTCATGTGAGCCAGTTTCTGTGTAGCGCTTGATGGTTTTTGCGACTGCACTTGGGGACACTTTCAAAGTTTTCCCAATTGTTCGGACTGACTGACCTTCATTTCTTATAGTAATGATGGCCACTCGTTTTTCATTACTTAGCTGCTTTTTTCTTGCCATAATACAAATTCTAACAGTCTATTCAGTAGGACTAACAGCTGTGTACTGTATCCACCTCCTGCACAACACAACTGATGGTCCCAACCCCTTTATAAGGCTTGAACTCCCACTTATTAAACCTGACAGGGCACACCTGTGAAGTGAAAACCATTTCAGGTGACTACCTCTTGAGGCTCATCAACAGAATGCCAAGAGTGTGCGGAGCAGTAATCAAAGCAGAAGGTGGCTACTTTGAAGAACCTAGAATATAAGACATATTTTCAGTTGTTTCACACTTTTTTGTTCAGTATATAATTCCACATATGTTAATTCATAGTTGTGATGCCTTCAGTGTGAAGCTGCAATATTCATAGTCATGATAATAAGGACAACTCTTTGAATGAGAAGGTGTGTCCAAACCTTTGGTCTGTACTGTATGTCAGCACCTCTCCTTTCTACTCCCAAGGCAGGACACTCATGTGGTGCATATATGGAAAATGACATCAAAGTTGCATAAAATACACCTTGGTGTAAATGCTCCATAATTCCTCACAATGAGCTAATATCAAGAGAAATAAATTGTTACTCAACAGCAACACATGAATGCAAAATGTTAATGTCTTGGTGTAATGAAAGGAAGCAAAGGTGCAAAGGAGTAAAATAACCTCAAGCCACAAAGAGGAGGCAAAAAACCTTTAATACACACACACACATCCCAAAATCCTTTTACTGAATACAATTCTATACATGCATATTAGCTTTGTTCTGTAATCTTCCCCGTCTCACCTAAATGTTCTGTAGCCTTATGCAAGGTCTTGACTTAAACAGTGATAAAAGCAAGTCTTCAACTCATTCTAATTTCATGAGGTAGTCATTTCCTTGATGAGCCTCCTAAAAACATGTCATCCAAAAAAAAAAACATTTAACATAAAATGCTTTGCATGTGTGCTGTTTTCTGGATTTTAGGTATCAGTAGACCTTGATATTTTATCTTTAAACTTAACAACAAAGGCTGTTCAGTTTTCTGAGAAATATCTCAGGGGAGAACTCAGGAGAGGCAGGAGAAGAGAAAGAAAAAACAAGAAGGCTTCCACATGCCTGTCAATACTCCAATCACAGACATGTCCTGAGACATTCGGGAGGGAGCATCACTATGACAACCCCTAGACCCCCACATTTTGCACTTCAAAGTTGGAGAGGTATCCCACTGAGAGAGTGGGAGACCACCCCCTGCAGTCATTTACATCTCATTAGAATTAAACTGCCTTTTAACAACGAACACACCAATGCATACGCCCACATTTTACTTAATGCGCTCATGCTTTGGCATCTGCTGCTTCTCCTTATTTTATTATTAGACATCAGAGACAACTTATTAATATAGATGACCATACAAGCAAAGTATGTAGAAAGTTTTTCTTTTGTTGTTTTAATACTAAAATAACACAAACATTGTTCCATTATCATTTATATGAGTGAGGAATAATAAACTAGATTTTCAGTCTAGTTTAACAGAGGTTTCTTCTATATGAGTCAGCAGTGCAAACAAATCAGTGTAGAACTCTAATAAAATCAGGCTTTACAACATCTCCTTAATGAGGCACGTTCCTGCCACCGTAATTACATTTTACAGTCAAATGAATGTGAAATCAAATATGATTGGTGTACATCTTGAGGTGAGGAAGCAGTATAAGAGGAAAGAACATATAAAGAGGGATATTGATACCCAAAAATTAGAATTTATTTACTCTGTTAGGTACCTAAGTCATTTTGAGTATCGTGTAGTTTTTACTTGTGTATTCAGATATCTTTTGCATGAATTGTTTACATGGTCTATTTGAAAGGTTTTAATTAAGATTTATTTGGAGATTCTGATTATATTTGAAGTGTCTAAAGTGTGGTAGCTTTTTTTGTTATCAGTGCCTTGCAAAAGTATTGATACCTCTTAAACTTTTCCCAAAATATTTTCACATTCCAATGACAAATATCAATGTATTATATTACATACACAAAGCAGTGCATAGTTGTAAAGTAGACAGATAATATATTTTTAGCTAATACAAATCAGAAAGATGTTGAATGCATTTGAATTCAGCCCTTCTGAGTCAATACTTTCTAGAACCAGCTTTTGTTGCAGTTACAGCAAAAAACCTTTTGGGTTATTTATTACAATTTTCTTTGCAGAATATCACAAGTTCAGTCAGACTGGATGAAGAGCATCTATGAATATCAATTGTCAGAGCTTGCCACAGATCATCAGTTGGCTTTAGATCTAGATATTTACTGGGCCACTGTAACACATAAACATGCTTAGTTCTAAACCATTCCAGTGCAGCTTTGGCTATATGTTTAGGATCAATGTCCAGCTGGAAGGTCAACCTCCTTCATAGTTTCAAGCCCATTGCAGCATTAAACATAATTTCTTCACCCAACTAACATTCCATTTTAACCAGTTTCCCTGTCCCTGCTGAAGAAAAGCAACCCCAAAGTATGATGGTGTCACCACCATGTTTCACCGTGGGGACGGTATGATCAGGGTAATGTGCAGTGTAGATTTATAGTCACACCAAGTGTTTTCCTTGCAGGACGAAAGTTAATTTTCAGTGTCACCTGACCAGAGGAAAGGAGAGCATGTTCTTCTATACGTCCTCTACATGACATGTAGGACTTCTTATGGTTTTCTTTTACTAATGGTGTTCTTCTTGTGAACCTTTTCATAGATTGTCCTTCCTTGATATTGGATTAAACAAAAAAAAGTTGAAAGCTTGAAGCCCTCAGAACAGCAGAATTTATGCTCAATATTTTTTACACAGTCTATTTACTACTAAAGATTTTATGTTGATGCATCAGAGTAAAAGGGGCCACATAGATATGTACACCTCGCTTTTCACATTTTTATTTGGAAAAAAAACTGTGACCGTCATCCTACATGAACCTACAGCAAACCCACATATACATACAAGACAGAAGAGCAATATGGCTCACATGGGTCACTGGATATGATGGCTAAAATTATGAGCTCTAAACACAACTTGAGGCTCCAGCGCAGGAGGAAAGAATCACTCAGCACAGACGCAAATGGATTTTTTGCCAACTGATACCTAAACGTTGTTAGAACAGCCATTTTTCTGGACCACTAACTTCCTGCTTAAGCCAGGGCTCAACAAATAACCAGCGCTATCATTAAAACAGCACTAACTACTCCACTTCCCGTCAACACAAACAATCACCAAAAATTTATGACAGAGGTTTCCTTCTCCGATCTTTACAAATAAATAATCCTTCGCCCTTCTTCTCCTCTGATTCTCTTCTTCTTTTCTCAAATTTTTTCATCCCCTCAGCCTTTTTGCAGTTCTCATAAATCACGCTAATCTGACTGGAGCAGACTGACAGGACTGAGCACGTTTGCAGGAAGTTTGCATGTTCCTTTTTTTTTCACCTCCAAACTGCACATTGATGATCTCAGGGGTGATATATTGACCAGAAGGCTGGGAACCCAACCCTTGGGGAGGAATGCGTTTGGACACACACATTCACATACAAATGCACATGTAGGAACACACAGAAGGCCTCTCCTGCCAGAGGTGTTGAAATGCTTGTAAGTCTTGAAATGCCAGTTGAGACGCTAAGCTCTCCTTTCACACACACACCACAGCCAGAGACAAGAAGGTTGACAAATGGATGCGTTGAAACATATTAACCATCTCCCTTTGTGTGAAGACAAACATTTAGTCTGGCTAATGACCCCTGAGGATCAAAACAAATGCAGGGAGATAAAGACAGGCAAAGGAAGGAGGAGGGAAAGGCTAAAAAGAGCTGATTGACCTCCACAAGGGCTAAACAGGGTTCACCAGAGCCGGCGGCTTGTTTAGTTTTGCAGGTTATCTGTGTATAAAGTAATAAGAAGAGGAAGTGAAAGAATTAAATGTCTGTTCTTAAACATGAGGGCGCTGCTGAGGATCGTTGTGTGGAACACAGTGTGAGGTGAAGACAAATCCAAACAAGGACTTTAGGTATCGCTGACTCCCATCAGTGTTCATCAACAAACAAGACACTTAGTGTACGTTATCTGGTTCCTTTTGGGCTCCTTCAAACCCACATTGGACGTTTATCTCAAGTTAAAGATCACACTGGTGATGTTATGACACAAAACATGCTTCATACGTCATCAATTATCAGTGCTCATTATCAAAATCATCCAACAGCTGCACCAACTGCACAAGAAATGTCAGCAGGAGGTATGAAGTTGATGTTTTGCTTTAAGATCTACAGTGCTGCCTTTTTTTCATGTTTTAACACAAACATCCCTAAGATTCAGTTTGTGCAGAAATAATCAGCTGAATTTGAATTAGCTGTATAAAATTTACAACAATTAAAGCAGCTCATCAAATTTGGTTTTAGGGATTTCAGTCTTGACTGTTAAGGCCACATGACAAATAATATCACTTCTTACACATATGTATTATGCAACAAAATAATTATTTGGATTTATTATTATTTTTTTTCCATTTGTTTATCAGATAAAAAAAAAACATAAATTGTCCTGGATTTAATGCTGTGTTCTTCATTACCAATCTATGTTCACACACTTAATCCTTGCAGGTCCTGTGCTTATCTTATGCATTTAATGTGCAACAGGCAATGTACACCCTGGACAGGTCACCAGTCCATCACAGGGCAACGTGTACACACACACACACACACGACAGACAATCACCTCTTCCTCAAAACAGTCGCTTTACAAACCCACTCAGATGCGTCCCTTGGGTTTGTTCTGCTTTTTACGTAAACTGCGATTGAAGAAACTACCCTTGGCTAAAGTCTAGTGATAGGTTCTGTCTTAGTGCAACCTTTTCAACAGGTTAATGGCAAGAATACAATCAATGCCACATCAATCCAAGCTGGTCCTGGTGTCTTTCTTAACTACATCACACACTCTTTGATAAGGCTACCTCGCTTGATGGCAGGTAGACTGCAACACTCCTTTACATTATCAGAAAATATACAGAGATGGGAAAACATGGTCTAACTTCCACCTCTGAAGTCGCCAAATAATCACATTTGCAACTTTTTAGATGATGGGAGAAAGCTAAAGGAACTTGTGAGAACACACGAATGCACTTGGACAGCATTCAAATACAGGCAGATAGGAATTCAAAATTAAGAACTTTCTTGTTGCAGTGCAAAAATGCCACAATTGTTCCATCTGGCATCTTCAATTAAACCAATGCAACTGTGTATACCATAAATTCCAGATTATAAGCCTCTACTTTTTTCACACACTTTGAACACTGCGGCCTATACAACGGTGTGGCTAATGCATGTTTTTTTTTCGTGCTGCCAAAAACATTTTGCCTGGTAACAGTGGACCAATCAAATTGATGAGTAGTTCAAAGAGGTCCCATGAACTTGTGCGATAAATCAACAGCACTTTCACAATTCAGTTACCGGTATTGCAAATCAGACATTTATATACACCCTCATCAACATGGAAAATCACCAACGGGTTTTGAAAGGCTGGACTGCTGCGTGATTAAGGGTGCGCTCAAGTGAGAGCATCAACGGAGAGGCTGAAGTGAGAGACGAGATCCTGAGGCTGTTCAATTCGGACACTGAAGAACAGGACTTTAATGGTTTCAGTGTGCAGGAAGAAGATCAAGAAGGCAATCAATGACTTTTGACCTGGTAGGCTGCAGTGTATATCAGTTAGGAGATATTGGAACGTTGTTCGTGCACTGGTCAGTAAAAAAGCATTAGCAACGTAATTTGTGTGTTACTGATAACGTACGTATATTTAAAGGTAGCCGTGTTAGCCACTGTCCGAAAAAAAGCATTTGCAATATGCATTTGTTTATATTACCATACGGATTAAGTTAAAAGTTAATATCTTTCTGTGTAAATCATATAACAACGTGGGACACCCGCGGCTTAACATCCGGTGCGGCCTGTACAAGTACAAAATTGGATTTCTTTCTAAAATTAGAGCATGCGGCTCTAGGACATGTTTTTGTTTTACACATGACTCTAAGTGCGCCACATTTTGTGTTAGAATATTTGTGCATATAAGGTTTTTCTTTTCTTAGGTAACATGTGTTTGTGAAAGACCAAGCAGTTTTTTGGAGCACTGCGCTACTGCCACTGTAGAAATATTGTTGAAGATTATTGGACTGTGGAACTCCAAATATGACTTTCGATGATCAAGTTAAATACATCTCTGTTTATTTAATTTCTGTTTGGAATTAATAAACTATTTATAAATAGAATTTGTAAAATAAGCATTCATTGGTAAAATAGTGTGTTAAAGCTGCTATTCAGCACCTCAAACACTGTAAGTGTAGGCTTAGCCTATTTAACCAATGATTTCAAGTACTTGTCTTAAATCTACTCATGGTCTGCTTAAAAATGTGGTTTTGTCACCCCAATAAATCATATCCAACAGCAGGAGATCGCTCAGACTTATTCTGGTTTTATCAGGAGTCATATTTTCTCAAGTTTCATAAGAGTTAACTTGTCCAAACAGGGGTTAGGTCCATGATCATTGAAAGGGGGTGAAATATAAATAATATGGTACTGAATTGAAATACAGCATCGATTATAGCATTGTATTAATAAACTCTTGCTCATTTCCTTTTGCCTCACCTTGTTTTTATGTTCTCCTTGTGTTTTAATTTTTTAGCCCATGTTTTATCATGTAGCACTTTGATATTTACCTAAATATAAAGTGCATTATAAATACAAGGTATTATTATTATTATTATTAATAATAATATTCATTGTTACCAACCAAAACCTCCAAGTGAAATAAACCAATATGCAGTAGTTATGTATCTGCCTAAAGCTTGACCCAGAACCAGTTAAAAAACATCCTCTTTCTTTCCTGGGAAGGAGGACTGCAAAAATTACTGATATCCTTAAAAATTTAATTAAATGGGACCTAATAAAGCTGAGGTCATCAGGAGTTTGTTTGTTGTTTGTTGGATTGTTTGTTGTATAGTTGGTAAAGCAAGCTATGGTGAGGTGAAGTATTTTGGCTGCAAATGGCCTTTTTATTTTATGCAAAAACTTAAGCAAATTACTGTCAGTCAACAATCACTCCTCTATTTTCATTATCTTTAGAGGTTTGTGAGAACAGTGCTAAAGTGGTTTAAAACGTTCACACATTTATACAGACATCTTAACACAACCACAACCATTCAAATACTGTAAACATAACCGTGCTCATTTAAAACAGAGGTGGCTATCTGATGAACCTGCCTGCTGTACAGGGATGAGACTGATTTTGGTGTCTGTCCAATCAGTCTAGACAAAGTTTCACAACCTGCCCACCATGACACCAGGAAAAAGGATAAAACTGATTTGATAAAAGCATGAAAAAAAGGATCATTGTGGTTTGATCAATATTAAAATGGCTCCTTAAGCAGAAGAGGTACTGATAAAACTTCATGCACACTGCCTCAGAGTTGGCTTCAACATTTTAATTTGTCATCTAAAATAATTCTGAATAACTGATAGAATTCTCAATTACTACAATAATCGCAGCTGCAGCTCTGATTAATACTGTGACTCCTAACCTTCAAACATATGTTTCATATTCATATATGAAGTTATCATTTTTTTCATTACTTTTTAATGAAACTGACACTTTCATATGAATCGGTTTTTTGAAAACGAGAGTTCTGATCATCTGGACCAAGACTTTCTAAAAGAAAATTAGTTACATCCCAACAGAGTACCCACACATGCACAGAGAGAACATGCAAACTCCATGCAGAAAGACCCTCATCTACGTGTAAAACCCAGGACCTTCTTGCTGCAAGGCAAAAGTGCTACCAACTGCGCCACCGTGGAGCCCTGTGGGTTAAGATATCTGCTGAAAATGTTGTGGTCACACCAATTATGTCAAAAAAAACAGTCGCCAGAAAACATATTTTTTATTGCAAAAATTAGATTTTTACCTAAATATTGTCCTTTAGTAAAAAAAAAAAGATATAAGAAATGCATTTCTGAGAAAAACAGCAGAGTTTGATGCAATCATTGATAACCTACATTATAAAACAGAAGTCTCAGTGAATCGTTCATGCATGGGTATCATTTCTTATCAGTTGAAAGTGTATTGGTACATCTCAAAAACATTGAATATTGTTAAAAAATTCTATATTACTTATCACTCATTTCAGAAAATGAGACTCGGATGTTAGATAGATTAATTTCACACAGAGTGACATATTTTAAGCCTTAACTTAAAATAAACATCCTTTTTTGAAGCCTGACATTTCTGTTTAAAATATTCTTTTTTCATTTATCTTATGTATCATTATGCTTAAGCCACAATCAAAATTACAAGAAATAAAGGCTTGAAATAATCCACTCTATGTGTAATCTACATATGAGTCTCACTTGATGAAATGAGTGACCAAAGGCATACACCTTCTTAACAATATTCTAACTCTTTTAGATGAACCTGTGTTTTACTCTTGGGTGTGTGTATGTGTGTGTGTGTGTGTGTGTGTGTGTGTGTGTGTGTGTGTGTGTGTAAATGTGCAGCAGAGCCCCACATCATCAGTTAAACAAGGCTTCCTTCCCCTGATTCACAACTCCAAAACTCAAAGGGCAAAGAGCAACAATGGGCCCATAAAGCTGTCAGGGCAAACCTGAATTTACGCGTCAAACACTTTATACAGCCAAACCTTCCTTCTGGGGCAAGTCTGGAGAGATTTTTCAAAAAATGACTGGAGTGGGGCTTTGGGTGCATATTTCATGGTGTTCAGCCATCTCTGGATTGGCGAGCTTTCTGTTTTACTCATGATCAGATCAGATAAACTGGATCGCTTTGGCTGCTGATCCTACTATCAATCCATCAATAATATCGATTTCCAGTTGATCGTCAGGCGTCCTAATCGTATTCACCTTCAGGACCAAGCTTATTGATAAATGTTAATGACAACATCCACAACTTCTACTGTGAGCTACACAACAACAGCGTCACATGATTACCTCCACATTTACGCCCCTGTGGGAACTGCTGAGGGCTCTAAAAGATCAATGTAATGAATAAGCAAAAAACACTAATTCAAGGAACTCAGATAAAATCTATTAAAGAAAAAGCTGGAATAATATCTGTTCTCACCGTGTGCAATTATCAATCTCCAATTTACACTTTCACTTCAGTGAAGGGATGAGAAACTTGCATATCATTGTCCATCTCTGCGAAAACTCCCACACAGACATGGATTCCTGGTTATCATTTGCGTGATATCTCTTAACACATTCTTCACTTGGTCAACTGTTAAACTGTGCTGTACCTCTTTACCAGCAAGGCCTGAAGAAATCAGCTAGACAAATCTGCATTTTGGATGACGCAAGATCAGGATGACACAGCGGCTCCTTTTTTATGAAGAATACACTCAGAAATATTATGATACTGCAATAAAACCCACACCTTACTATACATGAAACTGCCTGCAAGGTAAATGAGCTTTTATGTGTTCCAAAGGCAATTGGCTATTGTGACAAAGGAAGCATGAACATGAGATTCTGGCAGTAACATATACAAAAGACATTGCTCAAGTGGAAAAATTGATGTTTATGTGCTCCATTAATCACCTGATGTGCCTACCTAATTGTACAGGTAGAACTGCCGGCAGACTTAGAGACAGTTTGAGGGCAAGATCTAACAAGACAGAAGCTGTTTCCTTCACACAGGCACTGCACTTTTGGCAATATTTTTAAAGGCCAGAATATTTTCTGAACAAGTGTATTCTTCTGAAAATAGACTTGATGGGAAAAAATGTCCCTGAAAAAATACTTGTGGGAAAAATAAACATATCACAAGTATATTTCTCACATTGGTTTTAAAATAAAATGATTCAGATTTTTTTTTTTCTTTCTTGTCCAGCGAGGAATTGCTAGAGAGCTCATAGAAATTCCTTAGGGCTGTGTTGTCACTTGCCTTTGCAAATGCTTGATGAAGTCAGATCTGGTACAGTATTAAAATAAAACACTTCTTTTTACCTGAGTCATCACCTGAGGCTAACTCAGCTCCATATGTAAAGAGAAGTGCTCCCAAGGAACATGGTTACATTAAATATTGCAAAAATATTCATAGCTTTCAATTTTTTTCCCATTTTGTCACATTATAACTAAACCTTCAGCTGCCACAACTGCAAACTAACCAAGACATGGCAAATCCATTGCTCATTTGGGAGAATCTTTTGACTAGAAAACTATAAGTTGTGGATCCCCAATTGCCACTATCCCACAGTTTCCCACTGGCCATAGGGGACAAAGCACAAACATATAGAAGATGTTGAGACCAAATTTAAAGCCTGAACAAATGGCCCCACAGTGGAATGAGGTGGGGAATGGATGTTCCAAACACTCCTTATCTAATTTGACATGGTTTGAGTTATTTTGCAAAGAAGAAAAGGCAAAACATTGTAAGTTTATGTAGTTATGTAGTTTTAATTGCAGCAAATATAAGACTTGGGGTTGCTGAACACAAATGCTACTCTTTTCAGGTTTGTATTAATGCACTTCTTTGAGTTTATGAAATAAAATTTAAAGAAAACACATTGAAGTTTCTGGCTACAAGATAACAAAAGTAGTAAGGAAAAAACACTATGGTGAGGGGGCGAGGAGGGGTATGTAAGCTCCACTGTGTGGGTGTGAGTGGTGGAGGGTTTCGCTGAAGATGAGATCTAATGGTGTGGATCATCATAGGCAAATATGACTTCATAGACCAGGATCTGTTTGAGGAGAGGATGCCACTGTGGAATCTGACATGACATGATTAAAGAAGAGGAGACTTATTGGCTTACACAGACTGAATGCTGTGCAGGTCAGCATATGGGCCACTTAAATCATTCCAGGATTTATATATGGATTTTCCCTGCACTTTGATGTTGGGAATGTTTGACTGAACTAAATACCCCTCAGGGATTCCAATACATGAAAATACATGTTGAAATCCCATAATGAAGAGCAAACTAATGCTCGATGATAAAAGGTTGCTTATTAGAGAAAATATGTATTTTCCACATTTTTATTAGAGCATTTGAGACAAGACCATTGTAAGTTATAGAACCTGACAGAGAGCTGGTGAAGATTCTAAGTCATCTAGGAAAAAGCTAATTCAAAAGGGTAAAAAAACAGAAATGAAGTCCATTTGTTTGGTTTTTAAACGTTTTTTGGATTACTCTGACAGACAAAATTAAGATATTTATTTGCAATATAATATTGTTACACAACCTTTTATTTTACATTGCCCACTACGAAATTTTTGTAAATGCTGTGCAAATGTTGCACCAATTACCCAATAATAATGTTACTTTATATTATTTTAGGCTATGTAGCTGGTCTGTCTGCACTTATAAAGATTCAGTCTTTCTGACTTGCCGAATGATTGGAGTTTATTGGGATTTTTGCTGAAATTCAATTCAATTCAGTTTATTTATATAGCGCCAATTCACAACACATGTCGTCTCAAGGCACTTCACAAAACTCAGGTACATACATTCAAATTAATCTTAATCATTGAATAGTGCAGTTAGATTCAGTTATTTATTCAAATTGGATAAAAAGTATCTAAGGAAACCCAACAGATTGCATTGAGTCAGAGATTTGTTGCAGTCACTCCTCCCGGATGAGCATGTAGATACAGTGGACAGTCACTGGCGTTGACTTTGCAGCAATCCCTCATACTGAGCATGCATGTAGCGACAGTGGAGAGGAAAAACTCCCTTTTAACAGGAAGAAACCTCCAGCAGAACCAGGCTCAGTATGAGCGGCCATCTGCCACGACCGACTGGAGGTTAGAGAGAACAGAGCAGAGACACAAAGAAGCACTGATCCAGGAGTACTTTCTATGGGAAGGAAAAGTAAATGTTAATGGATGTAGCTCCTTTAGTCGTTTCACCTAGAAAGAAAGAACAGAAACTCTGAGCCAGTTTTCAAGGTTAGAGTCTGAAAGAGAGCACATAGAGTTAGTCACAGCAAAAGCTCAGTCAATTGCCATGTCTAGGAGAGAGAAAGGGTTAAACACTGAAAGACAGGGCCATGTGGATCATCGGTAGAGGGTGAGCATTAAGTTGTTGCCAGCAGAAGCTCAGACGATGCCCCTCTCCAGAAAGGTGTCACAGGTAGACACAGAGTCAGGCCAGGTGTAGCTTCTAGGAAGAGAAAAGAGAGATAACAAAGTTAAAAGCTGAAATAACAGCACATAATGCAAAATTGGAGAGTAGTGTGAGAATGTAGCGAAGAGGGTGAGAGTGGTCATTATGTCCTCCAGCAGCCTAAGCCTATAGCAGCATAACTACAGAGAAAGCTCAGGATAACTTAAGCCACTCTAACTATAAGCTTTATCAAAAAGGAAAGTTTTAAGCCTAGCCTTAAAAGTAGACAGTTTGTCCATCTAGAGCCCACTGATGACCATTGTTATACTAAAAACCACAACGACTGGGATACCTCTCTCTTTCAGATTGATTATAACTATTGGAAAAGAGAGGGTGTCATACAGGTAGCAGAAATGAAGGGTGTGTTTGCACCTCAACCATAACTGAGCCGATTCCGGCTAAACCTGACTTCCCCTTACTCCATCCAACAAGGGGAGAAGAAGACGGAGGTAAAATAAGGAAGATAGCTCAGGATAACCTAAGCCACTCTAACTATAAGCTTTATCAAAAAAGAAAGTTTTAAGCCTAGCCTTAAAAGTAGACAGGGTGTCTGCCTCACGGACTAAAACTGGGAGCTGGTTCCACAGGAGAGGAGCCTGAAAACTAAAGGATCTGCCTCCCATTCTACTTCTAGAGACTCTAGGAACCAGCAGTAAACCTGCAGTCTGAGAACAAAGTGCTCTGTTAGGAACGTATGGAACAATCAGATCTCTGATGTATGATGGAGCTAAATCATTAAGGGCTTTATATGTGAGGAGGAGAGTTTTAAATTCTATTCTGGATTTAACAGGGTGCCAATGAAGGGAAGCTAAAATAGGAGAAATATGATCTCTCTTTTTAATTTTCATCAGAACTCTTGCTGCAGCATTTTGAATCAGCTGAAGGCTTTAAACTGCATTTTGTGGACATCCTGATAGTAAAGAATTACAATAGTCCAGCCTTGAAGTAACAAATGCATGGACTAGTTTTTCAGCGTCACTCCTCGACAGGATATTTCTAATTTCGGCAATGTTCTGGAGATGAAAGAAGGAAATCCTAGAAACCTGTTTAATATGAGATTTAAATGACATGTCCAGGTCAAAAATAACACCAAGGTTTTTTACTTTATTACCGGAGGTCAATTTAATGCCATCCAGGTTAAGTGATCGACTAAGCAGTTTCTTTTTTAAAGACTCCGGTCCAAAGACGACAACTTCTGTCTTGTCTGAATTTAGAAGCAGCAAATTTAAGGTCATCCAAGTTTTTATGTGTTCAAGATATGCTTGTAGTCTATCTAACTGGTTGGGCTCATCAGGATTTATGGATAAGTAAAGCTGAGTATCATCAGCGTAACAGTGAAAATTTATTCTATGCTGCCTGATAATTTTACCTTTTGGAAGCATATATATAGTAAAGAGAATTGGCCCAAGTACTGAACCCAGTGGGACTCCACAATTAACCCTGGAGTTTAAAGATGATTTATCATTTACATGAACAAACTGGAATCTGTCAGACAAATAAGATTTAAACCAGCTTAGCGCTGTTCCCCGGATCCCTACAGCATATTCGAGCCGTTCTAAGAGAATATTGTGATCGACTGTATCAAATGCAGCACTGAGATCTAATAGGACAAGTACAGACACAAGTCCATTATCTGAGGCTTGAAGAATATCATTAGTGACTTTCAGCAGAGCTGTTTCAGTGCTATGATGAGCTCGGAAGCCAGACTGAAACTCTTCAAACAGGTCATTGCTGTGTAAATGCTCACACTGTGCTGCATGAAATGAACATACCATCCACTTGGGGGCACCCATACCTTGTACTGAGCTGTGGTTCTTAAACTTTTAAGTATTTTCCACCCCCAGCTTAGTAAATACAAACTTTTCGAAGTACCACAATCTTGACAGATATTTAAAAAAATTTATACAACAAGACTTAGATCGACGTTTTCAGTTTCTTGTGTTCTGTTATGACAAACTAAGCAACAAAATAAGGTTCTTATCCATAACTACTGCTTGATTGAACTTTCAGCCCAAGATGGTCAGGCAATGGCTAAGTTTGGTATATTATCAAGTAACTTACCTGTCCTTTCCCAGAGTCACACTGTAAAGTGGACACACGTCATCTCAATGCACTCAATAATATCTCACAATATGTCTAATGAGAGTGCATCATAAAAGACATACTTTATAGACGTTAGAGGACTTTATTTCAGGACCCCCTTTATTTCTTCACACTTACACCTTCATGAAATATGTTTTCAGAAATACAAACAGATGTGGCAAGATGAGACAGTGTGAAATCAATCTTTACTGCTGCCACTGCTTGAAGTGGACCTTAGTCACAACTTAATCCTTTGAAGAAAAAAAAATATTTCCATTGTGCTGGGATCCATGATTGTCTGCTTTACCTGATTAAATACCTTTGAAGAATTTTTTTTTAAACTAGGGGTAAATCGTGATAAATTTTCAATGCCTCAAAAAAGAAACATACTGTATGTGTATATATATATATATATATATATATATATATATATATATATATATATGTATGTGTGCTGTTGATATTTTAAATGGGCAACATCATTGTTTTTGCAGCAGTTTTAAATGTTTATCGTATCACAGGTGAGTGAAGAAAATATGACTATATCATTAGACCATGCTGCATAATTAAAACCCTTTGCTCTGCTGTTTGTTTACACTGATAAAAGCATGACAGCACTGAGCATATATGCAGCTGTACTGATGTGCGTGCTGCCTGTCTGACCTAACACAGCCGGTCTCTGTGTAATTGAGTCAGATTTCTCTCACAACATGCTTGTGTTCGCACAATCCACCAGGGTGACTTAAAAATGTTTTATCCAAACTGGCCTAATTGCTTAACCATCCATGGCCTGGTCCAGAGGTGAATGGTAGGAGGGAGGCTAGGGATGCCGTGATTGTCACAAAAACAACAAGCAAAGAGGCCAGAGATTACTCCACCTCTGTCTGACAACTCTCTCTTTCATCTCTATGGACTTCATTTATTCAAAGTACAAACTGAGGGCAGAGGACATATAGTTCTATAATGAGCAATCGAAATGGGAGATTTAAAGAAGATTTTTTTTAAAACTGTTTTTTGTCTTTTTTATACATTGCCTTGCGAAAGTACTCGCCCCCCTTTACCTGGTCAACCTCTTGCCACATTTCAGGCTTCAAACATAAAGACATACAATTCAAATTTTTTGTGAAGAATCAACAACAAGTGGGACACAATCGTGAAGTGGAATGAAATTTATTGGATGTGTCAAACTTTTTTAACAAATAAAAAACTGAAAAGTGGGGCGTGCAATAATATTCGGCCCCTTTACTTTCAGTGCAGCGAACTCACTCCAGAAGTTCAGTGAGGATCTCTGAATGATCCAATGTTGTCCCAAATGACTGATGATGATAAATAGAATCCACCTGTGTGTAATCAAGTCTCTGTATAAATGCACCTGCTCTGTGATAGTCTCAGGTTTCTGTTCAAAGCACAAAGAGCATCATGAAGACCAAGGAACACACCAGGCAGGTCCAAGATACTGTTGTGGAGAAGTTTAAAGCCGGATTTGGATACAAAAAGATTTCCCAAGCTTTAAACATCCCAAAGAGCACTGTGCAAGCAATCATATTGAAATGGAAGGAGTATCAGACCACTGCAAATCTACCAAGACCCGGCCGTCACTCTAAACTTTCATCCAGAACAAGAAGAATACTGATCAGAGATGCAGCCAAGAGGCCCATGATCACTCTGGATGAACTGCAGAGATCTACAGCTGAGGTGGGAGAGTCTGTCCATAGGACAACAATAAGTCGTACACTGCAAAAATCTGGCCTTTATGGAAGAGTGGCAAGATGAAAGCCATTTCTCAAAGATATCCATAAAAAGTCTCGTTTAAAGTTTGCCACAAGCCACCTGGGAGACACACCAAACATGTGCAAGAAGGTTCTCTGGTCAGATGAAACCAAAATCGAACTGTTTGGCCACAATGCAAAACGATATGTTTGGCGTAAAAGCAACACAGCTCATCACCCTGAACACACCATCCCCACTGTCAAACATGGTGGTGGCAGCATCATGGTTTGGGCCTGCTTTTCGTCAGCAGGGACAGGGAAGATGGTCAAAATTGATGGGAAGATGGATGGGGCCAAATACAAGACCATTCTGAAAGACAACCTGTTGGAGTTTGCAAGAGACCTGAGACTGGGACGGAGATTTATCTTCCAACAAGACAATGATCCAAAACATGAAGCCAAATCTACAAAGGAATGGTTCACAAATAAACGTATCCAGGTGTTGGAATGGCCAAGTCAAAGACCAGACCTCAATCCAATCAAGAATCTGTGGAAAGAGCTGAAGACTGCTGTTCACGAACACTCTCCATCCAACCTCACTGAGCTCGAGCTGTTTTGCAAGGAAGAATGGGCAAGAATTTCAGTCTCTCGATGTGCAAAACTGATAGAGACATACCCCAAGCGACTTGCAACTGTAATTGCAGCAAAGGGTGGTACTACAAGGTATTAACACAAGGGGGCCGAATGATATTGCACGCCCCACTTTTCAGTTTTTTATTTGTTAAAAAAGTTTGACACATCCAATAAATTTCATTCCACTTCACGATTGTGTCCCACTTGTTGTTGATTCTTCACAAAAAATTAGAATTTTATATCTTTATGTTTGAAGCCTGAAATGTGGCAAGAGGTTGAAAAGTTCAAGGGGGGCGAGTACTTTCGCAAGGCACTGTATATTTTCTTTAAAACCACATAATATCTTATCTGCAGTAGATACATCTCTATTGCCATCTTGATTTATTATAAATCCAGAATAGTTAAACCTGTAGGTCAAAGCCAATGGCTAGTCTGAGTCTTTGTTTGACGAAGAAAATAGTGATAATCTAATATAAATATGGTCGCAAGACCGACCGATGATAGATAGATAGATAGATAGATAGATAGATAGATAGATAGATAGATAGATAGATAGATAGATAGATAGATAGATAGATAGATAGATAGATAGATAGATAGATAGATAGATAGATAGATAGATAGATAGATAGATAGATAGATAGATAGATAGATAGATAGATAGATAGATAGATAGATAGATAGATAGGCCATACAATTTCCTGTGCAGATTAACAAGACTTTCCTTTGTGTGTTCCTACTCCCACTCTTGGCCTTGTTTCACAGCTGAGGAGGCCTCTGTTGCTGCTGGAGGGTCAGAGCTACGCACCAGTTTCAGAAAAAGTAGTAGAAGCGGACATGTAAGAGCCTGTGGGGAGTTTCTGACTCCGCAGCCATTCGTTCGCCATATTCCTGGGAGCTGAATGAAGAGATGGTCCCAGGAAACTCCCTGCCATTCCAAGCCTTTAGACCAAACAGCTGCAGATTCTCACTTTACTGGCTCTGGTTGTTTGAACTCAACCCCTAGCAATAAAATCAATAACTAATAAGCTACAATATAGTATAAAACTGAAATTGTGCATTTAATAATTTACTTTTCAAAGTGCCTTAAAACGTGCCTTATAACATTTTATTATATTTCTATTGTTTGTCTGAAAATAACTGGAAGCTGTCAGTCTTCCCACTGGTAAGCGTTTTCCCTGAAAATAAGTCAATATCATAAACTGTGTATACGCCTGTGCATAATTACAGATGAGCAGTTCCTCCTAAGCTCTCATTAGAAAAGGGAATGGGAACAACTCCAGGCTACAACCACCGCTTGCGGTTACGTAACATGCTCTTCTCCTCCTCTGTCTTTACCCCGGACGCATCTGAAAGCTCCCCGTCCTGCAAAGCCTGTTTCTGTCTTCTTCTTTTTTTTAATAAGTTTCTAGAGGAGGATTTTCCTAACAGCCAAACATTCTTTTCATATTTTTCCCGGGGTGCCTTTTGTCTTCTTCTTCAAGGAAAAAAAAAGGTAAATTCTCGGTGTATTTCTGCCTTTGTTTGACTCGCTATGTACAGTGATAATGAGCATCTAAATGTAGAGTTTGTTTTCGTCCGCGGGAGGGCGCAGGTGAGCGCCGTGCTTTGTCTTGAATCTTGGGATGCTGGTGGCCATTAGACAAAAGACAAAATATTTAGAGCTCTACAGGAGAGAGAGGTAAAATAAGATAGAAATAGAAAAAAAGAAATAAGAATTCCCGCCTATTTTATGTTTAATCGAATAAGTACATGTTACATGTTAAAAGCCAAAAAGCCGTATAGGGGTAGTTTATGTAATTAAGCTTGAATTTTTGCAGTCATTACTTCTATGCAATTTGATAAATGCATCAGATCACAATGATCATCAAGCATTTTTTCTCATTTCATTCTTTATTTGTATTAACTTTTATTCCATTTTCTCCCTGTTTTTAAAAGAAACACTTGCTTTCTGGCTCATTCCTTTCAATATTGAACCTATGTTCCTCCATTCACCTTGAAATAAAGCTCTCAACAATCCTCTCTACTCCCGCGCTACATCTCAGTCCACAGCATAGGTAGGCATTGTCCCTCCCCTAAACTACCCCTGTGGGAGGAGCCTGCTTTCCTCCCCTAAAAACTAAAGTGCATAACACTCTGCAGAAACCCACAATGTGTGTCAGAGGACCGTCTTAGAAGTAGATGACTGCTCCAAATCTGGTGTCCGTATTAGCTACTGACTGCAAGATACGAGAAAAATCTAATCACGCGTTTTCATCCCAAGTGAGGACGAGGTGAGCATCTCCTCATTTCAGCAGTTACTGATCACATTCTGTATCCATTTTCTTACATATTTCTAGTAAATAGCTCTCATATTAGATTATTGCCATTTAATTTATTTTCTTACAAAAAAATGCTCCTGTGTTTAAAATAAGAGTGTGGCAGACATTTGTTTTACGCGCTGTCTGTGCGTCATGGGCATATTTACGCACGTAGTCCTGTGAGATTTGTGCGGTTTTTTAAAGCCCACAGTGGAAGCAGTCTTCAATCTGTGTGTGGGCTTTGACTCAGGCTCTTTCAGCAGAGCACTTCTGTTAGAGAGAAATGTGGAGAGACGCTCTCCAACAGCGCACACTGACTAAACCTCTCTTGTCTGTTCACAGGATTTTCGATTGTTGGATAGAATGCCGGCGATCAGTAAAAACTCCGATTTGGAGTTTGATTCCTTACAGCCATGCTTCTATCCGGACGAGGACGACTTCTACCTCTGTGGTCCCGACGCTGCGCCACCGGGGGAGGACATCTGGAAGAAATTCGAGCTGCTGCCCACTCCGCCCCTCTCTCCGAGCCGCGCTGCGCTACCGGGAGAGCCGGCGGCCGCCACCGCCTCCCCGGAGGCAGATCTCCTCGGCTTCGGATTAGGGGACCCCCTGGACTGGGCTTCTGAGCTGCTCCTCCTGCCCGAGGACGATATATGGGGGGCATCCGACGACGGGGACCTGTTCGGCTCCGTTTTGGATACAAACCCCAACAACATCATTATCCAGGACTGTATGTGGAGCGGCTTCTCCGCCAGAGAAAAGCTGGAACGGGTGGTAACAGAGAAACTAGGCAAGGCGATTTCAACGGCATCGGCCGGGGCAAGGAGTGCGTACGTCAGGGTGCCGGAGGTGGTAAGCCGCAGCACTGTGTCGGAGTGTGTTGACCCCGCGATAGTGTTCCCCTTTCCTGTGAACAAGAAGAGCTGCAGCAGGGACGAATCTGGGACTATTAACGCGTCCTCGATGCATGGGAACTCAGCTAGTGACTCCGGTAAGAATCAGATTAACACTGTAATATAATTGCTACACTTAAAAAAAAATCTCAAAAACATGAACAATGTCGCACATCTCATAATTTACACATTTTTATTGTTATTATTAGAAGCTCAGTAATATCTGAGACAGGATCATGTTCATATGACTGGCCCAGAATCGGATTATCCCGTCACATTGGACACGCACACACACACACACACGCACACACACACACACACACACACACACACACAAGCGCCCAGTGGAGTAGTGACACAGTGAACCGTGGGTTTATGTCATCAGCGGGTTCTTCATCCGGCAGATGGCAGTAAAATAGGGAATTGTGCGCCTTACTGAACTCAGTTGGCACCAGAGCCAAAACAAACACAAAAAAACACGACAGCAGCAGGCTGCAGGAGATGAAAAGGTGTTCAATAAAGTGATGATCTGATAAAAGTGTGCCGTAAATGCTTTGATTACGCATGATGAAGGAGACAGTCTGTGCGCAGTGGGTGAAATATTGGCTCTTTTAAGCTTACAGCCTAACATAAATTCAGCTAATAGCCTACATGAAATACAATGATCAACTATTTGAGATAAGGGGCACAAAAATTTAATTTTTTTCTTTTACAACAATACTATAGGAGGTAACTGTAAGTTTGATTTAAAAATTACTGTGCATTGCTGTAGGACTCGTATCTCGTATTCGTCTGTCCATGAGTTCCCTAAACAAACACTCACAAATGTCCTTATCTGTATGTTTTTTGCTGGGAAAACAATACTACAAAAGCCCACAGGCTTGCCACAAAGTTCAATCTCAGTTTGCGCTGTCTAACACCACCTCAACAGCGATGGAAAGAAATCACTGGAGGAGAGTCCTGACTGATTCTTTTTTCTTTTCCCTTTTATTTTGGGGTGGGCGGGGTGGAGGAGTGCTTTGAGCAAGCGCTTCCTTCTCGACAGCTGTCTTCCTGGCGCCACTCCAGTTTTGGGGCTTAAACTGTGGTGATCCGACTGCCTGCCGCCCCACCATCCCTGCGCACTCTGCCCTCAGACGTGACCATCCTCTTTTTTTGCAGTCTACGTTTTTAACAAATGAATACACACTTTAAAAATAAAAATAAAAATGTGGTTATCCTTCCAGTTTGGCCCATCTTAATATTGAACTCTCTTTTTCATAAAACAAAAATCAGCTGTACAGAAGAATTGCCAAATGGAAGAACATGGGGGGAAAAAATCACCCGATCTACATTCAATGAGCTGTTTCTAAGAGTAAAGCACCAGAGAGGCTCACATGTGGCAGTCAGCCACACCCCCTTCCCAGCCCCCTCCCTCCAGCCAGCTGTGCCTAGCTTTGTTTTGATGTCAGCAGCAGTCTGTATGAGCGATCAGCATGTGTGTCTGGTGTCTGAAGTGGGTTACCATAAGCTGTAAAATGCCACACTCTACAGATGCTCCTGAGCTGATAATGAAAGCCATTATCACAAAGGCATTTTAATTGCAGCTCACACCCTCTGCCTCCTACTTGCTCATTTCCAGGTGCTCAAAAAACAACAACTCAGGTTTGTAAAATTCAGCTGATCTGCTCAGTTTAACCTAAGAATAACTAATGAGCTAATGATTTTTTTCCTCCAAAGTAAAAAAATGGGCCAGTATGGGATTACCATGCTATGATCACCTTTAAAATAACAGGTAGATTAAATAATAAAAACAGCATTCCCTTTAAATTTTAAAGTAAAGGGCCCAATCATTGGACCCTTTCGGCGGGACCCGGGAATGTCTGTTTTTTTTCGCAACTTTTTTAATTTGCTCTTTTTTGTAAGTATGGGGGAAAAAAGTTTTCAATTTTCCTTCTGCCAGCTGACTGGCAGTGAACAGCAACAAGAGGGGGAGGGGGCAGTGCAGTGCTACTTGACCCTGCTTGACCCTATAGCCAGAGAAACTCTGATCTCTCCACCACTTCAAACCAGTTTTAGTGGTTTTGAGTCCGTAACTTGTTAAAACCTTGGTATACCTCAATTCAGGTAACTGGCATATCCCCCACCCACATTTCCTAATGTTAATCTTTTTTAAAGGGGGGCCCTTTTTCTAGGAACCCTCAAACACTCAAGTATTAGGGGGGTTTTGAAAGCACAAAATGTGGAATTAGACAAATTTACTTTTCTCATCTCGGAAAAAGTTTAGAAAAACTTTTTTTGAAAAAAGGGGATTTGGGGAATATAATGCAGAACTCCAGCCTGTCTGTTCAGTGCGGAGCATGAACATGCCAATGCCTGCAGAGCAGATTAGTGGAGAAGTGACTCAAGCTAAGCATTAAGACATTTCTGCCTGAGCAAATGGCATTCAGCAACGTCCTCTCCCACAAACATCCCCCTCTTGATGTCATTAATTTATGAACACAGTTAGTTACAGGTCACCTGCTGTCACACATAGATTGCATTGTGAGAATATTTGGCTGTCAGTGTTAAAGCTTTTTCTTTTCTCAGAAGAGGAAGATGAAGATGAGGAGGAAGACGACGAAGAAGATGAGGAAGAGGAAGAGGAGGAGGAAGAGGAGGAAGAGATTGATGTAGTTACAGTAGAGAAGAGGCGCTCCACAATCAGCAAGGCATCCCCCATGGCCACAAGCGTAGGAACCACCTCTGTTCATCCCAAGAGCCAAGATGCAAGAGGAATTTTTCCCCAGGGCCCGGGGGTTGGGGAATGGGTTCATCAGCCTTTGCGCCTCAGGGGGCTCACCCTGAAGGGGGAGCTCGGCCCCATCAGCACAAAAACAACTCAGCCCCCTTCACCTTATGCCTCAGATGACAAACCGGGACCCCCCCTCCAAAAAAAAAAGAAGAATCAGGGGAACCAAAGGCCCCCTTATCGGGAACACCTCAAAAATCCCACATTTTTCCTCCTTTTTCCTTGAAACCTCGGGCCCCCCACAGGGGTTTCAGGTCCCGCAGCAAGCGCGGGCCCCAGGGGGGGCAGCATCCACGCGGTGGCTCTGACTCTGAGGACAGCGAGCGCCGGCGAAACCACAACATCTTGGAGCGTCAGCGCCGCAACGACTTGCGTTCCAGCTTCCTGACCCTGCGCGACCATGTCCCTGAGCTGGCGCACAATGAGAAGGCGGCAAAGGTGCTGATCCTGAAGAAGGCAACCCGGGATGTCTGTTCCCCTGGGGGAAAAGAGGGGAAAAGAGGCCCCCAAAAAGGAGAAGGACAGGCTCCCCCGACTCGAAGGCAACAAAACCCTGCGCCCGGGTGGACGGCTAGGATCGTGACAAAACAACTGCTAAAAAAAAAATCCCTCACATATACCCTGGAGGAAACCCCCCCCCCCCCCCCCCCCCCCCCACCACCACCACCACCAACCCCAAACCCTCCAGACATAGGCCTATACACTTAAGCACAGATACACAGGCCTTCTGTTGGACCTTTGCACACGGAAACACTAAAGTCTCAGAGGACATTTATTTTAAGATGCCGATACAAAAACCTGGAACAGTGAAGAGAAGCGGGTGCATGTGGGGGGGTTTCCTGGAGGAAAGCTTGGACTTTTACTGCCGCCACTTTTTTTGCACATTTGTTGACATTAAGAATGTTTAGGATTTACTTTTTCAATCCAGTCACATCAAGGAAAGACAAAAAGAGAAAGAATGCGGAGAAAGACAGGAAACACTTTTTTTAGTCTTCTCTCCCTCCAGTTGTTGTTTTTTTATATTATTTCTACGTTGTATGTTTGTTTTTGTACTCACTGTGACACCAGCCTGGAATCGCGTGATTCCGCACAGGGACGGGTGTTGGAGGGCACTTTGCTTGGAGAGTTCAGCGGTGCACGCTTACCTTTGCCTTCATCACTGCAAAACTGAAAAACAAAAAACTGATGACCAAGGCGTCATAGCGGACATGAACAATGCCACTACAGGTTCTCTTTCCCTCACTCTTCTCACACTGGTGCTCAAACCAAGTCAGTGGATGTAAAACTGTGCACCTTGCTAGGCGACACTTTTGTATATAACAATAGTGTACAGACAAAATACACTCAGATCTGCCTTGTTTTATAATTACAATTTTGTTCTTGTTTTTTTTTTTATTAAACAAGTCAGGAAGCTGCCAATAACTGGACTGGAAGTTTATATACCTTTAAATGTACTGTAAGGTCTCAGTTTATGAGAGTCAAAAAAACTTTTGTAATATAACTGCATATTTTTTCTTCTCTTTTTCTTTTTTGTATATCACTACATTTTACACATTTATTTGCTTTTAGTGTGATACATACTAAATTTGATACTTATATTTTCGTAAGAGAATGGATTCTTGGTAGATATCACTTTATCTCATCATTTTTCTCTCCTATCAGACAATTTTTTGTACAGCAGATGCGTTCTATCCTCATGTACCTGGACTTTTCTTCTTTTTTGTTTTTAATTTTCCACTTTTGTTGATATTTGTAACTATTGGGTGCATAGAAATGGGTAAACTGATATAAGATGTTTGTTTTTCTCTACATAAAATGTACTTTTAGTGCTGCAACTCATAGCACTTTTGAAATACCTCATTTTGAAAAATAAATAGACAAATTTTCCTGACTTTTTACATTTGTGTCTTGCCTCAAAATTTCTGTATTTGCTCCTCTCAGAAGCCTCGTCCTGACAAAGAAAGAGAGCGTCTTCTGAATCCTCTGTCTTTGCACCCGGCGGCTGACCCCCCCCCCCCTTCTCAAGCCTCTCACACCCACGCCTACACACACATACATACATACACACACACACACACACGCACACACACACACAAGTGCATGGGTGCACACATTTCCACATCTCTCTATTTCTCTCTCTGCTATACACAGCTCTTCCCGCTACATTGTTCAGGCTGCTGCCATGGAAACTGGAGCAGCTGCTAAGTAGCAGACACGAGAGTGAGTCTTTTATTTGTTAGTAGTATGTGTATTCCTGGCCGTGTGTATGTGTGTGTGTGGACATGAATGCAAATGTCCCTATGTGTCTACCTTTTGTCATGGTCTGTGTGTGGCCCCTGCTCCCTGATATTGCCGGCGTTGTGCACTGCCTGCCATGATGCCAGGACAAGCCTCGATACTGTTTACCAACATCAGCCACATGGCTTTGCCCTCCTCCCCTCCCCTTTTAGGTCCCCTTCCATCCGCTCTTCCCCGTGACTTCACCACCGCCAAAAATGTGCCTTACAGAAGCCTGGCTTTCTCTGGAGATGGCTGAAAGAGAAATATGTCGCTGTGGTCAGTGTAGCCTTTCAGTGTTTTCACAAAAAGAAATGGACAAGGCAAGGAGGAAAATACACTGCATGAAAATGCACACTGTAGGTGATTTTGAGAAAGTCTTTTAATCAAGGATGTTGTACCATTTGGCCAGTGATCATCCTTATTAGAGCAAAAGCAATGTTTACAAGACTAATTTGACTTATATTGATAGTTCCTATGAAGTAATGAAAAGTATAGAATTTATTGTTCAACTCAATTTAAATTTCAATTATTTAAACAAAAGGGGTGTACCATAGACAAGGGGTGCCCATATTCAATCATTAGAAGCTACTATCCTGCAACCTTTAGATGCATTCTTTCTCCAAAACACCTGAATTGAATGGCTAAATTCCTTCATCAGCATTCATTCAGCTCTGCAGAGGCCCGGTAACACGCCATTCGTTTAATTAAGGTGTGTTGGAGAAAAGATGCATCCAAATATAGTCCAAACCAGCAGAAACTGCTAAAGAAGTACAAGGTTGTTTGGTGAAAAAGACTACACAGTGCATCACACTTTTAGCACGTGGGGCTGTCTAGCACCCATACTGGCCATAATGCTGAGTTTTATTGGAGTATATTAAAAAAAGATAGATATACCTATGCACCATGTGGTAGAGGGAACTTCACAGTTGCATCATCGTAGGGTTGCATAGATTTAAAGACAAAACAAGCCTGAAAGATACAGCATGGAAGTACAAATATTTAGAGTGAAAGGGAAACATGGATCTATAGATCCTCAATGTTTTGCAACTGCAATTTAATAATCTATCTTATGGTCTGTCTACATCCTCAGATGCTTTGCATATGTTTAAAAATTGTGCTGGAAATCAAAACTACTGACATTTGAAAACGTTCTCAGTAATCAGTCAGTCATTTTGTACTGCTTCTTCCATAGTGGGAAGCTGGTGTCTATCTCCAGCAGTGTATGGGCGAGAGCCGGGGTACACCCTGGACAGGTCACCAGTCCATCGCACGGCAACACAGACACACACAGAATGCACAACCACACACACACAATCTTTCACGCCTAAGGGCAATTTAGAGAAACCAGTTAACCTAACAGTCATGTTTTTGGACTGTGGGAGGAAGCTGGAGTACCCGGAGTGAACCCACACGTGCACTGGGAGAACATGCAAAATCCATGCAGAAAGCTGACAAGTCGAATCCAGGACCTTATTGCTGAAAGGCAACAGTGCTATCAACTGTGCCACCGTGTTTTTTTCTTATTTATTTATTTTTTTAATTAACGGTGCTGTGCTGTGCTAATTAGGCTTCCAATCTTCTATGACAGTGTTTTTTATCCTATTCATATTAATTAAAACCTGAGTAAATACTAAGTTTGCCAAATGTCTGACAAACATTTAAAAATAGTAATGCAGGAGTCAGAGGTTAATCACAAACGCTGCCCTCAAATATAATTGCCCTGCATATAAAACATTTTTACTTAAACAGTTTCCTCTCATTAAACCTTTCAGAAGCAAAGCGCCTTGCAACCTTGATTAGAAAACCTAACTGATTTTCCAACTTGGAGCTGGAGCATGGTTCAGTTAGGTTTTATATAATTCCCAGGTCCAAGTCCCACCAGAATTTGTTCCCAGTTCACTTTCCTCTACTACATTGCAGTGAATTTGTTCATTTTCTGATTTTCAAATAATACCAAAATCTATTGTAAGTTAAGCTAAAAGTCAGCCTAAGTAGTACTTGTAGCACTGTAGAACAATATTAAAAAAATATTCTGAGATATGCTTACATAGACCTTTTTTCACAATCTACATGTGTGTACTCGGAAGTTACTTAGGAACTGAGCGACTAATCTAGTCAGGTATGTTTGAGTCAGGAAATGTCTGGAATTTTGTGTATGGAAAATTGCAGGTAACCTTCACAAAAGTGACAACACTGTACCTAAAGACTGATGACTTTGGAGTTGAAACAGCCCAAGACTGAGCCTTTCACAGGGGTGGTGGGGGCTGCTGGATTACATAACAGGGGTCTGGTGTCTTTGTGTGCAATTACAGTGCATGTATAGAACAGGAGTCTGGCGTCTTTATCTGTGTATGTGTGCATGTGGTGTCCTCTCCTGGGACTTCCCCTTACCATCTGCCTGCTGAGTTTATCTTGCTTGGTTATAGCAGAAAACAAGTTCATGGACAATAGCAGTGAGTGTCCAGGAGGACAGAGCAAAACAATATATTCTACCAGACACACAATGGACTCGGATGGTAATATGATCTAACAATACCCAAACAGAGGTGTTCCGTATCGCACTTCCTGTTTACACCATAAGTTTAAACTGCTACCTCTTCAGACACACACTCACTGCTGACACATTTGAACTGTGTTTAAGCTCTCTGAAATGAAGTTAATTGGTTTAGAAAGGACCTGATGTCGTTGAGTGGTCATCTCCTATGTTTAACAAACATATGGCCGAGGCTTTTCTTTCAGCTCAGTGACCGCCCTGGCAGACTGGAGCTCCTCAGACCCACACACAACACAGATCTAATGGGCTTATGCCCCACTGAAGGGAGAACATTAAAACCACACAGAGGACAATGTGGCATGTTTGTGTTGCTCGAGTGTTGGTGTCATTCCTCAGAAATCTTCATTGGATTAATCAACAAACACTTGTTCCAATGTTTCTATTGTTCTTCGGACACCGGATCTGTATTCAACATGTCAACCTTCCCATATGGAGGGAAACAAAGCCTCCTGTATGTGTCCATGCACAAGTGTGTCTGTGCCCAACCTCTGCACAATGGCATCGCCAGTGCACCACGCTGGACTTTTTTGCCAGGAGCTCCGTTATCTGAGAGGGAGTGTGTTTGTGTGTCATGAGAGCATGTTGCCATCTGTTGTAGGGTGCAGCACTAGTGCAGGTGCTTAGAAAGGAGTGTGCGTAGGAGTTTAGGTAAATAGAGGAGCAGAACCGTGTACATGGAGGGTGTTAAGGGGGTACTGGGGCAGAAAACAAGGGTGTGCATGTGTGGAACGGACGCATCTCCTTCAGGGAGCCTCCTGTCCGGACTGAGTAATATGCAGGAGTGACAAAGAGCTACAGTAATTGCAGAAGACACAGCAGACAGTGAAGCAGTAGAGGGTATGAGGGAGGGAGCACAAGAAAGAGAAGGGAAAAGAAGGCCTGAGTGTTTGATCAAAGTTTACCAAAGACTGAGAAGATTTGCATACAGATGGTACTGTAGCAAAGCCCCCATAATACCTTTCCCTCTCTTTATTTTTCTTTCTGACTCACGCACGCTCATACACACTCGCACACAAATGTATTAGGGTTTCATTGAAAAATCCATGAATAGCCTTTCAAGAGCACGTTCAGGCGAAGAGACAGCCTTGGCTCAGCAACAGCACAGAAAAGAAAGCAAATCTAAAAAGGAGTAAAACAGGATAAAAACAAAGATAAGACTTGAGACAGAAGATGTGAAGAGTGAAAGGAGTGGCAATGGAAAAAGATAAAGAAAAATCTTGTTATAATTAATAAACCAATTTTTGCAAATGACACATTTACTATCTGCTAACATCAATCCTGGTCCTCTTTTTATCCATTCCCTACATGCATCTTCACACCATAATGACTAATGGATTTATTGATCATTTTATTTAAGTTGTAGCCATTATATCAAGGCCAGTCCCTAGCAATAAACCTGGTGTGCCAAAAGCTTGTGCTCTTTCTCTGATGTGAATAGATGTGAAAGCCACAGGTATGCTTAAAACCAGCCTGAACTTGCCATCAGCTGCTGCACTGTTGACAGTATAAAGATATATCAGACTGTACGTTTCTAGGAGCATGTTTGACCAACAGCTACTCAAATCACTCAACATTAGTTCAGACGCACTCACTGAGTAATTTGTGAAATATTTTACAACAGTAGCTGCAAAACAATTTACAGTAGAAGTGAATAAGACGTATCTGTTGTACTGGAACAGTTACAGAAGTGAGAAATAGAGTTATTAGGCTAAATAAAATGCCTGTGAATTATTAAAAGTTGATATCTAACATTCGTATCAGCTTTCTATGCTTTTAAAGCCTAAGGCTAAACAAGTAGGTATGTCTGAATGGATCTGAATTCCTTCAATAAAGAAGTTCAACATGAATAACATAATACATAAGACACATTTTATTTAGCAGACAAAAAAATCCTGTTTAGAAATCACATAGGACCTATCTGATGACATGAAACAGGCTGAAATATTTCAAAAAGCAAGATATACTGCTCCGATCTAAAGAAGCTAAAGTAGAGATGAAATAGATATAGAAGCATTATACTAACAGACGAGCATGGTGATAGTAGTGTGATGGTTTGGTTCTGTTTTGCTGCTTCAGGACCTGGTCAATTTGTCCTGATGGATGGCACCATGATTTCTGCTCTCTCCCAGAAAATCCTCAAGGAGAATTTCAGGCCATCAGGTTGTGAACCTCAAGGGCACTTGAGTAATGCAGCAGGACAATGTTCCAAACCATATCAGCAAGTCCAAATGATTAAAAAAAGCATATTTTGAGTCATCCAGTAAAAATCTGATCATAAATCTGCTGTGGGATGACCTTAAACTGACAGTTCATGCTTAAAAACCCTCCAATGTGACTGAATTTAAACAATTCTGAAAACAATACTCATTACCAGTTAAACCGTTAATGGTAGATGTTGCTGTCATGGGTGGCATGACCACTAATTGGGTTCAGGGGCCAATTACTTTTTGACACAGGATCAAATTGTCCTTTCCAAAATAATAATTAGATAAATGACCAAATAATGAGCAACATAATTTGAAAACTACATTTTGTATTTGCTAAAGTTATATCGTTTTAAAATTAGTTTTTTAATCTGAAACATAAGTGTGATGGAAAAGTAAAAACAGAAGAAATCGCTAAGGAGGCAAATACTTTTCCCAGCACTGTATGTCAACTTCAAATACAATAGATAAAGGTAATTTAAACTCTTTTGAAATTGAAAGGGCTTGTTGTTATGTATAGAACTACACTTTCTTAGCCCTAGTCCAAGTATGTGCGGATATGTTTTAGTGCATTCTAATCCCGTTCCATGTGTGTTTATTTGGGGTATTCGCTGGGGCGCTTCTGTGTTTGTAAATTCGTAGTGAGACTGATTCATGACTGTTTCTCCTGAGGAAACAGATAACAAATGGTTTTCTGGTCCAATGAACACATGAGGCATGCAAACAAAATGAGATTGAACGAAACCAGTCTTTGCGTGCAGCGGCACGGGGCTGAATTAATGGCTTACTACT
Source organism: Crenichthys baileyi (assembly GCA_036173005.1). Classification (NCBI taxonomy): domain Eukaryota; kingdom Metazoa; phylum Chordata; class Actinopteri; order Cyprinodontiformes; family Goodeidae; genus Crenichthys; species Crenichthys baileyi. Next base: position 478,967 of record JAHHUM010001458.1, read on the forward strand.
GTGGCAGCCCTGTGTGAGAAATACGGACTGACCTCAGGCCTAAGCTGACTGTTCGGACATCTCAGTGCTTTATGGGTCCAATCAATCAATTTGTGTTTGACGAAGGACAACTCTGTTTTTAAAATCTTCACTTCAAGGGCCTCTTTTGTTTAGCAATCAATATTGTTTCTCTCAAATATTTGGACTTGTCATGTTTTATTTATCGTGTTCCATGAGTTCATTAGGTTATACTAAGACCTGCAGGGCAAACCAAGCATTGTTCTTAACAGTTCTCTGAATCAACAAAACTACTTACATTACAAAAGCTTTTCTATGACAATGCTGGCAAGAAAACAGTGCAAAGATATTAAAAACATTTTATTTAGATGAACAAACTAGCATGACAGAGAGAGAATCCTTTCATGTTGCTGACACGTTGTGTAAGCCAGTGACACCCAAAGTTTCACTGTAAAAGTAATGGGGTCAGCAGTAGCACATGTTCCTGGTGATCTCATCACAAAGCTCATTATACATTCATCAGTGTCTCATATCTTTTATTTTTATTTATGGATCATGAACCCCTGACACTTTCTATTAATTCTATGGGGGCTGACTAAACATTCTTGTTTCTTTTGTGCTATATAACTGAATGTCCAGAACAGATTACACCCACCTCTTCCACTCTCTTTAAAGAAATTAAACTTACATGTAAAATCCACAAAAGAATATGTAAATCACAGAGAACATGATTTTTTACCAGGATATATATTTTGTATATTACTTGAAAGTATATCTCAATAATACAGTGAGGAAATGTAAACATCAATCCATCCATCCATTTTCTATACCCGCTTTTTCCGTACAGCTTCACAGGGGAGCTGGTGCCTATCTCCAGCGGTCTACGGGTAAGAGGCGAGGTATACCCTGGATAGATCACCAGTCCATCGCAGGGCGGAAATGTAAACGTCAAAAACTCTTCTCATTGTAGAACTAAGGCATGAGAGATTAGTTACAGAATACAGAACTTTGCAAAAGTATTCATGCCCTGCGTTTTAAATACAGCTGTTATGTGAAGGCTAGGAGTATTAAAAAGTTTGAAACAGGGTCACCCCAGAGCTACCAAGACCAACCACCTAAACTAAAAGGTTCTGCAAGGAGAGCATTAATCAGAGAAACAGCCAAGACTCTGGTAAGTCTGGAGGAACTGCATAGATCCAGCTGTGAGAATCTACTGTCAAAACAACTAATTGTTGTGCATCATCATTCTCATCATTACTATGTTTGTTATCCCCAAGTAGGCAATTGTGCAGCACAGTAGAAACAAATGAAACACAGTCAGCCTGATATAACACCATACTATACATACATTAAACATATAAAAATATATTGGGTCATTTTAAAAGATCAATAGGAAATTTTGTCATTGCAGGAAAAAAGTATTTTTTTAAATCTATTCGTCCTACATCTGTGAGCTTCATTGTGGTCGTAGAGAATGGGAAGATGGTTGAAGGTAAACATAGGCCAGTTCTGGAAGGAAACCAGAGCTAAATTCCAGAATCTGTCACAAGAAATGAAAATTTCTGTTTACGGACACTCTTCATTCATTCTGACTGAGCTTTAGAATAATAAACAAAAATTTCAGTCTCTAGGTGTACAATAAGTAGCAGAGAATCACCCTAAAAGACTCACCGCTATCATTGGAGCAAAAAGTTGTTCCACTAAGTATTGAAACGTTTAAAAATTTGACCACCATGAATCATTTGTACTCGTACTCGTCGTCTTCCGCTTCTCCGGGACCGGGTCGCGGGGGCAGCAGACTCAGCAGAGAAACCCAGACGTCCCTCTCCCCAGACACGTCCTCCAGCTCCTCCAGGGGGAGCCCAAGGCGTTCCCAGGCCAGCCGAGAGACATAGTCCCTCCAGCGTGTCCTGGGCTGCGTCCTGGGCCTCCTCCCGGTAGGACGTGCCTGGAACACCTCCCGAGGAAGGCGTCCAGGAGGCATCCGGTATGGATGCCCGAGCCACCTCAACTGGCTCCTCTCGATGTGGAGGAGCAGCGGCTCTACTCGGAGCCCCTCCCCGGATGGCCGAGCTCCTCACCCTATCTCTAAGGGAGTGCCCGGCCACCCTACGGAGGAAGCTCATTTCAGCCGCTTGTATCCGGGATCTTGTTCTTTCGGTCATGACCCAAAGTTCATGGCCATAGGTGAGGGTAGGAACGTAGACCGACCGAGCCCGTAGGCCAAAACGTAGGGTGGAGTACCCGGGCTTCCCTGTCGGGGGTGCTGGATAGTGCCCCTGTCGGGGACTCCATTATTCTGCTGTGGGACTTCAACGCCCAAGTGGGAAATGACAGTGACAGCTGGAGAGGCGTGATCTGGAGGAATGGCCTCCCCGATCTGAATCCAAGTGGTGCTTTGTTATTGGACTTCTGTGCTAGTCACGGATTGTCCATAATGAACACCATGAATCATTTGTGATCACATAAAATACCAATAAAATGTTTTGACATTTATGGTCGGACAAAATCTGAAAAAGTTTGAGGGGTATAAATACTTGTGTCCCTCAATGTATCCATAAATACAATGTATCCCTCAAGGTTAGTCCACCTAATGCCTTAACAGCTAAAACATGATACATACAAACAAAGATCAACAAGGTGGCATTTCAGAGCTTCTTGTCATTTCGAAACAACTGCCTAAATACATAAAGTTGCTGATTTAGAGCTAAAGGTAGGGAGATTTATTGAGGTCTTAAAATGTCCTTATAAAATGGTCCGTGGAGAACATAAATTAAAATGTCATAAACACTTCAGAAGGAAGTTCTGCTCAGTTTTCTGTCAGTGCGTTGATGAGCCAGAGTGTGGCAGAGCAGAGGACTGGGCCCAGGCTGGGAAGCAGAAACCTCGCAGGTGCCTCCCTGACACATGCAGAACAGGGCTCAGTGCAAATCGGGTTAATGAGTCATAAAGAGAGGGTAACGGCAGGGTTACTCTTCTTTCAATGCAAACCCCATCATTATCAGTTTTACTAGCGCTCATCTGCACGACACAGAGAGAAAGGAGAGACAGCGAGGTCAGTAGGTGACATTTCTGGACCTGCAAAAAAAAGGAACTCAGACAATAGATTATTGATATACTACACAATGCAACTGCTACTGATGCGTCACAGTCAATCTTTGATGGAAAAAGACCATTCTTTCTTTATGTTTATGATTTATTATGATAACAACCTTTAAGATCCAGCTGAATACTGTATACATCTTCTCCTTTAGTATGCAGCCTTATGTGCTACTGCTTAAGTACATCATGAAACTTTGGTCCATGACCACTCTATTACAGGCCTGTCTGCGTTGATCGTCACCACTCACTGATGGAACAGTGAACTTTAGACAGAAACACAGATCTCACTTTAAATTGCTTTATCCTTCCTTAGCACAGTCACGTAGATGGATTTAAAACATTTCAGAAGAACAACCCTTCTCCCTTCAGTTGTAAGTGTTCCCATAAAGTGTGTGATGACAACCTGACACTAGTAACCGGAAGATTTTAATCTCTGAAGAAAATTGGGTAGTAGCCCGAATCCAGTCCCTAACACAGATAATTTGCTTATCTAAGAGGATGAGCTGTATTAGCATATTTAATAGGCTGTGTATAAACTCTTATTGTATTTGACAGCTGTTGAGTCATGTGTCAGTGTAGACTAATCTGAACAGGAAAAATTTGATTTGGTATTGAGGTGGCCTTCTGGAAATCCTTCATCGAGCTCTCAGTATTACAAACAAAGGTTAATTACAGAAGAATTAAATTCAGAGGGTTAACAGCTTAATTGCTTGTAAGGGTGAGGGTTATAGCATCCACAAACCACAAGCTGGTGTGAGCAAAGGCCTAAGGAACATTAATAAACAACGCTACTGTGGTAACTCAGGCGTGGCATTGATTTCTTTAATTGGTGTCCTGGGAGAGGGAAACATTATTGGATTGGATCTGAAACAACCCCCTGCCTGCCTTTATGCACACATTTCCCTTGCCCAGTTCTCCGAAATGCTTCAAATACACTCCATCAGTTATTGTATCATTGTTAGATATCAAAACTACCTGGAGTGCTCCATATCTACCAGGGATTTTATAACAAACAAATCTCATAAATTATACATATGACATATAATTTTATGGGCATAGATTCAGGTCCACAAATGTAGATGATGCATGCAGGAATTAATGAATGAAAGTGTGTCAAATTAAATAATCTTTTGAGATCTTGGGGGGTATTTCAAGACTTTGTTATGTAATATTAGGGCATTAAATTGTAGATTAATTATGCTACGGGGTCAATTAAAGTCATTTTTATTTTATTAGTAGTCATAATATGTTTTTTTCTTATAAAGGTAAACTGGCCCAAAGGAATGCAGAACCTCACCAATTGGGACTAGAGTGTAATACACAGCATTCAGATACTGAATTTACAACTACAAAATCAGCAGTAAGTTAGTCAGAGTTGAACAGCATGAAAAAAAAATATCCCAGTAATTCCAATACTTATGAAAATTCAACTGTGAGGGGAATTTTCTAGGTCCTTTGGGGAACTTCCCCCTGCTGAGGAACATGAACGTTACAGTCACACCATGAACAGGTAGCGCTGTCAGCAGAAAGTAAATTAGCCTGGCAGTTGGAGCAGCTGCACTGATAAGACCTCACCCACTCAAAATTCAATCAGACGAAAGGAGATGCGGAAGGAAATAACCTCTACTGTGCACATATCTCCTCTTTTGTTGTTTTCATTCTGTTGTCTGAAACATTAAGTGATTAATTTGCATTATGGGATATTTCCGGCATAACATCCGATTCTCTCAATCCACTTTTCTTTTGTCTATTTAAGCTAGATAAGACTGCCAGCTTAATACAGTGACATATTGAAGTGAGTGGACACTGCACACTGCTTTGATACTCCACTGTGGCTCCATCCATCACTGATAATGGCTAAGGACAGCTGTGTCTTCACTCCCCCCTCCCTCCATCATACTAAAAGCATGAGGCAGAAGAGTGGATGGGAGGGGGGGTGTATTTTTTCTCATTTATCTCCTGATACCACATTACCCATCATGTGATACAGTCGTGAAATCTCATAACCCCAAAGTGGTCCCAACATCTCCCAAATTCAACAAAAAAGCAGCCAGGGGCCAGGCCCAGATGGTTGTGGCCCCTAGGGGGTTTGCATTCTGCCACTATCTGGCTCTTGATCTGCAGCACGACTGGAATAGCTACATACACACTATTTCATACACACAGAGGTAAAAATGGAAGCCTTCGTTTACAGTTATGCTGATTACCCTACATGCAATACTGTTGACTCTGGACTGGACCAATTGACAATTTGTTTAGGAGTGATTGGCTCTTAATCTCTCCATAATTCTCAATAAATTGGACCTTACTGAAACTCACATTTATTCATACTAATGGGTCAGTTGAACTGCAGCGTTCCACTCACATACATACCTTGCCCTCTGAGTCATCCTCAGAGGGCAATAATGCAATGGTTTGTCAGCTGTCTTCTCAGATGATATAAAAAAGAAAATAACTGACAAAAATAAAAAGTTATTTCTCTCCAGGATATCAATGCAGCTTTGTTTGCTTTGTATCCTAGAGATAAATTTCCAACTCCTCAGTAAGGCAGCAGCTACTGGCGGTAGAAAAAATATTCCAGAAACTGCTAAATGACATTGTCACTTAATTTGCATAACTAACAGTGTACATGTAATTGTAACAGATTCAAGGAAAGGGGAAGTGTGCTGTGGGAGAGACGAAAAATGACATAAAAACACCCTGAAAATGTCAAGAGCTTCAAATTAACTTCTGGTGATTCATGTTTTACATCCAGCCCTGCTATTTTGCCACGCTTGAGAACAGCAAAGCCAACCCAAACAAGAGAAACTTAGGTATTTATTTTATTATTAAAATATATTGACTTCGTTATTTATTCAAATGTCAGATTTTTAAAGTAGTAGGTGGAATCAGTCAGTGACAGCTTTGCGCATGCTCAATTTATTTGTCATCTGGATTTGGAGGGGTTATCATCTCCTGCTCTGGCTGCAGCTGGGAGGGGCCGACACAAGAAGAAAAGGGTCACATGTGAATGTTTTGGGACCAGGAAAGGGCCTGCTTAGATGTGTACGGTATCTTTTTAATAATGCAGTGACGTATTTTCACACTTCTACACCATCCTCTGAGATCTTCCAGGCTTCTTCCATCAGGACAGTTTTTTTCTAGCCTTCTCATAAAGCTCAAAGCTTATTCTCTTATTTTATCACATAAATTTATTTAAATTTGCATTTAAATGACTTTTCTTTTTGGGCTGCACGGTGGTGCAGTTGGTAGCACTGTTGCCTTGCAGCAAGAAGGTCCTGGGTTCGATTCCCGGCCGGGGGACTTTCTGCATGGAGTTTGCATGTTCTCCCCGTGCATGCATGGGTTCTCACCAGGTACTCCGGCTTCCTCCCACAGTCCAAAGACATGATTGTTTGGCAATACATGCCTGTATTGGTCACTCTAAAATGCCCTTAGGTGTGCGAATGAGTTTTTTGCATTCACACACCTTAGGCGTGTGAATGAGTGTGTGCACGGTTGTTTGTGTGTTGCCCTGCGATGGACTGGTGACCTGTCCAGGGTGTACCTCGCCTCTCGCCCATAGACTGCTGGAGATAGGCACCAGCTCCCCCACGACCCACTGTGGAATAAGCGGTAGAAAATGACTGACTGACTTTTCTTTTTATGTGTATAATTGGTGCTTCAGAAAGACAGTAGCCTTGCTTTGCTTTGGCACACCTGTGGCTAAAACAAAATGATCTACTCAAATGGAATTAGATCACTTGGGCAACATTATTATTAGGGGTCATATAACACTCCGTTTAACTGTTGTACCCCTCTTTGTCCATGATGTAAATCAACTTGCACAGTAATGGAACTTATTTTTACGTAGTGTTGATCTTTAGCACTCATTAAGCAATTAGAGACGTTTGAGTACAGAATTTAGTCTTAGATCTCATTAAGCTCAGAGTATTGGATTCAGGCTGGTTCTGGTTCAAGCATTTTGCCCTCATACTTTGTACAACACTCGAACAACTAAACATGTAAGACACAAAATCTGAGCCTGTAAAATAATCTGGTCTCTTTGAAACCAAATGTAGCATTTCAGATGTCTTTGATGTCTATGAACTTTTTGTATGGTAATTAAACATATTAATATAAATCAAACCAAAAAGTCTCAGTGGAAATTGGCTAATTCTTTTCATTACACCTTGTGTTAATATTCACATAGAAAGAAATCCGACTTGGAAACAATATACTGATTTGATTTATTATTATCAGAAGGGCTTAATCTGTTTATCTCTACTAATAAGCTGATGAATTAAAACAAATTTTGAATCTGTTGAGAATATATATAATGGTTAAAGACCAGTTAGGATGGCAAACCTTTTAAAAAATATGTTTTTTTATTTTTTAACAAATTATTTTAAGCTAATCAAAGGTGACCTTTGAGTGTTGTAAATTGTTATCATCCAATCATGCTAAATCAAACAAAAGGCTTTATTACAGGGAGACATTTTCTCATATTCTTGTCTAATCTGTAATTTAAACAGTACATTGAGATCAGTTCCAGTAAATCTCCACAGATGGCAAGCTAATGTTATTCAATTAGCAGGTGATGTGGAAGGGTGGAACCCGATCCTCAACAAAACACCAGCCCAGCACACTCCTTTCTATAAAAGACACCTGTCAGAAACAAGAGCCTCCATTGCCTTGGCTGTTAAAGAAAAGCACTCTCCTTGTCTCATCATCATTTAGGACTTAGGTACTTCAAAGCTGATCAGGTACAAAAGCCGTGAGATGGTTGCCTTCAAAAGAACAGCACAAGTTATGGTGGGTTGGCAGGGAAGAAGAATAGCCCTGTAAATCATAGTAGAGAGAGGAAAATATAAAAGACGAGGCGGAGAGACGCAGTTCACCTGTTCTCTGTAACACAATAACTTAACGATCCTCCGGGCGCATTGTGAGGGAGGGCGCTCCTGTAGCTTGCTCCCTTGCTTTGTGCCCCGCTGGAGCGCAGAGATCATCTTCCCCCTCTCTCCAGACCCCTGACCCCCTCTCTGTTCCACCCACCCACACCCATCGAAATTACCTTCACCCCTCAAAGATTAAGATCAATGTCATTCATCCCGTTTAGAGTATCAGCCTTTGATTTGGACCAGAGAAAGGAAAGGGAGGCACACAGGGCACCTGGGAGCTGTGTGAGTAAAGGGCAAAAATGTCCTCCATTAGATGGAGATGAAAGTGGCTTTTTTACTTTCCCCTGAAGCTTGTGTGCTGTGTGAAATGGCTAGCTGATCTCTGAAGCTATTGCAATTAAACGTGTTGCACAATGTGTAAGTATTTAATCTCAAAGTGCCACTCGAACATCTTTATTTAAATTCAAAGAGCTCTTTGTTTTAAACAATCAGTATTTGTTAAGAAAATATACTGTTTACAACACCAAATGATGATTATATTGCTGTCCTATTCAAGGGCAGCACTACTGGTATGCTGAACATTTACAGAGCCTTTCAAAAGTTTCATATTCTGCTTTACATTCTGTTTGTTAAACCACAAACTTCCCTGTATTGTAATCTGAGGGGTCAAAAGCTCCAAACCCCATGTGGCCTTCAGATTAGCTCAAGAACTGTGCACAGAGAACGTCATGGAATGTGTGTCCATGACCGATCAGCTCCATCCAAACCTTACATGACCAAGACCAATTCAAACTTCTAATGCAGTGGTGCTAAGCATGCTGCCACTGGACTCTAGAGCAGTGGAGATGTGTTCACTGGAGTGATGAATCATAGCTCTCTGTTTGACTGTCCAACTGACCGGGTCATTGTAACGCCAGAATAGAATTTGATCTCAACTATTTTAGTTCTGGGTGTATGTTTACGGTCATTGTCCTAGTGGAAGGTGACCCTCCATCCTAATCTCAAGTCTATCCAAAGCCTCTAACAGGTTTTATTTCAGAAACACGCTATATTTAGCTCCATCCATCTTCCCATCAAAAGATTTTGAAACACATTTATCACTTTGAAAATATGCAGCACTTTGTGTTGATCCATCACATACAATTCCCCAAACAATACATGGAGAACTTTGCTTGTTTCAACGTGCAATGTGAAAAGCTTTTGCAAGGCACTACACTTAACATCCTTACATTTACAGGAAAGGATGAGTGTTAGTAAAGAAAAGATCTAGCATGTGGTTTAACCATGGCCAGCAATTTTCATTAAACACAAACGGTGAATAATACTTTATTACTCGAAAAGTTCTTTATATTTACATATTTCTCATAACAGTGTACTTCTACTAAAAAGACAATTGCATTAGTTAATTTTTCTTGATGGCAATGAGGCAATGAAATGAAGAGGTTTGATTACCCTGTAAGAATGCATGTCAGCCTTTTTTTGCATATTTTTTCCTTGTGTCAGTGCAATGGTTTCATTAGACCATTGAAAAGTCGGCATGTTTTAACTTTCTGGTACCAATGCTGTCTGTCACTCACTCATTAAGTCCGACCCCTCATTACTTCCACTTCTCTCAGCATTACAACAGGGTTCTCTCTGTATATCTAGTCCTGAACCTTTGACCTGGCCCATAGGTAAGCTTAGCTTTTGCATAGAACTGACCCTTTTCTATAGATACCATTCTCCATTGAAGTTCCAAGCCTTCCTATCTCCACTCTCTCTCTCTGCTTTCCTACCACCCCCAACATCCCCACTCTTGGAGTCACCATGGTTTGTGACCGTCTAAATGCCCCCTTTTGTTGGCAGAATGGACCTTTTGTTTGCACCCCCTGCATGTGCTGACTAAGGGAAATCCAGTGAGCCCACTTTTACGTCTACACATAGTGGTATGAGAGGGATAGAAACAGAGGGTCAGCTTAAGCCTTGCAATTAACCCACACCACCACACCCTCAACCTCTTTCAAGTGTGTTAGAGGAATTTTTTGATTCAAAAACGTTTCATATGGTTGGCCCCATTCTCTTTATATACCTTCGTATATACCTTGAAAAGGCCCCCACTCTCATCATTGCACCTTCGGTCGAGTTGACAAAATAAGCAGATTGGTCCATTACACAAAGCTGTAAGCATTGCTTGGATTTACAGGCATAAAGACAAAAAACAAAAACGATCCATCAGAGATCCATGTTGAATGATGATATTCTCTATTTAGATACCAATTTAGTTATGAAGTAGTTGTGCGAGAGTTACTTGACCTGATGAGAGTGTAATTATGTCGCTTTCACAAAACCGCATTCTTAACTTGGCACAGACTTTCGTTTAATACTGTGCTTTAAAGCTACAGAAGAGTAGTTCACCATTTTATCCCTTTTCAGAAAAGTGTGAGAATTCAGGAAAATAATTAGTCCATGAAAGAGAAGGGCGACAGCAATGATGAAAGACCCTGTTTGATCTGTGAAGATATGTTGTTTTTTCCTGGTTTCCAAAAAACCATTATTGGAAAAAAAGCTGATTTATAAAGGTGAACATTTTAAACTCTAAACTGAAGCCTAGAAGTTTAAAATGGGCATGCTAAATAGTGTGGTAAATTAGAAAAGTAAGAAATATCCATGATGCTTAAGTTTAAATATAACGTAATTTAACTGTTTAATAGCAACAGCTGATTTAATTGCATTGTATGTAACTTGAGTTTTTCCCATGTAGCAAAATGCCTTTTTGTCAATTGTCTCCACAAATGTATTGAATTATGTTGAAAAAATCAAATCATATTGAATTAATTTAAAGTGAGCTGCATGAATTAGTATTACATTTGATTAAACTGAAATGTGAAATACAAATACACCAATTTCTATTTACAAAAACATCTAATGTAATCTTGACACAAAGACCTAATCTTATAAACAGAATTTTACCTAACCCCTAGTATTATATGTACATTTTTTGTTCATATTGGACAGTCAAATTAGACAACAGTGCAACACTGTTCTATTAATGAACAAATCTTCAAAATTCTTAGGACTCTCTCAATGTTCAAGATTATATAAAAGAAACTTATGAATAATAAAGTTAAAAGACAATTATTACAACTATGACTGGTTACATATGGACCTTTGGTGGATCTATTACATTTCTGAAATTAGCATCTGCCAACACAGCAGTTTGTGGACAGCCTGTACACCTATAATTAATCCCCTCAGCATCCTTTGTTTTAATAGATTTCTATTAACATGCTTTAAAAGGCGATGCTTTTACACAATATCTAATTCAGTGCACACACGAGAGGACGCGTTAATGCTGAGTAGCATTTACTGGATATCCTTTAAAGATCTCCCTTTAAAATCCAATCTGCTAATGTACCAAAATCACATGGCTGTCCTGGATTATATATCTTTAATTGTACTTCAGTACACTTTAACAAGAGTCAGACGTCTGCTGCAAACTCCTCTACACATCAAAAAGCTGCCGCCAAGCACCTAATATCCTTTGCCGTTACAATGCTGCTGTTTCACCACCCATGTTCATAAAAAAAGTAGTCCATTCCTCCCCGCCACCCCCAGCCCCCCTCATTTCACTTTGATTGGGCTAATTGTGCTTCCTGCTGAATGCAGTAAACTGAAGGGAAGCAAGGAAGTGCATATGTACATACCCTGGAGCAAGCATACAAACTCCAATTCACACCGTAGGCAGCTTCGCTAACAAGAGGCCATTAGAGACAATGGACAGGCTCGTTCACTTTCTGAGGGTCCAATTTACAGAGCCGTGTCAGGTATTAAAGCCTGTTGAGTCCTTCGAAGTACCAACTTCTATTCTGACGCCTCTCACTTTGTCATGCATTAGAAATAGTTCATTACCCTTCACAAGTTTTAAATAAGAAAATTAGTTTTCAGCATTCTGGCTGATAAGAAATACTTCAAGTAACTTGTATATAATCTAAATTTAACAAAGGGCATTTAATTGGAAAGACAGCAATTGAAGCAGTAAGTGGCTTCCTATTTTTTCAACAATCACGCTACTGTCTGACAACATGGTGGACTTTAACAGCTGGGGAGCCATAATAAAGCACCTTACAAATGAGTTTAATTAAAACAAAACCTTTAAGCAACTTGGGAGCTTAAAGATTTCATGGCAGATGAATAATAAAAGGTAGTGTGTCCAGGTAATTTCAGATTTGCCCTCTTGTAGAGTGGTGTTTATAAAAGGGCTGCCAAAAAAATGCAGACTTTGTTCATATAAATATGTGGTAGTAGTATCATGATAAGGGGTTGCTGCAGTTTGGTTGTGAGCTCAAACCTAGCTTCCCGCCATGAGTGAATCTGATGTGAAGAAGGGTTTTGACGGGTTAGTTAGACTAGAAAAGTGTTTTTCAGATTCAGTTTTTTTTACCATTCTAGGCTCAGCAATATTCCCAAAAAACAAAGTATGTCAAATACCTTATCAAACTATTGTTATTCCTCCCTGCTTGCATGGATATTTTTAAACAAGAATTTATCTTTTATTTTATGAAAAATCATCATGCAACATCTCGAACATAAATGCAAATATTAATTGAGATACATACTTTGAAATAGGAACGTTTATCCAAATAATATTTTGTTTTTAGCAAGGCATTGTATCTGTGCATACATTCCTCTACATAGAATCATCAGAAAAGGGAAGCTTTTCTTTACGCAGAAAAAACTGCATACTTCAGTATTGAATGGGTGGATTTTTCCAGTTTTTTAATTCTACAGATGCCCAGCAGGATGACAACTTATCGGTTTTCGGTGATGGAGACATCACAAAACTACAGTGTAGTTGCCTTTGTTATCACAGACTGTCTTTTTCTGTTTATACCTCTAAACATGGGTGAGCTCCTATTGGCCTGAGGGCCTCTCTTACTTCACCAACAGCCCCCTACTGCACCAGGATTCCCATTTCATCTTTGAAGTTATTTCTCTTCCTCCCCTCTCTCTCTGCCTTTTTTTTTTTTTTTTTTTGCAGCACTAGAGGCCTTTATTTTATTTTTTTTAATAGTAGGTAGATAGGAAAGAAGTCTGCCCCCATTCTAGAAGTAGAATGGGAGGCAGATCCTTTAGTTATCAGGCTCCTCTCCTGTGGAACCAGCTCCCAGTTTTAGTCCGTGAGGCGGACACCCTGTCTACTTTTAAGGCTAGGCTTAAAACTTTCCTTTTTGATAAAGCTTATAGTTAGAGTGGCTTAGGTTATCCTGAGCTATCTTCCTTATTTTAGCTCCGTATTCTTCCCCCCTTGTTGGATGGAGTAAGGGGGAGTCAGGTTTAGCCTAAACCGGCTCGGTTATGATTGAGGTGCAAACACACCCTCCATTTCTGCTACCTGTATGACCCCCTCTCTTTTCCAATGGTTATGGTCAATCTGACAGAGAGAGGTATCCCAATCGTTGTGGTTTTTAGTATAACAATGGCCATCAGTGGGCTCTAGATGGACAAACTGTCTACTTTTAAGGCTAGGCTTAAAACTTTCCTTTTTGATAAAGCTTATAGTTAGAGAGGCTTAGGTTATCCTGAGCTATCTCTGTAGTTATGCTGCTATAGGCTTAGGCTGCTGGAGGACATAATGACCACTTTCACCCTCTTCGCTACATTCTTACACTACTCTTCAATTTTGTATTATTTGCTGTTATTTCAGCTTTTAACTTTGTTCTCTCTCTTTTCTCTTCCTAGAAGCTACACCTGGCCTGACTCTTTGTCTACCTGTGACACCTTTCTGGAAAGGGGCATCGTCCAAGCTTCTGCTGGCAACAACTTAATGCTCACCCTCTACCGATGATCCACATGGCCCTCTCTTTCAGTGTTTAACCCTTTCTCTCTCCTAGACATGGCTACCGACTGAGCTTTTACTGTGACTAACTCTATGTGCTCTCTTTCAGACTCTAAACTTGAAAACTGGCTCAGAGTTTATCTGTTCTTTCTTTCTAGATGAAACGACAAAAGGAGCTACATCCATTAACATTTACTTTTGCTTCCCATAGAAAGTACTCCTGGATCAGTGCTTCTTTGTGCTCTTTGTGTTTCTGCTCTGTTCTCTCTAACCCCCAGTCGGTCGTAGCAGATGGCCGCTCACACTGAGCCTGGTTTTGCTGGAGGTTTTCTTCCTGTTAAAAGGGAGTTTTTTTCCTCTCCACTGTCGCTACATGCATGCTCAGTATGGGGGATTGCTGCAAAGTCAAGCGCCAGTGACTGTCCACTGTCTCTACATGTTCATCCGGGAGGAGTGAATGCTGCAAGTCACTGACTGGATGCAATCTGCTGGGTTTTTCCTTTTCTTAGATATAAAAAACTTTTTATCCAATTGAAAAAAATAACAGAATCTGGCTGCACTGTTCAATGATTAAGATTAATTGGAATGTATGTACCTGACTTTTGTGAAGTGCTTTGAGACGACATGTGTTGTGAATTGGCGCTATATAAATAAACTGAAACTGAATTGAATAGGAAAGAGGGGCAAAGAAATGGGGGGAGAGATTGGGCAAAGGTCACCAGGTCGGGGACTCGAACCCAGGACAGCCGTACCGAGGACTATAGCCTCTACACATGGTCACACGCTTATCCCCTACACCACCAGTGCCGCGCCCTCTCTCTGCTTTTCTTAATTTAAAAATGTATCCCTCCTCTGAGCCGGTGACCTGGTCTGTGAGCCGCGACCTTGGCAGTGGCAGATAGCATGTTGCTAAATGGGAGGGAAGTCATCTGTTAGCACTTTGAACATACAGCCTCAATTAGAGGCAGCTGTTGGTGTGCTATCCACCACATCGGAGACGAGGTGGTGGTGGGGGGGATGAATTTATGGTTTGTGTCTGTGGCGACCACTGTTTGATGTGCAGATAATTAGGAAGTGAATGACTTCCTGTAGGTTGTGCTGGAAGGGGCAGCTCCATATAATAATAATAAAATAAAACAGAAAGAAAAGGAGAACAAGGACAGAAAACAGCTGAGATTTAGGACACGTATCATTGTAGCAAGGTCAGGTGGTGTGTTAACAGAAGCCGGAGGTCGTCTACTTTTTATGAGTAGTGCACCCATTCCTCTGATATTTACTGTGTTAACATGCTTCAGGAAGTAGGTACATTTCCTCACAAGAAACAGAAAGGACAACTAGTTTTGCACATGTTCAAAATATGTCATTCTCAAAGATTAAGTCACCCAAGACACGGGAGAACTCAGCTATTTGTTCTTCTGACATAGTGCTCAGAAAAAGTGTTTGCCCCCTAAAGATTTCTTCTGAACCATGAACTAACTCTGATTAACCATAGTTTTCATTCAGCTTTAAGAACTACAATTAGAGCAGTAAATATAGGAAATCAGTTAAATACTATCTGTCTGAAAACATAAAGTAGGATAAAAGATCCCAAAACACATACATCCTGCCCCCGATCTGAAGAAATTCAAAAATAGATGGCAAATTAAGTGACATATCTCAGCCTGGAAACGATGATACAACTATTTCTAAGGCTTTGGGACACCAGCAAACCTCAGTGAGAGACATTTTCTACAAACTGAATAAAACGTGGAACAGTGGTGAACCCCCAACCTCCCAGGAGTTACTGGCCTACCAAAAATACTCGAAGAGAACAGTAATGAATCCAGGGCATCAAATAAGAATTAAAAATAACATTTAAAGCTTTAAAATATTGGCCTCACTGGTCTTAAATAAGATTAGTGTTTAACAACAAGAAAGCAAAAATGGCATCCTGTTATATCTGACATACAACTAACACAACATTTCAGAAAAAGAACATCACAACGTCAGCCAGAAACAATGACAGTAGTGTCATTTTCTGGGGCTGGTTTGCTTCTTCAGGTTCTGGGTGACTTGCTGTAACTGATGGAACCAGTTTGAAACCCTAACCTCAAGTGCACTTAGGTTATGTGATAGAACAGTGATCCAAAGCACAAATGCTAGTCTACCTCTAAATGGAATAGCCTAGTCAAAGTTCAGACTTAAATATGATTGAGATGCTGTATAATGACCTTAATGATGCAATTCATGCTTGAAAATCTTAAGCATCAATTACAAAAACTCTGCAAAGAAGGGTCTTTGAAAATTCCTACATAGCAATGTAAAAGATTTCTTGGCAGTTGTCAGTAACGCTCAATGGCAGCTATTGGTGGCACAACCAGTAATGAGGTTTAGCTTGCAATTACTTCTTCATGTAGGGCAAGGTTGGTTCTGATGGCTTTTTATACTGTAATAAATGCAATAATTGTCTGAAAATTGCTTTTTGTATTTTCTCAGGTTTTCTTTGTCTGATATAAAACATTTTCTTTTGATGATCCAAGTGTGAAAAGGAACAGCATCTGTTGGGAGGGAAATAATTTTTTCAAGGCACGATACAATGCTTTGATTTCCATGATGCCTGTCTGTTCTTGTCATTCTCTCAGAAGGTTTACAAACTTGGCAAAAGAAACGGAGACAAACTAAACATATACTGCTATAGTACAATAATACAGTCCCATCTGTGCAGGCTTGTTATTTCAAACATCATGAGTAATCTTTTATCAAATTTAACCCCACGCAAGTTTCTGTTGAGACTACTATACAAGGTCTCTCATGAGCATTGGTATTAACTTAAATACAAACTGCTTGTTCCATAGCAACCCTTTATTTCTCCACTTGCCTCACCACCATCTTGAATGCTATTTCAACTTTGACCTCCTCAGGCAGAGGTCACAACCTCCGTTCAGTGAGCTCTCCCTATTTCTATGGATCATATTCAACAAATCTGTTCTTGGAGGGGAAAAAATCTTTTGAATAAAAACTAACAGTAGTTGATTAAAAAAGTTCATCACAGCCAAGAGTTAAGTTGGTCAATGAACCGTTCCTACAGACTCCACTGGCCACTGTATGGGCAACAAAAGAGCAAGATTGTGATGGCCAGCATCTTTTGTTTCTCTCCTGCTTTTGTCATGAACGAAACACAATAGGAGAGAATGCTTTGCTTTCTGCTTGAGTGATAAACCTAATCAGGGTGATAACAAATGTCTTTAAAGGACTAAGAAAGTCTTTAACTATCCTTCATAGTATCAGATTAGCCTGTTACAATTGGACCCCCTGTAGATACCCATTCATGTGCTATGGAAGACAGACTCTTAAAAACCAACTACCATGCATATGCATACATACAAAACCTACTTCACATTTCGTATTAAAAAGCAAATTGAGCATATTTCAGTCAGTCAGAGAGTTGTGTTCACATTTTGCCTTTATAATTTTAAGTTAAAAATAATTTTTTTAAAGCAAATACAGTGGTTAGCAATATTATTCCTACCCCTCAAACTTTTCCCACATTGGGAATTGTATGTGATTAACTAACACAAAGTAGTACATAACTGTGAAGTTGAAAAAAAAGGATACATGGTTTTCAAATGTTTTACCAAAATAAACATACAAAGTTTTGTGTGTATTGGTATTTAGCACCCATTCACTTTGATACTCCTGAATAAAAGTACACCAAATTGCTTTCAGATGATCCCACATGTCCCCAGCTGATTAGTAAATAGTCCCCCAATGTGTACTTAGATCTCAGCGTAAATACCTCTGTTCTGTGAAGGCATCAGATATCTGCTAAGGAAGCTAGGTGAACAAATAGCAACATGAAAACCAACAAACTCACCAGACATGTCAAAAACAAAGTTCAGGAGAACTCTAAAGCAGGGTCAGATTATATAACAATGTATCAAGGTGTGAATGTCTTGCAATAATCATCTGAAAATTGTACCAGTCAAAGAAAGCATTAATCAAAAAGTAGCCATGAGGCATATGATAACTCTTGAGGAGCTAAAGAGATTCACAGCTCAGGTGGAAGAATTTGGACAACTATTAGTCATGCACTCCACAAATCTGAAAATTATGGAAGAGTGACAAAAATAAATCAATTTTAGAAATAAAGCCATAACAAGTCTTGTTTCAAGCTTTCCAACAGCTATGTAGGGGACACATCAAACATTTTAGAAGAATGTGCTCTGGTCAAACAAATACAAACCAGAAACGTTTGACCTATAGCCTATGCACATTGTATGTGAGGTGGAAAATTAAATCCGCACATCACACTGAGCACACCGTGCTTTTCTTCAGCAGGTACAGGGAAGCTGGCAACAATTCATCAGAAGCTTGATAGAGAAAAATACAGGGTTATCCTGGGGGGGAAAAAACAGAGGCTTCAGAGTACTGGGTTTGTTGTGTTGGATCATTTTCCAGCAGGACAATCACCCTATAAACACATCTACAATAAATTGGTTTTGGTCAAAGTATATTCAATTGTGACAAAGTTAAAGTTTAGATATCCAAAAATGAATCTATGGCTAGACTTAAAAATAACTGTTTACAGATGCCATCCTTGCAATCTGACAAGCCTTGAGAGAATTTGCAAAGGAGAATGATGTGCAAAGCAGCTAAATACATACCCTAAAAAGACTTGGGACTGTAACTGCAGCAAAAGGTAGTTCTACAACGTATTGGCTCAGGGAAACTGAATTCAAGTTTACACCCTACTTTTCAGATTTTTTTTGTGAAAAAACAAAATCAAAAACCATGCTTGATGTTTCATTTTCCTTTCACTTCACAGTTTTGTGCTACATATCATGTTGGGGTGGTAAAGACTTAAATTCAGAGCAAACTCTCACACAAAGTGAGAATGAGAGCTTTTAATAAACAAAATGAAAATAACTCACAAAATCAGGCAGACTAGCAGGAGCAAATGGAAACATGAAGAAATCAGGCAAGGAACAAAGAAACAGATGGAACTACTGAAGAAAAAAGAAAACTGGTATGTACGTAAATGTACTGAGGCAGGGGTAGAGAAATGACAAACCAGAAGAGCTAATCAGAGGGAAGGCATTACAGCTGAGGCAAAGAGAATGCAGCGCAATCAGAGGAAATGTGGAGCAGCTGAGCCAGAAGAAAAGAGCACAGCAGCGAAGCAGAAAAGGACAAATAAACACGAATGGAGATGAACATGATGGAGATGATGGAGAGATCTAAAAGGAAACAATCTTAATGTAAAAGGATCAGAAGAAAAACACAAAAGAATGAGCTTAAGAAATACACCTAACAATAATGAGCACAAAGAAGTAAACCTATATGGCAAAACTCAAATGGCAAAAATAACAGAATATGGCAGGACCATAAGAAGAAATTTTTGCAAGGCACTGTATCTAATTTGATACTCTAAAAATTTAAATAGTTACATAGAATTTGGTTTGTTCCTATTTACAACAGGTGTTGGTCTGCCCAGAAAAAAAATCTCAACCTGGGATAGTTTCATTTTTCACATATTTCAGGTGAAAGAAGCTTAGATTTTATTTTGAAATCATTTAAAATGGGCAGCATTTTGCAATTGTCCTGCAGAGTTAAAAGACTGTTTATATGTGTTGTGGTTTTCCATATAAGGCTAAATTAATGGACATTACTAAAACATTTTACCCCATTCCCTGTTAAGTGTGAGTTTTAAGCTTCCGGTTGATTACAGGACAATATAACAAAACACACACACACACACACACACACACACCCAAGATACACACATTTATCACAGTCAAAACAAGGCAACCAAGGACCCTCACAGTTCTGCTATGCTCACAGGAATGCAGAGAAAAGGGGAAAAATTCTTCTCTGATAAGAAGCTGTTTTTTCATGGGGGGTGGCTGAGAGTGAGTCTTCCTATCTTGTTATCCTTTGCATTTGTTTTAGTCTCCAAGAACATGTGATGTGATGAAGCTGGTATCTGTTTTCCCATTACAACATGTACTTTGGTGCCATGGGAAGAGAGCACCTGGGCACAATCCATTACTTGAAAATGTGGTGGGGTACAGAGTTTAAGGGAAAGGAGAATTTTCAATCTTTTCTTTTTCTTCTGAACATTAAAAAAACAGTAGCTTTCCCCCCCTGCAGGGATGCTGCTTGTCTGTGCTGAGGGTCCCTGACAAAAGGAATTGTGCAAACGAGCCTTTAAAATTCTTAAATGGTTGTGGTTTTCTCACAAAGGGGGCCAAAGAATGCCATGCCGGACAAAGGCCGGCCCCTGCCTCAGCACTCTGGCCTGGAGTGATGAATCTGAACGGACGCATGAACGTGGGCTGGATCTGAGGCCGTAGAGGCACCACCTCACCCCCCACTGGGTCAAGCAAAAGGGACAGACTTCAGGGAAAAAACCCTTAAAAAATTTTTTTTTCCCGTTCGGGGGGCCCTTTTTCAAAACAATAAAACCTTAAAACTCCCCTCAACTTTCCCATAGGGCCTTGATTTAAAATGGGAAATGCATGCTTGCTTCCCTGTACAGCACCCTCCATCACTCTTTATCATCCTCAAAGCCTAAAACTGTTCCCCCTCTAAAAGCACACTTTACAAATCAAATGAAGGCAGCCATTATTCGTTGGGTTTTTTTAAAAATAACAGGGTTTATATTTTTCAGCTAATTTTTGGGTTATGAGTGCCCAAAGTGCCCATAGGGTAATAAAAAAACTTAACGAATGGGAAATGAAAATATGAAAAAATAATTGGGGGAAATCCCAAAAAAGCCAATTTTGGAAAGAATTTATAATAAAAGTTTCACCAAAAAAGGGGAAATTTGGGGGTCCCCCCAAGGTTTTTAGTACAAAGAAAATTCGGGGGAATTTTCATAGTTTAGAGGGAAAAGGAAAATGGGGGTTTGACAACCCGATTAAAGTGGGAGAAAGGTGCTTTGAGGAACATGTGCACTGTACAGACAAATAATAAAAACGGTCCTTGGAACAAAACTTTAAGGACTTTTCAAAGCAAAATGGTTAAGCGTCTCTACAGGATTTCCACTGTTGTTCTGGGTCAGTTCAACCCTTCAACCTTATTATTGTGTTGTCAATTAGCCAGCAAATCATTTTGCATGCATGTATTTGAGAAATTGCATAAGAGTTAATTTTTCTCTATAGTTCATTGAGTATGAAGATATGTAATCAAAAGGTGTTCCAACCTAACATATAATTTGAAGTAAGTGCACATTATTTCCGAAAATGAATGCATTGCACCTTATTTTGGTTGATTGTGGTTCTAATCCCATTTGGGTCAGTTGACTTGGGTCAGTGCTTGTATTCCCTTACATTTTTTTTGTTTGGGACTGAATTGTTCTTTTACATGTTCTTTTACATGTTCTTTTACATGTGTTCTTTTTTCATGTTTTAAAAAAAACCCCTTTGGGGCATTATTCAAAGATATTTTTATAGAGACAATTACATTGCACTTTGGGGCCCCTTTATGCTGCTTTTTCCAGCAATTTTAGCTGAACGTCACTGAATGCATTAGAGAAGAGAAGTTAGCCTTGTCAACAAGCTGCACTGTTGAAGATGGAGGTGAGACAGCCATAACAATTTCATGTTAGGCCTGTATTAGAGACAGTCAAATCCTTGTGATTCTTTATTTTTTTGTTTTTATCGCATCGCCTTTAAGAACTGCATACTTACTAACTTCCTTGTATTTCCCTTACTGCCACCGCAGCGAGAAAACATTTAATCTTTACTTCCCTTTCACTGGTGATACTTTTATAGCTTATCAGTTTAGTTTCAAGAATCTTAACTAAAACTGAAACACATTCAATCTCATTAGTTTGTTCGCTACATCAAACCAGTTGACTCAGTGATCTAATTCCATAGAACAATTTAACGAAATACCTGGAGCTAAATTTCTCAAAACTAAATAACAGTAAACAACTTTGCAGTACACAATTACAGTACTTATGGGTAGGAGGACAAGGAGTACTGGCTTGGAATGATATTTTGAAACACTCTGTACTGTTACATTGCCAAATGATATCTGTTTGGGTGTAAAAAAGAACATGTGACTCTTTTATTATAAAATCTTCAAGCATTTTTTTTTGTGTGCTTGTGTGTCAGTTAAACAGGGCTGTAGGTCAGAGTCTCCTTACTAGAAAATAAGAACAAGACAGTCCTACTGCATGCTTGGCCACAAACATAAATAAATACGAATGCTATCCAAATCTGGAGACAGTTAAAAAACTGTTGAAAGATGAAAGTCGCTTCAGCCAGACAGCAATAAGACGTCTTGCTTCCCACTGGCCATGTAGGTCATAATACTTCTTCTCAGATGAGAGCAAATTTGAACTTTCTGGCCGAAATGCAAAGCGCAATGTGTTGCAGAAAACTAACACTGCACGCGCCCTGGCTATCATTCTCAGTGAAACATAGTGGTGGTAACATCATGTTGTGGGCATGGTTTCATTCAGCAGGGAAAGAGTCGCCGGTTTGTAAAAGGAAAGGGTCATCCCCATCAGAAAATGACCTAGGGGGCCTTTGCATACCTTTCGGGAACGGAGTCACTTCAAAAAAAAAAACAAAAAAACAGCACCCAAACCCCAAATTTCAGCTCAACTAAACAACTGTACTCCACTCAGACACGCTGTTTTAACTGTTGTCTCTTAGATAATTCCCTGATTATACAATGTCTGTTCAGAACAGAAGAAGAAAATTAAAAAATAAAATTAATTTGAATACAATTTTTGTTTTTTGTTTCCTAAAAGATATACATTATCCACCCTGAGGAAACACCAGATCCCTCCTTACTGAATTTCTTCAAAGCATGCTTTGTTAATATTTTTCTTCTCTCCTCAAAGTCTGACCCCCTGTTTTCTTCATCTGCTGGGTGTTTGGTGCCACCCTCTGACTGGGAGTATTAATGTCCCTTCCGGTATGCAGCAATATTGTCACATTGGCTAACATGGTGGATGTCTGCAGAGACCACTTGCGGACCCCAGTAGGTGAGTAAAGATTACGGAAATTACTTTCACACAAGCTTTGCTGTGGAGCGGACAGTAAAGTAAAGTAAGAGAGACCAATCAGGCTTAAACATACAGCCAACGCTACAATGGAATGGTCCAGTTCCATTTTTATGTGTTTGAATGGCCCAGTCAAAGCTGAGACTAAAATTTCCCTGGAAATTGTTGGTAAGACTTGACAATTGGTGCTCACAGATGGCTCCTCTTCCAATCTAACTGACAGGGAGCTATTTTGTAAAGAAGAATGGGCACAAACTTTAGTCTCTGGACTTACATAGATGGTGGAGACATACACTAAATTACCCGCACCTGTGTTTGCAGTGAAAGTTAGTTCTTTGAAGAACTGAGTATTAGGTTCCACTTTACTACTTTGAAATTGTCCATCCCAACCATTCCCCCAAAAATACATACAAATGTATGGTTGCAACATAACAAAATGTGAAAAGCTCAAGGAAAATTTGTAAGGCACAATAAATAACAAAGCTTTGTTGCAGATCTAGATATAAGATAAGGTATGAAAAAAATTAAAAACAAAAATTATATTTACATTTACATTGGATATTGTAGATTGTAGGAATGCATTGCTTTGTTTATTTTCCATTTTTATTTCTTTTTCAACATATCCTTCTCATGGGGAAAGATATTGAAATCACAGACACACATCTGTCAAACAACCAACCAAGTGACAGTCTTTAATAGTAGTTAATCTGGAACCACCAATTATCCCAGTGTGTGTGACTTTTTGGAATGCAGGGCAAACCACAGAACTCCGAAAAGAAAAAGAAAAACATGCAAGCATGAGGGTTTTTTTTAATACTGTTTTTTCTAAACATTATAGATATTTGACTCCAGGCCTAGCAGTTGCAATTTGTCTATAGTAGGATCATATGTTAAAGAATATTCTGTAAAGAGTATCCATATAACTCCTTTTGTGTATTCAGTATAAGCCCGAGGCCGATATTACTCACAATGGTGGTATTTACAAAGTCCTGACTTCATATCCTGCCTGGGTTTTTTGTTTTATTTGACTTGGGGCCCCAATTTTCTCAGCACATGTCCCCTAAACTAAAAATATACCTTTACATACCTCTTCAATACTTAAAGACTTTCTGATTGCATAACTTGAGGAGTTGCAGCAGGTTTGAGCAGGCTCAGCACAATAAGGCATTCCACGAAACCGAAAGGTAATCTAGCCATGTTTAATTTTTAATTCAATACAATACCCATTCATTCACAAAACAAGGAACAAAGACAGTTAAACCATATCCTGTCAATGGTTAATGTCTCACTTGCCACTTTGCTTTCATTCGTTGTGGACGTACACACATGTTCACACACAAAACACCGCCTTGCACTTGTTTTATTGCTTTTGAGTGGGTGGTGTTAGCGATATCGCTCTGATTCATACCGCTGTTTGAAGTGGGATCATTTTTCCAGCAGTGTACACGCCATTCACACAGGTATCCACCCACACACAATGTACTTTTGCTTTCTCTCCACTTTTTGCTTTAACTGGAAATTGACTTTGGAATGTAGTAAATGGCAGGAGTTTAAGATCTTGCCGCTAGCATCAAATAAAATGTGCAACACCAAAGATACAGAGAGGACAGGTATAGCAGATACATGACTATGGAAAACAAAAATGAAGATTCAGAAGAAATTGATTGCATATGTGGGGCTAGATATCAATTTGATGAGTTGGTATGAATGTACCATTGTGGGGAAGCGTTTGTCTATGGAACTCTATCAAGCATAACATGCAGGTAGTCCTCTTAAATAACACGTGTCCAAGCCTCACCTGTTTTCTATGGTGAATCTTATAAAAAGCATGACTGTGGAGATGTCCGCAATGACAGCCCACATGTATAGTCCGTTTAGTTTGAAAGAGGTTTTCTTTCTCTTTTTTGAAGCCTTCCTATCTACAAAAGTGTCTACAGTAGTCTACGATAATATTTGTGATATCTAGGGCTGGGCTACAAAGTTGACTGGATATATATATTTTTCTCAGAATACATACAGCAGAAAAGACCAGATACATTGATCATATATTATAACCATGAAACCGTTGGGGTTCAAGATATACTTAATTTTTGTTGTGACTGTCTGACTTATAGGTTAGAAAAACCATGGACTCAGGAGGTTTTTGACGCTTTTTCTAGTTTAAAGCTGATACCACACTGTTGCTTAACTTGCCACATAAGTTGGCGTATCTAATAATGTTTTTCTACATTGGTTCAGAAGTTAGAAAATTAAGCACATTTTGTGAAACATCAAGTACTATCATGTACAGGGGTTGGACAATGAAGCTGAAACACCTGTCATTTTAGTGTCGGAGGTTTCATGGCGATATTGGACCAGCCTGGTAGCCAGTCTTCATTGATTGCACATTGCACCAGTAAGAGCAGAGTGTGAAGGTTCAATTAGCAGGGTAAAAACCCGTTTTGCTCAAAATACTGAAATGCAACACAATGGGGTGACATACCAGAGTTCAAAAGAGGACAAATTGTTGGTGCCCGTCCTTGCTGGCGCATCTGTGACCAAAGACAGCAAGTCTTTGTTGTGTATCAAAGAGCCACGGTATCCGGGTAATGTCCGCATACCACCAAAAGGACGAACCCCTCCAACAAAGGGATTAACCTGTGGGGCCGCAAGAGGAAGCTGTCTGAAAGGGGTTTCGGGTGCTAAACCTGGATTGTATCCAAAAAACATAAAAACCCGGCTGCCCAAATCACGGGAAATTAAATTGGGGCACCTCAACTCTCCTGTTTCCCCCAGAACTGTCCCGTGGGAGCTCCACAGGGTCAATATAAACGGGCCCGGGCCTATACCAAACCTTTGGTCCCCTCATGCCAATGCAAAACGTTGGTTTCAATGGTGCAAGGAAGCGCAAATCTTTTTGGCTGTTTTGGACAATGTTAAACATGTATTTTTCTCTGATCAGAATCAGAATCAGAATCAGAATCAGCTTTATTGCCCAAATTTGTACATACAAACAAAGGATTTGACTCCGGGAACACTTTGCTCTTTTGGGTTTTTTTTTTGGCACTACAGAATATACATATTTACAATTTACATTATACCCAAAATTAAATAAAAAGGGGGCATTTGCAACATCTGTATGCTGTTTTTTTGTATTTTTTTTGAATGTTCAACAGAGAAACAGCCTGAGGGAAGAAACTGTCTCTGTGGCGGCTGGTTTTTTTTGAAAAGGCTCTGTAGCGTCCCCCCCTGAAGGCAGAACTCTAAACAGTTTTAAATTTGCAGGGTTGTGGGGGGCTTGCAGAGATTTTAGGCAGCCTTTTTTCCTGACCCTAGACCTGTATAAGCCCGGGGTGGAGGAAGGTCCAGCCCCGATGATTCTCTTCTGCAAAGTCCTGATTTTTTTTCGTTGCAGTCTGGCCGTGTCCCGTTTTTTTGGGGGGAACCAAACCACACTGGAAAGGGATGAAGAAAAGGAAAAGACTGAATGATGGCAGTGTAGAAGATGAACAGCAGCTCCTGGGAAGGGGTTTTACTTCTTAAAGTTGCCTCAGGAAAATGTACAGTCTCCTCTGGGCCTTTTTTTTCGAACCGTGTCTATGTGTGAAACCCATCTCAGGTCCTCAGGAAAAGGTGGTTCCTAAGAACCTGAAGTGATCCACAGCCGACCGGTGTTGTTTGAGGATGGTAGGGGGGTGTAGGGGGGTTGGGTTTTCCCCGAAAGTCCCCCACCATCTCCACAGTCTTGAGGGGGTTTAGCTCCGGGAGTTCTGACTACACCAGTGTACAAGCCGATCCACCTCCCTCTCTGTATGCAGACTCATCCACCGTCCTGGATCAGTCCCCAATGACAGTGGTTTTCTCCTGCAAACTTCAAAATTTTCACGGACGAGTCCGCTGGGGTGCAGTCATTTGTGTACAGGGAGAAGAGGATGGGGATAGAACACACCCCGGGGGGCCCCAGTACTTTTTGATCTGGTACGGAGAGGATGCTCCCCAGTCCAAACCTGCGGCTGGTCGGTCCGTCAGAAGCTGTTTCCACTGACAGGTGGAGGCTGGGAAACGTTGAGCTGAGTGAGTTTCCCGGGGAGGATGTCTGGATGATGGTGTTGAAGGGCCGGGCTGAATTTACAAAAGGTTTTGGGGCGTAGGTCCCCGGGGGGTTTGAGGGGGGTTGCAGGAGGGTTTTGGGACCTAAGTAAACAGCATCTCTGAGATGTTTTCGAAAGCAAACTGCAGGGCGTCAGTAGGGGGCCTGTGATGTCTTTCAGGTGCTTCAACACCGCCGCTCAAGGATTTCATGCCCACAGACGTCAGGGCTACAGGCCTGTAGTCATTTAATCCCTAGGATGGTGGGTTTTCTTGGGCACTGGGATGATGGTGGATCGTTTGAAGCAGGAGGGGCCCTCAAACTTCTCCAGTGACTTGTTGAAGATCCCGGTGAAGATCGGACGAGTTGATTTGCACAGGCTTTCAGGCATGATGGGGAGACGTATCAGGTCCTCCAGCTTTCTTTGTTTTCATGCGCTAAAAAGAGCCTGTTTACATCTTCCTCAGAGATCTTTAGTGCAGGCAGAGGATCTGAAGGTGGGGGTTGGTTGCTTTACTGGTCGAATTTGTTTCCTAAATGGGATGTGGGGGAGTTGGTTTGAGGTGAATGGCTTTTTGTCATGTCTCCAGTAGAAGCCATTCAGACGGTTGGGGCCAGGCGAGGACTTTGTTCAGGAAGGGTGGTGGGGCTTCTGTAGGGCAGTCCGGTTTTAAACCAGTCCATACACCCAATTTTTCCCCAGTAGAAAAGGCTTTTTTTCCAGCTTCTCACTATAGCTTCTCTTGGGCTTTGATCTCCTTTGTTAGTCTGTTCCTGGCCCTGCCTTACCCGCGCCCAATTCACTTGCTGTGAGTTTTTTTCCCGTTGCGCAGATTCCCCTGAGGTGTGGAGTGAACCATGGTCTTGTTTTTCCCCAAAAGGGCAGAAGGTCTTGGTCTGCACACACATGTTCTCACAGAAATTGATGTATGATGTCCCCCACATCAGTTAGTTCTTTTAAAAATCAGTGGCGGGGGTTTCAAAAAAGTCCAGTCTGTAATTCAAAGCAGGCCTGTAGCATCTGCTTCGATTCCTCAGTCCACTTTTTAACAGTGTGAACCACGGGTTTGGAAGCTCTTAGTTTCTGTCTGTAAGTTGGGATGAGGTGGATAAGACAATGATCCGAAAGTCCGAAAGATCCGAAAAGATCCGAAAGGTGATGAGTCCACCTTTACTGTTTTCCCCACATCCGGGAGAGTTACGGTGTGGAGAAGCCCCAAAGAAGCTTACCACCCAGACTGTTGCATGCCCAGGTGGATCAGTGATGGTTTGGGCTGCCATATCATGGCATTCCCTTGGTCCAATACTTGTTCTAGATGGGCAGAACAACTGCCAAGGACTACCGAACCATTCTTGAGGACCATGTGCATCCAATGGTTCAAACATTGTATCCTGAAGGCGGTGCCGTGTATCAGGATGACAATGCCCCAATACACACAGCAAGACGGGTGAAAGTTTTGGTTTGAACATGAAAGTGAAGTTGAACATCCCCCGGGCCCTGCACAGTCACCAGATCTAAATATTATTGAGCCACTTTGGGTTTTTTTGGAGGAGCGAGTCAGGAAACGTTTTCCTCCACCAGTATCACGTAGTGACCTGGCCACTATCCTGCGAAAAGAATGGCTTAAAATCCCTCTGACCACTGTGCAGGACTTGTATATGTCATTCCCAAGACGAACTGACACGGTATTGGCCGCAAAGGGAGGCCCTACACCATACTAATAAATTATTGTGGTCTAAAACCAGGTGTTTCAGTTTCATTGTCCAACCCCTGTATATCAAATGCATGTTTCATGCACTCCGATAGCACATATTACTTTGTACTGGCATACATTTACAGTAGGCTCCTGGAATGAGTTTATTCTTTTTTTCCCCATTGCTCTTACTTAATGGTCTTTACAAAGCTAATAAGTGTTCGAAAGAGGTTAGGCTGAATTGATCAGAAAATAGCACCAACTCCTCTGCCACACCATTTACAACATTTAGAAAACTGAGGAGTGTGCGTCCTTATCAGCACTATGCATATGCTTTGTTTGTTACTTATGATCATGTTATTCTGGTAACATTTGAGAAATTTAGCAGCAATGACACATTTAAATGGTGTATATGGCATCTATAATCTCTAATGCTCGCCTTACAAAATTTTCCGACATATAAAAAAAATCCATTGCAGCGTGGGCTAGCTGGAGATTGCTTTACATTATCAGAATGTTCAAAATAATCAGATACATAGGAAGACAATGCCGGAGAATTATTTATTCAAAGCTGAGTTTATCCTTATTCCATGGAAACACAAAGGAGATCCATAATAGTGTGACTAGGACATTTCAAACATTGTGATGCTACTGTTAATGAAGCTGGTCAAGTCCCATTTTATTTTGATGTGTTTAGCTGTTTTACAAAATGCAGGAATTTTTCTACAGGCTAAGGAAACATCTTTAAAGAGGAACTAACACTACAAGCTATTAATGTTAGCCACACTTCTCAACAAAAAGTGGAACAAAAGGTACACAACACCCCACTCATTCCTTTAACACAAGTCATGCCAAGAACAGTGTAGCGTAATAAATTAATGTCCGATTAAAAATGGCTATCTCGCCTGCCAAATTGTCATGGAGTGGCACCACTGATGCTGGCTACAAAACCAACCACATCACCAATCACCCACTCGCCAAGAACTGAAGACAACATTCTTGAGTAGATCCTTCTTTCACGGGCTTGATTAGGGCTGAGACTAAAGTTCTGGGATATGTAAAGCGGGCTGCACAGGACACCACAAAGGAGCAGGGAAGGAAGGGCCACCCTGACAGCTTTGGAGGAGCAGTTTCTTAAGGTGGTATGGGGGTACAAGAGGGATGGAAGAGAAAAACCGGGAGGGGGGTGTTCCCCTCTTCAAAGCTTTTCCGCTGGTTCTGTGACACTGTGGATGGTGAATGTAGATGGGGGAAGAGAGGGGGTTGCAAACCAGAGAAAGAGAGAATTAGGAAGCCCTCTCTTTGTCGCTGGGGTGGGGGGTGGTTAGTTAGACACTGAACGCTTCAGGAAGATTAACCGGCAGACCCGGTCGGAAGCTGAAGGGTAGGTGGGTGGGTTGGAGCGAAGGATAAAGGAAGCCCGCTTTGTTTCTGTTGCATGATAGGATGCCAAAGAGGAGAGATGGAATGTAAGATTGATTGATAGGTACAGTGGACAGCAATGAAGAGATGGGGGGGTCAGCGCTAAGCCTCAAGTCGCTCCCTGACTCTAATGTGGTGAGAGAAGAGGATAAGACTCAGCCTGACTTGAGAAAGAAATATGAAGAAAATAACGCACAAAGAAGGTGAATGGTGGGAGTGTACAAGATTGAAAACTGACAGAACTGAACAAAATGGAAAAGTGGAGCATGTTAAGGTGGACAGGAGAAACTGGAAAGGAAAGTTTTATGGTGGAGGTGGTAGGCTTTCCTCAATACGGATTAATGGAGCTCTACTGTGGGGAGAGGCAGGATGGGGTTAGAATGAAGGGAGGTGGGATGGGATGAAAGTTAGGGTGGGATGGGGAGGGTGAGAATAAAGAATTGCCATTCGCTTCACTCACTTCACTACGCAGGAACAAAGCATGATGGGAGGTACTTGACACAACACTCTTCCAGGCCATGTACTTGTATACGTGTGTGTGTGTGTGGGGGTGTGTGTGTGTGTGTGTGTAATTTTTCAAGAGGTACTGGAGCTTAAATGTGAAATTTCATGTAGAATGCCTTTCTGAAGAATACATTTGGGATTTCTTTGAAAGTAGATATCCATCCCAATGCTCTTTAATGTCTCCCGACTACTGTTTCAGTTATAATAAAAAATAAGTCCAGCTTATTTCAGTTGTTAAACACCTGAAAAAACGAAACCAGGCAGGCAGAAACCTTTAAACATTTCTGTGAAACTTAAGAGCAAGGTATTTGAAACTAAAAACTTAACAAAAGGTAAGCAGCCGAAAGCAAAACAGTAAAAGCAGCATCTTCACCTACATCTTAATAGTTGCAGTTTCATACATATTTTTTTAGAATCCCAAAAAATTTACCTTTGTTCTTGTTATAGCCCACCTGTGATACAATTCCTAGTAGTATCTAGCAACACCAAGTCTACTTCTTGCAATTAAGAATGTTAACATTATTTTAATGTTAAGGGCTATCTATGAGTTAATGCAAACCTTCTTTTCGCGTTTCAGATTAATTAATTAAAGTATGATTATGATAGTGTCTTTAATTTTTTCTTATTTTAAGCATTTGTCCACAGATACGTATGATGCATTGAATTTGCCTCGGAAGTAGTATTCTGATGTTGGATTGACGTCACATCCTTAATGAGCCTGTTCTTTTTAGGAGCTGTAAAAACATTTGCTAATTGTTGGGGTGCTAAATGTTATCAGCAACACAAGGCTATAGCAATGTATTTCTCTCCATTTTATGCATTTAAACATGGAATGAAAATTCTTACAAACAGATAATTTACTTTAGTAATTTGTGTGATTTTTGGATAATGAGATAGAAAACCTCAAACATGCCAATAAATTGTCTATTTACATTTTTTCTGTATAGGCAGTGGCCAATTCTCTTTCTAGGTCAGAATTCCGACTTCAGATGGCATTTCATTTAATTTTCCAACTTAAAACCCCAGTATGTCTACTTTCAAAGTTGAAGGAGAAGAAGAAGAAATGTTTTCCTTCCTTCCTCATATGATGCCCCATATTTGTATGTGCTACTATACTTCTATTTCTTACCCATAAACAAAAAAGTTTGCATGAACCCCTCTTTGGGCTGAACTCTGTCACTTAAGCCAGTAACATACTGTGAACATGTATGCGTTTTGAGAAAGCCGACGTTGTGGAACCAATGATTGACAGCTAAGCCCTTGGCTATACTGGAGTTCTGTTCACACTTGCCCCTACTTCACACCTACTCGATGCAACTACCTCCGCTGGCAGCTCAGAGGTGTAACAATGGCATCCAGGTATTTACACTTCTCACCCAGACGGCAAGAAGGAATCTCAGGAGCAGCTTGAATGTCTATTGTGAAAAGGCTTTTCTTTCTATTTTACCTAGATATAAACAGGCAACGGCTATTAAAAGGTAAACCCCAATCAGCTATCATTAAAAGTAACAGCTTTAATATTACTGTGCAATATTTTTGAGAATTCATTACATTTACTGGCATATGTAATAGCTTCAAAAAAGCCTTGAACCCACATAAATAAAAATGCTGATACAAAAAATTGTATAAATAAAAGGACATTGCCATTTTGCGACCTGTCATGCTAAAAAATGTATTGAAGTGTAATGCAAATAAGGAGGGAGTAATTAATTAAGCGGGTATTTATTACGGACAAAAACTTCTCCACCTCCACCCATTAACAAGCTGGAAGAATAAAAGACGAAAGCAGAAAAGACCCTTGAACCAATGGAGAAACCCTTTGAACTTTTGCTGCAAGCCTTTTCCTCCCAAACAAAAACAAATTCTTCGCCTATCTTCTTTTTTCTGCCTTGGAATTTTTTCTCTCTTGTTTCTGTCCTCTGTAAAGTCACCGGTCTTCCTCTTTCTAAAGCACCTACAGCCCCCGGCTTGCTCCTATTGGCTCCTCTTTGCTTTCCCACTCTGAGTGCCCATGGCTCCTGAAGTGATGCTCTTTGTGTGGGGTTCAGGGGTTGTGCCTATTAGCGTGAAGAAAGCCCTGCTGAGTCTTATCCCGACCCGGACGAGAACGCCGGGCTCTTCACCCCAACCTCAGTCCGGCCAGCCCCCTTCCCTGAACAGGACACTTTCATCCTTTTGTCAGGAGGTCAATGAGCAGACCCCCAAAGGGGAAGGAGGGCCCCCACCAATAATGATATGCATGACAGTCATTGTATGACCCCTATGGGGGGGTCATGGTTGGTTGATGTATGTGGGACATGGCATGAAGGGCGGTCTGCTAACTAAGGAAGGTTATCTTATCCAATAATAAAGGTGTAAGAAGGTTACATTTTCACTGGATCATCCTGGATTTCACTCATAATCATGTATGAGAAATGCAGGAGAAAGGTCACAAAGGCAGCACAAAAAGTGATGATATTACTTTTGGAACATCAAACTAAGTTATCAGTGGCATCACTGACATCTCAGGACAAAATAATTAATAGCAAAGTCAGAAGGCCATGATTACGTGGCAATTTATCCAGTAAGGAGGAATAAGTAAGAGATATTGTCTTACAGCAGCAGCTTGGTTACTTAACAAACAGGCACCCTACCAGGGCATTTAAAAGCCTGTGGCCCAGTCTGCCTGTATATTACAAAGCGGTGAATAAATAGTTGTGACAAAAACTACAGTCAGTCAAAACACTAACTGAGGAAGAAGTTGCAACTTCTAAATTACCTTGGTAACTCTGTGCACAGAGTCTACTATTTTGTCTACGACTTTGTTGCAAGAAATAGTAGGCCTATAGTAGGTCTACTATTTCTTGCAACAACCATGTCATGATAGCCTTCATTAAATTAGTCTCACCATTCTACACAATCATTCTGTTTTACTCATGAGGGTAAAACTGCACTACAGTACTGTTGCTGTTAAAATGTCATTCTGAGGACACAGTCTGCAACACCACCCATACTCCACTCACGTTCAATAACAGTTCGTTTCTCCACAACATTATTTTTGACCTAAAAAGTCACTTTGAGCAAAAGCTACACATCACGGATGGAATGGAGTTTAAATTCTCAGACTGCATTTATAGTCAAATGTTTATAGTCCTTATCATGGGTAAACATGCAGGGGTAGCATTTGGAGAGAGAGGCTATTGATTTATTTAGGAAAGCAATAAGTGGAGAGTAGATGTTTTATGACGACAAAAATCACATAAAAAGTAGAAAAAACTGCAAAAGTAAAAGTTTTTAGTCTACAGTAACTGGATTTGAGTAAACCATCTGATTTTTTTAGAATCCATATTAAAGTATAAACTCTCAAACTTAACCTTTGTTTAGGGTTTTTCAGGGTTTGGCTTCTAAACAGCCAAAAATTAATTAGTAACTGTAACAGGAAATCTGAAATAAACATCAAATGAAAATCCAAAAAGCAACATTCTGAGCATAGTCACTGCATGGCTTTTGAGCCTCCCTTGCCTGCTGTAGCTTGCTTTTTGTTGAAATTTATTTATTCTTTGTATTAACCTTTTCAGGACATGAACGATGTTCAAAGTCTGGAATGAGCAAAACATGAAAAATTGATAAAAACAGGCTTAATTCATGCATGAACAAAGCATGTATGTCTTCTGAATTTCTACAGTCTCAGTTTTCATCAAAAGCTGTCTGCATTCTGCATGTGGGTGAGATGTGTAAATGCAGAGAAAAAAAGTATTTGTATTAAGTGTGGACAGGGCCTAAAGTTAGTTTTATGTCCAAAGCAGGTGACGATGTACTCTGCTTACCAAATCTTTTCTATCCTGGATTTTAGCTTTGCCCAGCAGATCAAAAGATATAAAGCCTGCAATCTAAAAGTAGTGTGTGTGTTTGTGTTTGTCTGATTACTGTGAACCATTCCAGTGTTTGATCAGCTGCTTACAATGGTTCTCATTTTTATCACTCTGAGATGCTTGTCAAATTGCTTCCTACTCAGCTTGAAACAGAAGTGGTATTTGTATGGATGTATAATAAACTTAAACTCTCTGACCTCCAATGATATTATGAACACACACCCCTCTTAGCTGCTGCTTAACTAATTTTTCTCATCATCAGACAAAGTAATTACAGGGCTGTCCTGTAATAAGACCCAATTTGCATCCACATCTGGAGGTGGACAGCATGTCTCCTTCATCCTCCGGGATACAAAAGTGATGCAGAAAACCTTTGCACTGATTTTTGGATAGTATTACTTTTCCATCAGTTAATCTTTGTGAGTTTTCTTTAAAAGACCCGTTTCTAAATAACATTACTGTAACAGATCTCAAACATAAAAGAAAACATTGTGTGTTTTGAACTGTGAGTGGTTAGTGTTAAAAAATAACTGGTTAAGTTTTTAATACTTTATGAAAACAAGTCTGAGCTGTAAAAGAAAACCAAGGCCGAACTAATTGCAACAGCAGACATGCTTGTGGCTTATTATAGAAACAATTACATCTTATTTGAGTCCCAATAGCTATATAAATAGTTTATTGTCATGTCATGAACTTTTGCAGTGGTCAAGGGAGCTTTTCTGTTTCTGAGCAAAAATACTTTAAAAAATTTAGATCTTAGTTCTTTTAAAAAAATTGTCTTTGTGTTCAGTTTTTACAAATATGTAATATTAACATCAGCCATAAAAAGGGACAGATTTTTTTAATAATCTGAACATGCTTCTTAAAGCAGTGACAAATATCATATAGCGAAGGTCAGTGAAAATTTGACCACATTAAATTGCTCTGATTTAGTTGGTAATGACTAGCTTTTGCTCAGCATTAAAAATAGAAACTGCTTAATTGTTGCACCTTCCAAAGCTCATCCAGAGTAATTTTCATAAACACAACCTAATGTATTTACATCTATAGACATACAAAATAAAATTTACACAAACAAGTACATGTTTATGTTTCCATAAAAAAAGCTTGAAAGTACAGTTTATATGCGTTTTACAGTTTTACTTAAAACACCAAATACAAAATTATTTGATGTGACCTCAGCAGTCAAAAAGGTATACACAGGTTTAAACTTTTTTTTTTTTGCAGGTTGGCCCCTAGAGTTGTTTTAATTATTTATCAGTGTTCTGTGCATTTTAAAATTAGTGTTTCCGCTTTGTCATGGAATCTCAGACAGACTTGTTGATGTTTCAAAATTTGTTTTTGTGTATTCTATGCTGATTATGCCCTTCTACGATTATTTCCAACATCTCAAGACACTTTTATGATAACACTGCATGTCTGATAATTTAAAAAACACTGTTGCACAGTATGGTTACTTACCTATCAGGTACCATCATACATAGTCGATCATTATATATATAAATATATATATAAATTATAATTTATATATATATATATTATATATATATATATAATATATATATATATATATTAACCTTAATAAATTTTAATCGCTAAAAGTGCACAGATATTGGGCACGCCGGTGGCACAGGGGTTAGAATGTGCAACCCATATTCAGAGGCTTCAGTCCTCGACGCAGCTGTTGCGGGTTCGTCTCCCTGACCAGGTGACCTTTGCTGCATGTCTTCCCCCTCTCTCCACTCGTTTCTGTCAGCTTACTGTCTGAAATATGCAAAAAATAAAGGCTACAAGTGCTGTGAAAAAACATTTAAACAAATAAGTGTACACATACAAAGACATCTTGTTTCATACATGTAGCTGTAATAAAACCAGTGTAACCCTTAAGCTGCAGCTCCGAAAGACATGCTTACTGTAACTGGGCAACTGTGTTAATTAGGTGAGACAGACAGGATGGGACAGCTTCTTCTTCTCCTGTCAGAAAAATTATTTTCTTATGCCTGTTGGATGAGTGACAGAGGGACCACACTGTCAACTCTGCCTGTTCTCTTGCTGCGTGTCACCTTCTCAAGACAGATCCAAGATTGATGTCTGCATGTTCATGGTGTGTGTGTGTGTGTGTGTGTGTGTGTGTGTGTGTGTGTGTGTGTGCGTAAGAGAGAGACGAGGATGAAGAGTATTAGCCAGTTCCCCGCTGATAAAGCTGCGAGCATGAGCTGCTAGAGGAGAGGGGGTAATTATGGGACCTGTTGTGTTGAAGGAAAGGCAGGCCACCGAGGAGGGATTAAGGCCGTCAATCTCCTGTTTCCCTTCACTTTAGTCCTGCCTTCACCCTGCTAATTTTCAACGTTCCTCTGAGGTACTCCAATGACTCAGATACAAGATTAGTTATTTCAACACATTAGGAAAAAAGAACATCGGATGAAAAATGTATAGATATGGTGGACAAAAACAAAGCTGATGGGTACTTCATGTTTTTTCTGTAAACTGTTCCCAAAATCTTGTACTTTAGAGTTTTTAAATTGTAAGGAAGAAAGATTATACTTTTGTTTTAGCTGCATTATACTTTTTTACCTTTATATACGGCCACCCTTTACAAAGAAAAAGCTGCTGTGAATTTGAATTCAGCCCCTCTGGGTCAATAATTTAGAGAACCAGCACATGATGCAATTACAGCTGCAAGGGTAGTGTGTACCAGTATTAGAATCCTAACAGTTAAAATGTTCCCCTATTATTCTTTGCAAAATAAATCAAGCTCAGTCAGATTGGCTGGAAGTCGTACATCAACAACAACTTTCAAATCTTACCACTAATTCTCAATCGGCTGGATTTTGACTGGGCCTTTTTAACATCTGGATATGTTTTGATTTAAACTTCCCATTTCTTTCAGCATTGGCCTGTAATTAGCTTTCCCTATCTTGCCATCAACTCTGATCAGCTTCTTTATCCATGTTACAGCCTCCTAGCAGCTACCACCCACATTTTTCACTGTGCAGGAATGTTCAGGATGATTTGCAGTGTTAGTTTTCTACCAATCAAGTATTAGTTTTTGATCTCATCTTAAATGTTCTTATACAAATTTGCTGGGTCACCTTCAAGTATTGTGTGAAACTGCAAATAGGGCCTCTTATTGCTTTCTTTCAACAGTGGCTCACTTCTGATCAAATTTAAATAATATATAGTTGTACTGTCAAAGATTACCCGAGCTGTGGATTTCTGCAGCTCCTCCAGAGTTACCACAGGTATCTTGGGTGTGTCTCTGATGATTGCTCTCTTTGCTCAGTTTGGGTGGACAGCCTTGTCTTGGTAGGTTTGCAGTTATGCCATACTTTTCATTTTCAGATGATTAAATGAGCTGTTCTCCTTGAGATGTTTAAATTGAACCCTTTTCTTCTTTTCCATGCAGTTTTCTTTCTGCCTTATCCGATAACCTCCATGGTCTTCAGATGGTCATTTGCTCACCAATCTTCGCTAATAAAATCCCTGAGGGACAGGTGGAGGGTGCAAAACACTTTTCACCCTTTTATTTCTTAAAATTTAAAAACTGTTTAACTTTCTGTTCTTTTTCACGTAAAAATCTAAAAAAATATATTGAAATCTGTGCTTAAAACATGACAAAATGTAAAATAAAACAAAGCTGCCAATGTGTTACACAGAACTATCTAAACAGGCTGAATATATGTACTTAACTCAAACTAAATGACATGTTCTGAGGTAATTTCCTGACCCATATGCAGAACCGAGCAGGACACAGATAAGTGAGTATCAAGTATTTATTTATAATAAATGCAGTTCAGGAAGTCAAACTGACGGGGCTCAGGACTCGGAAGGCTCAGCGGATTTCTGAAAGGGAGAAGAGTGATTAGAGGCGGCTTTGATGTGGCAGCATATCGGTGGTTAGAACTGGGGTATGCTTACTGTTTTGGGAGGCTAGGAAGCGCAGATATGTGGGGGTGAAGATACTGGTGGAGGATAAAACCAGGCTGGTGAGTTCACAGAACAGTGGAGAGCGGGCAGGCAGGAAAAAGTCGAAGAAGAAGGAGCTATGGAGACAACCGTAGCCGGGAGGAATCCAGAGGCCCACCTGTCAGCATGGAGTCAGCAAAAAGTATACCAGGAGTGTCTCAAAACTTCTACCTGAACTTCTACCTGAAAGCACAAAGGAAGAGGGATATTCGATCAGAAGTAAGTTATATCAAAATAACTTTTAATTTATAGAGTCAGCAAACTCAGAGAGGTACTGGAACTTAGAGGGCTTGATTTTACTAACTATGTGGGACCATCAAGCGAGGAGAGGTTGTCTTGCAGCTCCTTTTAAGCACAGCAGGAGATGATAGCGATTGCACACAGGTGTGAAGCCTGCCACTGGTCTGCCACGCCCCACAGCAAAGGTCCTCAGAAGCAGAGAGAACTCACACAGAAAAACAAACATCCACAGCCTCACACCAGGATCATGACACATCTTTAACAGCGATAGCAATAGTTGTGGAGGGCACTGTTTAATCTGAATTTTCAATTTAGAATTTTGACATTCATGTCAATATGCTGTTTTGGTTATTTTTTTCCTGTCCTTTTCTCCATTTTTGCTTTAACTAAACATACCACACAGACATGTGGAAGCCCAAATACCAGTGGTGTCCAAACTTGGGGGACATCATATCTTTTTATTCTTTTTTTTTCTTAAAAATGCTAAACACACACACACACCACACACACACACACACACACACACACACACCACACACACACACACACACACACAAATGCCATTGTGCTGAGAAAAGGGAGCCCTTTCACAGCTCCATTACGAACCCCACACTAGCCAATTATCTGTTTTACGATGATTTTCTGCCCTCCTCTACCACCAGCCTGCCTTTGATCCCACTCATCCCTCCCTGTGTCACTCTAGATCTGTGCACAGGTATAATATTTCCACCTGGGAGCCTGAACACTCCTTTTAAAGTTCCACTTGAATCATCCTCGCTGCCCTTAGAGACATGGAACAACCGGGTTCCTCCTTCTCTTTAGCTCTTGATGAATCATGGATCATTTCTACCCTCATCATCTCATTCTCTCTTTCTTTTTATCTTTCCTACCCCACTGCCTGGGACACTGGAAATTGTGCGTCTTTGAATTATGCTGATTGCAAGTGGCAGATGGCAATTAAATAGGATGAGGAAGTAAAAGCAGGAGGGGAAAGGGGAAACAGTAAAAAAAAGTCTCAAAAGCAGAAAGAGGTGGACAAAAGAGAAGAAACTGAAACACGAGTTAGAAATGTAAAGTAGAAGGGCGAGAAAAGGAACGACAGAGGTCCCTGCTTGTGGTTTGTTTGATCAGAGTGGTAGTTATCCCAGGCTCTCTGTACTGTTCAATCATCAGATTTGATTCATCCAAATGGATACCAGAACAACTCAGTAGTTCATAGTATAGTAACTATCTTCTATCCCCCGACATCATCCTAATACAAACCAGACTCACGTAATCGTTCACACATTACTTTTCACTGCATATACTCTGTCAGCTTGTCCTCTGTGTCTCAAACTGTTCTGATGAGGCCGTCATAAACGCAGCTGAAAAAGGGCAAATTGTCTGAAATTACTGACTGAATAAACTTGTAGTGCAATCTGTGTCTCTTTATGTCAAAACAGCATCAAAGGTGCGTTTCCAATGGCAGAACCTTTTCCAGCAGCCAGGGTGGTTTTCTGGGGCCTTTCTTGTATCCCTGTTATTCCACTGAGCCCATTCAGATTACCCCAGAAAGCAACCCTGGTAAGGAGGTACAAAACATATATATACACACATATGTATACACATGGTCATATTGAGTAAATTAGAATATGCATTCCATTGATGGCTCCTTTGTCAGATTAAAAGTATCTTTAAACGAATAACAACCTTTACACAGGTAGCAAACATTTCTGTTTTAAAAATTGCTTTTTTCACTGGTCCAATGTAGTATTTTAAATTTAATATATTACTTATTGAATTGAGCTAGTGAAAAAATAAAACCACAATGAAACAATCTGGCAAATTGCTCTGTTTTACTGTTTTCAGTTGCATTCTACCATTGTAGTGGATCGCAAAAAATATTCTTCTATTAATGAAGCAGCAACACTTGCAGAGAACTCACTTAGTAGCTCATTTAATTTACGCAATAAGCCTGGTTTTGGACCCCACAGTAGAATTGCATGCAACTTATGGCCAAGGGTAGAAATGACCATTCCTGCACATTATGTTCAATTCGAAAAAAAAAAGTTTTGGGATGCATGCTCAAAAAAAGCAGGCAGAGACAAAATCAGTGGAGAAAAGTTGCCTCTTACTGCTCAACTGTCTATGTGTGGTACAATTGTGTAAATGTGTCGATTGACCATCAAAGGGTAACTGTGAAGACACTGGAGCAGCAGGGATGTGAGCATCCCCACTGAGGTGTAGCTACAAACAACCAAAAAGCATCAAGCACACAACACTTTTTTTGAAAAAGAGAGTGAAAGACTATCATGCCTCTCCTGTCTGCCTGTAACCCAGGCAACTCTGGCACCAAAAGGCACTCTGCCTCAACCCGGTGCCCGCCTCCCTAACTGACTCTGCTTGCCACCCCACCCGCAAGATCTTTTAGGCTCCATCCAGCAGCATGTCAACTTTACCCCTCTTTTTACCCAGCTTCCCAGCAGGCTCTTGACTCAGACTGGTGCAAAGCTGATGCCAAGGAAGGCAAATCCAACCCGACGTGGGGTTTGCCTGTGTGAGGTACATCTCAATCAGCAGGGGCACAGACCAGAGAGGCCCCCTCTTTCCATCCCTTTACCACCTCTCATTGGCACGGCAGACTGTCCTCCACTCTCCTTCCACCCCTTTCACCCCTTTGCTCCCACTGTCTTCGCATTTATGCAGGGAATCACACTTGGCTCTCCCCAAATTGAGGAGTGAGGAAACAATGCCAGGCTGAATAAACACTTTGATAAGTAGACAGAGGGTTAGGAGGACAGACGGCAGAGGGAATGGCAGGGCTTAACAGGGACACTGATGGCTTTATACAACAGAGTGGAAGAAAGTGTTCCTTCCCTTGCACATTTCTCTCTGTGTCTGTCACCCCGCCTGGCTGCGTCTGCCCCTGCTGCCCATGGCAGAAACAGAAGAAGTTAAGACCACAGAGAAACTTACAGAACAGGAGGCTGGAGATGGGAGGGTGAAAGCAGCCAGAGAATGAGACCAGACAGGGCAGAACATTATCACAGCAGGGGGTGAGGAGGAGAATAAAGAGGATGATACTCAGGAGTTGCATTCCCCTGCCCATCTCCTCTCATTATTATTTTATTCATCTCTCCTGCCTAAACCTCTTGTCCTCATTTCCCTTTTGAGTTTCCTTGTATAGGAAATTTTAAATGGCAAAACCAAAGCACAAGACAGGCAATATTTGACTGGTTACTTGTTAATAACTCAAATAAAATATGACACATAATACTAAAACAGGTACAGTACTTTTACATAAACTAATCATTGGCATGAATGTCATCTAAATTAGTTTTTTCTTTTATGTATTTAAATTATTCTTTTTGGGGTTGGACTTATAATACACCATATAGCTTCAATGAGGTTTAAAGACAAAGACTGGGCACACAAACTTATGGCAATGTATTCTGGACTTCCTTTAATCAACACAGTCAAAATTATACATACAGGGTCAAAGACTTACACACACACACTTTTTCTAGCCACGAACAAGGTCACTAGTACCACTAGCAGCAAAACAGACCCTCAGCATGATGCTACCACAAGCATGCTTAACAGTTGGTATAGTATTTACAGGTTTAAAAGCCTAATCATCACTCCGTTAAACTTTAATTTTTGTTTGTGGCTCAGTATTTCTCTCCTCTCCTAATTACTTTTCTCCAGAAGGCATTTGACTTGTCCATGTGATCAGTTGCAAATTTCTGTCGAGCAGGTGATGCTTTCTTGATCTGAACCATCTCAGTCTATGTCAATTCACGATAACACATTGTGAATTGTGGACATTAACACTGGTGTTCCTGAAGTTTCCAGTTTATGATTGTGGGTTTGTGGGTTGCTTTTGAACATCTTAACTAATTTCTTTTCATACAAGTGGCGCCGTTTGTACCAGATGTTTGAAACATTCACACATCTGGGTGCTCAAAAGAACAATGATCCCAAACAGATATTTAACAAAAATTCAAACGCTTGCTAAAGCTTCCTGATTGGTCTTTCCAAAGCCCTGACCTCAACTTTATTGAGAATTCGTGAACTATGCCTTAAAGTTGGGTTCATGGCAGGAATACAATCAATTTAAGTGAAGTCTACCAATTCTGATAATAAGACTGGTCAAATTTCAAGCCAGAATTACAAAAGAAGCTTGCTGACAACTATAAAAAAACATGTGGTCGAGATGTAGTTTGCTAAACTAACCATATATTCAAATCTGTATGTATATTTATGACCCTGTGTAAGAAAATCTACAATAAATTCAAATTTTTGCACCAAGGTCTTGTTTTAAAAAATCATTGAAGTTGTATGTTGTATTATCAATTCACCCTGGAAAAAGAACATCATCAAATACATCAACAAGTCCAAATTAAAATGACATTCATGCCTATTATGTTGTATGTAAACTTCTCATCTGAGCTGTAGATAAAGCTGCCATGAAACATCACATCTCCAATACACAAGATTTTTATACACACTGCTTCAAAATTTGTTATATCTCAAAGAGAACTGTAAAGAGTTGAGGTCTTGACTCTGGTGCCAACTCTACTGTATGTGTAAAACTAAGCACATTTTTCTCTGAATGACTTTTTGAGTTAATAAAAACCTGGTTTGTCCACAAACATGAAATGGTTCTTCAAACAGCTATCATACGCGATTGTTTCAGGGAAAGGGAAGTTACTCACTGGATCGGTGAGTCTCAAATAACCTGTCAGCAGATGAAGCATGTTACCATACTTTTCCAACCAGATACATTTTAATTCTCTGTTGTAAATAATTGTTTTTGCTGATGATTTTCTATTTATGTTCTTAATAATGTTTTTATCACTTTTTTTGGAAAATATATTGGCAGTGTGGGTAAAAATTAACACTAAGGATCATTTTCAACTGCATAAATTCATGAGTGTGGAAGATTTTTCATCTTAACTCGTAAACTTGTGATCATCATACTAATCTACATTTACTTTTCATTCTGTTCCAGAGGAATTTATGGGAATAAAGCTATTTATATAATTAGAACCATTACAGTTGAAAGGGTGAAGGATATTTTAGTTGGATTACTTAATTTTCTTTTAATCTCTTCTCTCCTGACCTTTTAGGTCTATATAATCATTAATATCGCTAATGTTAATATCCATTCTATCTCGCTCCATCCTACCATTACTCATGATCAACTCACAAAGATGCTTAAAGCCTTATCCTTGAATTAGCGACTGATCCTCAGCCCGGAAGGAGCAGCTTGCCTCTTTCCAGTTGAGAACCATGTCCTCAGACTAACTTGAATTGAAGACTTTATTGTCATTGTATATAAATACAAATAAACAAAATTAAATAGGCATCAGTGGTGTGCTCACTCAAAACATAAACAGCAGACTAAAAACACATAAAATAAACAAAGAGTCCTTGTGCATCAAGCATTTGCTATGAGCTAGGCGGCAATCACACAAAGGTCACATTAATAAAGACGCAGTGAAAGTGACAAGTTGTGGACAGTGGAGCGGACTCTCGCAAACTGTTCTATTCTTGGATAAGTAACAAATAAATGGCTTTACAAATATTGTAGTGTTTTTGATCACTTAATATGAGGCTCATTGTAATATGCCACAGTACATATGAGCTATCTTCCTTATTTTAGCTCCGTCTTCTTCTCCCCTTGTTGGATGGAGTAAGGGGGAGTCAGGTTTAGCCTAAACCGGCTCAGTTACGGTTGAGGTGCAAACACACCCTCCATTTCTTCTACCTGTATGACCCCCTCTTTTCCAATGGTTATAATCAATCTGACAGAGAGAGGTATCCCAATTGTTGTGGTTTTTAGTATAACAATGGCCATCAGTGGGCTCTAGATGGACA
Source organism: Crenichthys baileyi (assembly GCA_036173005.1). Taxonomy (NCBI): domain Eukaryota; kingdom Metazoa; phylum Chordata; class Actinopteri; order Cyprinodontiformes; family Goodeidae; genus Crenichthys; species Crenichthys baileyi. The sequence continues at coordinate 523,367 of JAHHUM010001458.1, forward strand.
AACTGTCTACTTTTAAGGCTAGTTTAAAACTTTCCTTTTGATAAAGCTTATATTTAGAGTGGCTTAGGTTTATCCTGAGCTATCTCTGTAGTTATGCTGCTATAGGCTTAGGCTGATGGAGGACATAATGACCACTTTCACCCTCTTCGCTACTTTCTCACACTACTCTTCAATTTTGTATTATTTGCTGTTATCTCAGCTTTTAACTTTGTTCTCTCTCTTTTCTCTTCCTAGAAGCTACACCTGGCCTGACTCTGTGTCTACCTGTAACACCTTTCTGGAGAGGGGAATCCTCCAAACTTCTGCTGGCAACAACTTAATGCTCACCCTCTACCGATGATCCACATGGCCCTGTCTTTCAGTGTTCAACCCTTTCTCTCTCCTAGACATAGCTACTGACTGAGCTTCTACTGTGACTAACTCTGTGTGCTCTCTTTCAGACTCTAAACTTGAAAACTGGCTCAGAGTTTATCTGTTCCTTCTTTTCTAGGTGAAACGACTAAAGGAGCTGCCTCCATTAACATTTACATTTTCCTCCCATAGAAAGTACTCCTGGATCAGTGCTTCTTTGTTCTCTTTGTGTCTCTGCTCTGTTCTCTTCTAAACCCCCAGTCGGTCGGTGGCAGATGGGCGCTCACACTGAGCCTGGTTCTGCTGGAGGTTTCTTCCTGTTAAAAGGGAGTTTTTCATCTCCACTGTCGCTACATGCATGCTCAGTATGAGGGATTGCTGCAAAGTCAACGCCAGTGACTGTCCACTGTCTCTACATGTTCATCAGGGAGGAGTGAATGCTGCAAGTCACTGACTGGATGCAATCTGCTGGGTTTCCTTTCCTTAGACAGAAAAACTTTTTATCCAATTTGAATAAATAACAGAATCTGGATGCACTGTTCAATGATTAAGATTAATTGGAATGTATGTACCTGACTTTTGTGAAGTGCCTTGAGACGACATGTGTTGTGAATTGGCGCTATATAAATAAACTGAATTGAATTGAATTGAATTACAATTTATGAATGCATTGTGGGAAACCTGCTTAAATCTTACAGGGTGACAGGTGCTGGTTAAATACCTCCACTGTTAATGGGTGAGAGGCGGGTAACACCCTAGACTGGTCACTAGCCAGTAATAGGGAAGACATAGAAAAACACATGTTAAACAACAATGCAAATGCACTCACATCAAAGGGCAATTTAGAATGGCTAAATAATTATTATTTATGATTATTATTTTAATATCATTCCTAACACCTTGCTCGCATGCTTTTGGAGGGTGGGTAAAAAGTAGGGTGCCCAAGGAAATCCACACATCCGGTGTGAGAACATGCAAACTCCACACAGAAAACCCGAACCTTCTCACTGCAAGGCAACACTACTAACAATTGTGCTACTGTGCAGCCCTGTGTACAAAAACCTTCATTAAGCACAATAACAACAGCTGACAGCAAAGTGAAATTCAACAACATTTTGGCAAACATGCTATCAGCATAATACTATAAATATACATTTTACTTTAGATTAACATAATAACATGCAACTATTAGACTAATAAACAAAACATATTTGATTGTACCGATAATTGTAGAACTTTACAGCCTAAAAGGAAATATTTTATGATTTCAGATAGGCAGCTAGCAACTGTTTCCCCTCCTGTCTGCTGTTTACATCTTCTCTCATCCTTTACACACACAGACTTGCCTGTAGCCATCCATGCATCCTCAGCTGCCCCAGGGTGTTTCAGACTGACCCACTTTCCCCCCCTCAGTCCAAACAAGCCTGATGTCTGACTTACAGTGTGGAAGGTCTAAATGTGTGTCATCAAGAGCTAAAACTATGGAGTTTATAGAAAAACAGCAAATGCTGTCACATCTTAAATTCAATAAGATACACTAAATGTGTGTTAAATGGGTAGAAATATGCAAACACAAAGAACAAGAAAAGTAACCTTGCATTGAATTTTTCTGGTTTGTGTTTATGTACAGACAAGGTCACATATTCAGAAGACAGCTCTGCGATTAATTACGTTTTCCTATGCGCATTGTGTCCATAAACCAATGCTTGTGAGCCCCGTGCTGTCCTCTGCTCCCCCCTTGGGTGAAGAGTGTCATTGCTGTCACTGTCACAGCTGACCCGCACAGCAGCAGCACAGACTGAGTGCCGCCTGTTCAATGCAGACATGTCAGCAGATTTTCAGAGCCCCAGTGCTCCTGTGAATATGTGAATATGTGTGTGTGTGTGCATGTTTGTGTTTGCCCTTGTCTACCTCTGTGCTTTCTCTCTGCAATGCATGGAAAATGAAAAGCGCTGCGTTGGGACATTCTGTGGCCCAGAGTTTCCATGTGTGGATGAGGGGGGTTTAACATGCACCACTAGCTCTTCATTACAATGTTGGATCTATACTTAGAAGACGCTAAAAACTGAAAAAAATTGTTATGAAACTCTGGTTGTTTATCTTGTCATATACTAGAATTAAACTAGTTTCAATTACTTTTGGTTGCGTCTCCCTGCCAAAAGCACTTGTTAAAATGCAACACTTTCTAAGAAATGTGCAAAGTTTCTTCTGCAATTTTTCTTCCCTTCTGCAGAATGTTTTTTAAAGTCATGTTTTGGAAATTTGGAGTAACGTGCATTTTTCAGGCACTTTTCACTTTGTACAAATAAACCTAACATAAAA